>JARQOD010000001.1:122387230-122462247 GCA_033576555.1 Oophaga sylvatica
AGCACTACAAGGACCACAGCAGCGTTGGTGGAACTCGGATCGGGATGGAGGCACCTAGGCCAAAGGCACTGGGGAGAACCAGTTGACGGTACTGGACCCGGAGGGTAGCAGAAGGAAAAAGAGGCAATGTCACAACCGAGTACCAGCTGACGTTACTGTGACACGGTTACTAAGCAGGAGGTACGTGTGCTCCAAAGCACTACCAAGGACCAGCAGACGTGGTGGAACTCGGATACGGAGATGGAGGCACCTAGGCCAAAGGCACTGGGGAGAACAGTTGACGGTACTGGACCCCGGACGGGTAGAGAAGGAAAAGAGGCAATGTCACAACCGAGTTACCGCTGACGTTACTGTGACACGGTTACTAAGCAGGAGGTACCTGTGCTCCAAAGCATACAAGGACCAGCGACATTGGTGGAATCGGACACGGAGATGGAGGCACTAGGCCAAAGCACTGGGGGAGGAACCAGTTGACGGTACTGGACCCCGGATGGGGTAGCAGAACGCACCTGAAATGTAAGTTGACAGGACGCAAGCCGTCGCAGTTACCGAATCACCAGTCCTACAGTGGGTGCTTGTCCTATTGTCACAATGGAAACAGCCTTTATTTAATATCCCACAGCCACATAGGAAATCACCTAACTGCAGGCACCATAGAGTCGGCTAACCGAATGCAACACGACAGCACAACTTATTGGAGGTAATTGCGTTCACACTGCCAGGAAACGCTGTCGTGCTGTACCAGGCTGGCCAGGAGTCAGTACCCCTGCCATTACTTACGAGCAACAATGGCGGTGGTTGTAGCCCAGGGAGTAGGTTCAGGTGGTAGAAAGATGAACATAACAGGAGACTGGAAAACGTTGCCAAACAGTTATTTTAATCTGAAAACGGACAGGCAAATTCAGGTGAGATCCATGCTTGTCATTTTCAGAAAGTAAGCCGGTTACTTTCTCTGAGATAGTCGCATGCGACGGTTGTTACTACACCACCTGCAGCACTAAAGACGCGCTCAGATAATACACTGGCAGCAGGGCAAGCCAGCACCTCAATGCATACTGGCTAAGCTCTGGCCATGTATCCAACTTAGAGACCAATAATTTGAAAGGGGAAGAGGCATCTGGGGTCACTTAGAGGGAAAGCCAAGTTGTCTGTCACCATCTTACGGAAACGTTTCTTCCTGGTGACTGGAGCCGTCTGGATGGTGTAGACCTTGCTGGCGCTGTCACAAAAACTTGCCACATTTGTAACATACAGCTCTTGCCCTGTGCAGAGGCGCTGCTGTGTCCCTCTTGTTGTAGAGGTGTCTACACTGCCTCGACGCACGAGTGCTTTGTAAAGCAGTAGCAAGCAGCGCTCTCTCGGCTGGAATGTAACAGTATGGATTGGCACCATTGTGTCTTGGTATCCTGCATTTTACGGTCCCGGTTCACGGTGTGATGAGGGTTTGTAAGTTGTCCCGGTAGGAGGGTCTAGGAGGGTGTCCACCCAATAATCGACGTGGTGAGAATGTGGGCGATGCGGCGGTCGTTTCTCAGGCACTGAAGCATGAAATCAACCATGTGCTGCAGGCTCCAAACTGGCCAACAAAGGCTGTCCTCTGGAAAGAGGCGTCATCTCTGCCTCCTCTGCATCACCCCACCCTCGCTCTACATACTGACTAGAGCGTTGTGTACCTCCCTCTGTGGGATTTCTTCCTCCTCCTCCTCTCCTCCTCCTCATCCTCCTCCAAAGTGAGCCCTGCCCAGCCCTTTGTGAGGAACCACGTTGCGCTGGACTGTCCTGAAGGTAAATTAATTGTGACTCCTCATCCTCCACCTCTTCCAAAACCTCTTCCTTAGTGCTTTCAGTGATTTCTGATGCAGGCAGATAAGGGGGACAGTCATGCTGATAGTGCATCATCTGCACTCGCCATCCGGTTGAGACATCAAAACGCACGCAAAACGTCGCAGATGTCCTTCATAGAGGCCCACTCAGTAGTGGTGAAGTTGTGACGGCGCAAATTGCGAGTTGATTGCGCCTGTTGCAGCTGATACTCCATTACTGCTGGCTGCTGCTCACACAACCGCTCCAAACATATGTAACGTGGAATTCCACCTGGTGGGTACGTCACATTGATGCGATGTTCAGGAATGCGAAAATTGACTTGCAGAGCTGCAATGCGCGATCTGGGCCATGCTGGACGTCGCAAGTGAGCGCACTCTAGGCGGACCTTGTGCAGCAGTGCATCAAGATCCGGATAGTCCCTCAAAAAACTCTGCACGACCAAGTTGAGCACATGTGCCAGACATGGTATGTGAGTGAGGGTTGCCAAGGCCCAGAGTGCACCAGATTTCGGCCATTGTCACACACTACCAAGCCTGGCTGGAGATTAGCTGACAAAAACCACATGTCGCTCTCCTGCTTGATGGCATCCCAGAGCTCCTGCGCTGTGGTGGCTTCGATTCCCCATGGAAATTAATTTCAGGACGGCCTGTTGACGTTTGGCCACGGCTGTGCTCATATCGGTCGCAAACAGGTACGTCACGGGTCCATGTGGAGGTATACCGTGACGGCTCGTGCAGCGATGATTCTGAGGAATGGAGTAGGAGGAGGAATCAATGTGTACAGACTGGATTCCTGCAATCCTTAGAGTTGGCAGAACACGTACAGCGCCACTGGAAGATCTGTTACCCGGTCCACAAACATTGACCAATGGGCAGTGAGGGAAAGGTATCCTCCCTGGCCATGGGTACTGGTCCACGCATCGGTGGTCAGGTGGACCCTGCTACTGACGGCGTTTTAGTAGCGCATGTTTAATGTTTCCCTCGACATGTTTTGCAGAGCAGGGACGTCTTGCCTGCTGAAATAAAATAGGCTTGGCACATTATATTGTGGGACTGCCAATGCCATTTAGTT
The DNA here is from genome assembly GCA_033576555.1 of Oophaga sylvatica. Lineage (NCBI taxonomy): Eukaryota > Metazoa > Chordata > Amphibia > Anura > Dendrobatidae > Oophaga > Oophaga sylvatica. The sequence goes on from JARQOD010000001.1 coordinate 122,390,126, forward strand.
CCTGAAACTGTCAGTCTCCACCAGCCTGAATGACAGCATTTCAAGGGACAGGAGTTTTGCCAATGCCAGCATTCAGAGCCTGTGCGTGGATGGTTTGCCTAGATGGCCGTCTTTTATCCCATGCTGTGGTACGATGGCTGTTTTGTGGTCTGGGGTGTGACGTGACTGTGAACTTGCTGCTGTGGGTGGGAATAAACAGTTTGTCTAGGGACAACAGTGACCGAGGTTCTTCCACGGAGATCCTGTGAGGAAGCCGAACCAGGTGTGTGTGAGTGGAGGTAGAGGCTCCAACACGACCTGAAGATGTAGGTGCTGCTGTAGGTTGGCCTACATCTCCAGTGTGTCTTTGTAACTCAGCTACGTGCTTTGTCCGTACATGTTTCCACATATTTGTGGTATTCAGGTTTGATATTTTTTACCTCTTTTAACTTTTTGCTTACACAGCTTGCATTGAACATAGCAAATATCATCACAAGTCTGTCAAAAAAGGACCACGCAGTGGCAAGTCATGGGAGCGCCAATTTTGACATTTGTAAGAGAACTGCCTCCCAAACACGTGCCCAAACTGGAGGCTACAGGCAGCGAGTCTGCAGCCTACCTCTCCCTCCTCTTTGTACGTTGGGCCAATCTCTTCCTCAGAGCTGCTCCCACCACCTTCCTGTTGCTCACGCCAATGTTGGGTCTCGGACTTCATCATCTCCACTACCCTCTTCCAACACCTGCTGCTGTTGGATGGTCTGGGCAGCACCATGCTCCACAAAACCTGGCACCTGAGTCTCATCATCATCATGAGATGCGTTCTGCGGTGTGCTGTCCATCGGTAATGGCTCACCCGCCTCTTCAGATTGAGAGAGACACAGCTGTTGCGCATCACTGCATACTCCCTCTTCTTCAAATTGCAGAATGCTGCTTGCCTGTGCCCGTGTTTGCGAGCCAACAGATTCTGAGAACAGAAGCAGAGACTCAGCTGGCTCCTGTACAGAACTCTCTGACTGCCTGGCCAACTTGACAGGCGGTGAACAGACAGATGGTTGCTCAACAGTGTTGTGTTCCTGAGAGGAGGTGGAAGGAATTGAAGTCGATGCATTGGCTGCCATCCAACCAACAACGGCTTCAATTTGTTCTTCCCGCAGCAGGGGGGCACGCCGAGCTCCTACCAAAGTGCGCATAAAGGAACGCTCACGGGGATAAATGGTGGATGCTGTGTCACTGAGGGCGGCAGCAGCCACAGAATCCCCACGTCCTCTCCCTGCTGAAACTCCACGGCCACGACCACGTGCCTTACTCACTGACTTCTTCATCTTGGTAGATTGATAAAGAAAGTCAGAAAAGTTATAAGGCCTAAGTGTGGTTATTACGCAGAGACTGAAGTGAACACTGAAACACAACTGTTCACAATCTGTGAAAGGCTACTCCTTTGTCTACTTCTATAGTGTTTGCAACCAATGTATTGGATACGGATGGAAGCGCGTCACACTAATAGATTATATTTATTTTAAATGGAATGGAGCAGAACCAATTGGAGAGAAATGAAAAGGATGAGGCACTGAGACACGCTCAGCAGAGTACAAGCAGCAGTGCTTGAACAAGTAACTGGAGCGTGATGTGCACTCAAAAAATAAAAAACACAGACTGAAGTGAACACTGAAACACAACTGTTCACAATCTGTGAAAGGCTAATCCTTTATCTATTTCTATAGTGTTTGCAACCAATGTATTGGATACGGATGGAAGCGCGTCACACTAATAGATTATATTTATTTTAAATGGAATGGAGCAGAACCAATTGGAGAGAAATGAAAAGGATGAGGCACTGAGACACGCTCAGCAGAGTACAAGCAGCAGTGCTTGAACAAGTAACTGGAGCGTGATGTGCACTCAAAAAATAAAAAACACAGACTGAAGTGAACACTGAAACACAACTGTTCACAATCTGTGAAAGGCTACTCCTTTGTCTACTTCTATAGTGTTTGCAACCAATGTATTGGATACGGATGGAAGCGCGTCACACTAATAGATTATATTTATTTAAATGGAATGGAGCAGAACCAATTGGAGAGAAATGAAAAGGATGAGGCACTGAGACACGCTCAGCAGAGTACAAGCAGCAGTGCTTGAACAAGTAACTGGAGCGTGATGTGCACTCAAAAAATAAAAAACACAGACTGAAGTGAACACTGAAACACAACTGTTCACAATCTGTGAAAGGCTACTCCTTTGTCTACTTCTATAGTGTTTGCAACCAATGTATTGGATACGGATTGAAGCGAGTCACACTAAAATTTAAATTGCATGGAGTAGCAAGAATTACACTGAAGAAAAAAAAAAGAGTCTGTGAGTGACACGTGCAGATGCCTACAGACAGCGTTGCATGCAGAGCAAACTGCAGCGTCACCTGCACTCACACACACCTTGCAGAGCTGTTAAAACAACACTGCAGGCAAAAGGAAGCTTTACACAGCGGTTGGTGCTAGCCTGCCTAAAGCACACTACACTAAATCGCAATCTCTAACTGTCCCTCAGAGTCAGCACAGCAGCGTTCTGTCCCTAACTGAATTCACAGCACAGTGACGCTAAAATGGCGGCGGCGCCTTTTATAGTGCATTCTGACATCATTTCAGCATCCAATCACAGCCATGCCATTAGTTAACATGACCGCAGCAGTACAGGATGTGCCCACACTTCTTAGGATTCCTCATTGGCTGACTAAAATCACATTGCTTCTCAAAGAATTATGGGAACTTCCGATTCCGGTATACGATATATGGAAAATATCGAAACAAAGTATCGAAAGGCCGATAGAGCTAATATCGGCCAATACCCGATACTTGCGGTATCGTATCGCTCAACACTATTCCCAAGTCTTCCAATGACTTTCTTCACCAGACCTCTGGGCACTTGAATGATGTCTTCCATCAATCCAAGCTGACTTTGAGCCTTTCTTGCTTGCTCCAAACATCGAGTGGCTTCGTGATTTCTCAACAGGATCATTTGCTTCGTGCGGAGACAATGTAGGTGCATGTCCCTCAGGATAGCCACCCGCTTCATTGTGACTTCCCTAGTCGACAGTATGACCAACTGTTTCATCTCTGGCACCCAGTTCACACTAGATGCTTCTACCGCCTTTCTAAAGGCCTCATGTATATCCTCACAGGCACAAGCTTCTTGCATGTCTTCGGGTACCTCTATTATACACTTGAAAAGCGAGGTCTCCTTTTCCTGAACATGCGGTTGGACCTCCTCATCCTGAGCATCAGCGCAGTTTTCCAAGACATGGCTCTCCCTTGTGTGTCCATCTGCATGGCACTTCCCTTGTTGGATTTCTTCTCCCATAGATTTCTGGAGCTGGGCACTAGTCTCCTCGTCTATCTTGAGCTCTCGGAGAACTCTATCTCGCTCTTCTGCCAAGCAGCGACACTCCTCCTCTCTCTGGAGAAGCTCCTGCTGATGTTTCTCTTGGGCCTCTCTGAGCATCTGAGTCTCTTTCCATAGAGCCTTGTTCATACTCTGACACGCTGACAGATGATCTCTGAGCTTAGAGACTTCCTTCTCCAGCTCCTCCACTTTGTGCTCAATCATTTGTCTCAGGACCCTTTCTTGCTCGACTGTCCCTTTCACTGTTTCTTTAAACAGCTCTATCTCATGGTCCTGCTCTCTTTTAGCCAGCACATGTCGCACCATCACTTCTTTAATTAAATTTTCGGCTGAGCACTCTTGCCCACGCACACTCTGCCTCTCCAGAGTTCCGCCCGTTCCTGCATCTGCAGTTTCCACTGTCTCACGACTCCCGGTAACTTCAACGAGCTTCAGCTTACTGCACTCACTTTCCCTTGCGGTCGAGTCACAGTCTGCACAGGAGTCACTCTCGTGGACCCTCCAGTTACCCTCTAACCTGGTGTCCGTTCCAGAGGTCTTATCTACCACATCGTCATCGGTTCTTCTGTCATATATTTCAGGGGACATCATGTCAGTAAGTTGGTCAGACGCATCCTTTCCTCCTGTGTCACCGTCTGACTCGTCAGTTTTGGGAGGCGTCACTGTCCCAATGTCTGCCACCCCAACAGTAGACAGGCCTCCCTCCTGCTGTAGAGGAACTCCCCTGTCCCACAAGCCAGAGAAAAGTTTAGAGTCCCGACCTATGACCACTGGACACGACAAATTAGGGACTATAGCGACATCCTGTCCCGCAATGTCCCAGCCTGTCTCAAAGATTACCCTGGCCACTGGATAATCCTTAGTGTCCCCATGGATACAGGTGACCCCGACCTTTCTTCCAAGTATTTGAAACCCCTCAGGTGCAACCCTCACTAGAGTCACTGGACTCCACGAGTCGACCAGACCCACCACGTCTTCATTGTTTATCTGCAGGGCACACCCCCGTAGTAGTGTGCCGAGTGGATAGTTCATAAGGCAGACTGGACACACACAACATATTTGCCCCGGGCAACAGTTCGTCTGCACCTCCCCTTTAACGTTGGGATACTCCAACCCCTTTTTGCCAACCATCCCCTTTTGGGTTGCCGCCCCCTTTTGAGACCCCGCCCCCTTTGGGTCATCATTCCCTTTTGGGTTGCCACCCCCTTTTGGGACTCCACCCCTTTTTAGGGACTCCACCCCTCCTTGGGTTATACACCGTGGACTCCCCAACGGCTCTACCAGACCCCAGTTTGCACAGACCCTTATGTCCCTTTGGGGCTGGTACCGTCACTTTAAGAGGTCACCCACTCTGGACCTGATGTCCTTATGGCACCTCACCAGCTCCTACTGGCACTGCCACAATCCGCCATCACCTCCGGCTGCCGCGCACAAGCCGCTGCTGCCACTGCAGCTCTTGCTGCTGCAGAACCTCTTGCTGTCCTTGCCACTGCCGCAAGTCCCTGCACCGCAGACTTCGTGGACCCGCCGATCCACAGCCAGCCGCTTGTCACCTTCGTGGACCCACCGATCCACAGCCAGCCACTTGTCACCTTCGTGGACTCTGACAAGTCACAGCACACACCTCACACGTGTTCCAGAAAAAAAAACAGTTTCTCACTGACCCGTCAGCACAACACAGACTCCTGTCTGTCACACTCTTGGCCACAGAGATTTCCGGACACCTCCTCTCTCAGAGGCATCCCACAAAGGAAAAACAGTCTTTCACTGACCCGTCAGCACACCACAGACTCCTGTCTGTTACCTGTTGGTCACGCAGGTTTTCCGGACACCTCCTCTTTATAGAGGCAATCAGGAGACACTTTTCTTATCCAAAAAGTCAACAGGTTTATTAAGTCATAAACCTCACAGCCACATGCAATACAAGTCTTCAGTACTTCAGCTCCTGCCTGGAGCCTCACTCCTCAGACACAAAGACCTCTCTGTAATGTCCTGCCTGGACACAGGGAAGTCTGTCCACACTGGCAGACTCCCACAACACTCTCTTCAGACACAGAGACCTCTCTGTAATGTCCCACCTGGACACATGGAAGTCTGTCCACACTGGTAGACTCCCACAACACTCTCCCAGGTGCCAAACACACTTCTGTTACATACCCGTAACCCCGCCCACAGGTGAGGTCAGGAATCACATGGTTAGGTCACATGGTCATGACCTCACCACAGGTCCTTTAGATACACAAACACATACAGGTTTTATCTTGGGTATTCAGACACATACCCCTTGGGTGGGTTTGTAGGTGACTGGACCCGCCTAGCTCTCCAAGTCACCTGGAAGCCTCCCAATGTATAGCACAACTCTCAGCAGTAGATCTGCTGAGCAAAACAGGCCCAGGCTTCCATCACAGGGCCACCCACCTCTGCGATACATACCGTCCATCCATCACATGCCTCCATGCATATCCTGAGGAGCATACACAGTGCCCCCTAGCTGCATCAGGGGTCACTACACCACAATATGTTCAACCAAGATTTAATATTAATAATTAATAATAATTAAAGATTGCTGTAGTTATTGTTGTTCAAATTGTGCTACACAAATCCAAATTAAAATCTTAAAGAGAATCTGTCAGTAGGATCAACCATTCTAAGCTTTTCTACAAATCATGGAAAGCTGAATAACATAAAACCTTGTTATCCTTCAATCAAATGTCTTACTACATGAAAATCCACATTTTTCAGTGAGATTAGGAGAGCAAACTGTCAGTCATTACTTGTCTCAGAATAGAAATACCCAGTTTCATTAAAATAAGCTCTGGAGGCAGACTCTCGGGAAGATCTTTGTCTCACCCATAGATTTTATCTCATTTACATATTAAGAGCAACGTAGATTTCTCTTTAATTAGAAATTTAGGTATTTCGTTCAACTTTATATGATTTGCATGCTAATATAGAAGGATTAGGAGTGTTCATCCTACAGACAGGTTCTCTTTAAAAAACAAATCCCTGACTAATTTGTGTATTTTCTCTCTGCATATTCCTCCCAATTGGATGATATCCTTAAACGGGCAGTACGGGACGACATTATCTCCAAGGAATTATCTGTTGCCTTGCGGGTTATTGAACCAACTGTTTCAACCTTATACCTCCTCCCTAAAATTCATAAGAGTATTTCATCGCCACCTGGGAGACCGATTATTTCTGGCAGAGGGAACTTCCTGGAGCATGTCAACAAGTGGATTGACTACCATCTCCAACCTCTGGTCTCGGGCCTCCCCTCCTTTCTTAGAGACACGGGTGATTTGTTGCGCAGGGTCGACGGTTTGTGCTTGGAGAGTGGAACTCTACTGGTTTCAGCAGATGTTGAGTCCCTCTACACCAATATTAGACACAAAGATGGTTTAACCGCAGTGCGACATTTTCTTAATGCCTCATCTTTGACTCAGGGTGTGAGGGACCTTCTGCTGGAACTACTAGAGTTCACTCTGACACACAATTTTTTTGTGTTTAAGGGGGCCTTCTACCTGCAGCTCCAGGGGACTGCCATGGGGGCGGCCTTTGCGCCGGCCTATGCCGGTCTCTTTCTGGGGCTGTGGGAGAAGGACCTCTTCTTGTCGGATGAACAGGGGTTAATGGACCGTGTCCCCTTTTGGACACGGTACATTGACGACATCTTCTTCATCTGGCAAGGCACACCCGTCGACCTTGAGCAACTTATCTCTACCCTCAATAGCAACGACCGTAACATTTATCTTACTTTTCAACATAGTGATGAATCGTTGAATTTCTTGGATGTTACCATCAGAAGGGATTCTGAGGGTATCCTTCAAACGGATATCTTCAGAAAAGAGACTGCTACTAATACACTTTTGCATGCCTCTTCTGGGCATCCATCCCACATGATTAGATCAGTGCCTGTGGGGCAGTTCCTGCGCCTTCGCCGTGTCTGCTCGTCGGATGCGGATTTTGAGCGTAGGGCGGAGGAACTAAAATCACGATTTCTGGCTCGTGGATACAGCCATCGGATGCTTAAGAGGGCCTATCACCGGGCCAAATATACATCTCGTCAAAGCCTGTTATATGATTTGACATCTAGATCTAAATTGGGTGATCAACAGACGATTAGATTTGTAACTACCTTTAGCTCTCAGTCCAATAGGGTTCGTTCTGTTCTTCAGAAGGCATGGCCAATATTAAGGGTCGATCCGATTATTAATAGTCTTATTTCAGCTCAGCCCTCCATGTCCTTCAGACGGGCGAGAAATTTGAGGGACCATTTGGTCTCCAGCCATTATGTTGGGAGGGAGACTCGCACGTTTTTGGATGAATTTCGATGTAGGGTTGGTTGTATTCCTTGTGGCAGATGTGTCGCCTGTCCCAATCTGGACCGATGTGATTCCTTCTCGAATTCAGATGGCACGAGGACATATAAGATTAGACGACACATTACCTGTACGACAAGATATGTCGTGTATTATGCCACGTGCCCTTGTGGCCTTATCTATGTTGGGTTAACTACTCGACAACTTAAGGTCCGCATCAGGGAACACGTCCTTGGGATACAGGCGGCACTCTGCCATGATGATGAAACCACCCTAAAAACCATCCCACGACACTTTAAAGAATTCCATAATTGTGACAGTTCTTGTCTGAGAGTGCGTGGTATTGATGCCCTCACAATTAACATTAGAGGGGGAGGTTTATCCAAGCGTCTGGGTAGGCTGGAGACTAAATGGATATGGCTCCTCAAAACGGTGCAGCCTCTTGGCCTTAATGAATGCCTGTCATTTGCTCCGTTTCTTTAGGTCTCTTTCTGCTGTGTATTCATGCGTGCACCCTTTCCGCATTATCTTTGTTTTTATATGGTTTTAATTACAATTTTTTTGCATTTTAGTAATCCTGAATTGCCTTCATTGCCTGGATGAGTGATCTTTTTGGATGAAGTATGTTCCTTTGCCCGAAGCGATCTCTACATCATTACCATTTACATCTTTATGATACTTTGGTTGACATGTACATTTCTATGTGGCTATATGTGGGTTCTTTCATAATTATTGCGAATGTGTTCCATGTCATTACATTATATGTGATCTCTGTATATATGTTTATTATGTACATGTTTGCACCGCTGTTATTATTTTTTATTTTTTTATTTTTTCATTGTTTATTTGTATATTATCTTGTTTTGATTAATAGCATTTATTTATACTACTATGGCTGCAACTGTGCTGTTATTGATTATGTATGCTATTTTTCATTATGTCTTTGGTGTTTTCTATTTAGTTTGTTGCGGTCCAATCTTGTACTTAATGAAGGATATGCCTCTCAATTTGTTAACTTTACATATATACATGTTAAATCTTGTTGTTGAACATGGCTTGTATATTTTTGTACTTTTGCCCACTAATGATATGGCCACAATATAGATTTTTGTATACCTTGTTGCCACTTCCGCCCTCTCCTCCACATCCGCCCACCTCTGACGTTTGATCACATGGGGCCCCATGTGGATGCTCGTCAGCGGTGAGGTTGCTTTGTGGTGGGAGGAGCAATCTGGCTAGTGCTTGTATCGCATCACTTCCGGCTATGTAACTATTTATACTGCCTTGGTCTTTAACCTGGCGTGCCCCCTGAGGAAGGAACTTCCGAAACGCGCGTTGGGGTGGGCGGGAGACGCTGCAAACACCCGGTATGTACTGCCATCGTTTACCTAGGCGCTGATATGAGATGCATTGTCATATTATCAGCATAGTGTGTATTATGTTGTGGGCAGTTCAAACGCTGTGGTATATACATCTGTACATACTATCAAACATGCTTATGCCTGCATTTATATATGCCTGCTATTCATACTATGCGTGATCTCTCCGGATGTTGCCGCTGTTCTCCACTGCCTGGGCTCATGCGGATCATTTGTGTCACGTTTTAGCCTTCTTGTTATCCCCCTTACCTTGTCCCATTTTGATATGTATTAAATAAAGTATTTTTTGCTTCATTTATTGACATTGCACTGATTTTTTGCGGCTTGTTATCTTTGATATTTTCAGTGTGTCAGTTATAATATCCTTTTGATACTAGTGATACAATCATAATGATATTTATCTACTATTTTGTATAATGATATATTACACTAGTGGTATGTGTTTTTCGCGCTATTATCTAATCCTCTCTGTGTTATGCACAGGTTTTCTGATTAACATCATGGATTTTCGGGCCAGAGAACAAGTCTGGCTTAATCAGATGGACAAGGTTTTCGGGAGCAATGAGGGCGATACACAGCAGCCTGTAGACTCTAATTGGGAGACCAAATGTTCCACCATTAAATCTATGTTAGATAAACGAACCAGATATTGGTGGAATAGAATGTTTCTTCAAAAATATATGACTAATAGAATGATCCCTAGAGGACTGAGAGTTAGAGTGATCCCTTCGTTCCCGATTGATGACCCTCTTTTTATTAACAAATGGGAGGAGGCCTGTAATGATTGCTCTATTATTTTAATACAGCTCTTGATAGATCTCAACACTTCCAAAATCAGTGAACTGGATAGTCTTATTGATGTGGCACAATCAGAGTTGAGGTCGAGCTGTCCATCGGAGATAATCCAGCAATTCGAAGTGGATTTGGATAAATTCATGGACGGTATGGTGAAAAAAATCCAGAATACTCAAATGATTAAATATAATAGGGATTTAAGGGACTACCAGTCCAAAAGAGTTTATTTGTGGAGGAACACCAAAAATAATACTAATCTACATAAAAGTCCATCTGATATCTCCATATCCTCTATGAGTGGACGCTCTGACCTATCCTCCACGTCTGGTATTAATTCAACATCTATGGAAAGCGTGAGACTCCGTGACCACTCATATCATCCTTATAAAAGAAATACGGCAACTCCCATGGTCAAAAGAGACAATAAGGTGATTAATCTTAGTAACTATGTATTGACGAATACAGATCTTTGTCTCCTTAGCAAAGGTCTCTCCTTCTCACCTACATCCAACTTTGATCTATTCACCACTATCAAGGATTTATACATCTTTGCGAGGTCCTTGCTATTTAAGAGATATTTTCACTCTAAAACTAATGATCTTCTCTCTTTGTTCCCTACAGAGGAGGAACAGGAGGCTCTGAGGATCCTTGAGGATTTGGCAATTGAACATACTAATGATGGAGGTAAGATTCCTCCATCTATTCGTCCACGCTCCAGTAAGTTCCCTCCATTGTCATCTTGCGCCAATGTTGATTTGTTTGTCCAGGTGGTGATGGAAGATCTCTATAAGATCCCTAAATTTAGTGTTAATGATAATCTAACTAAAGAGGAGAGAAATAGATTGAGACATCTCCAGGAACTGCCAAATATTATACTAAAGCCAGCGGACAAGGGAGGTAATGTCGTCCTGTGGCCCATTGAGCTATATGAGAGGGAGGCATTTCGCCAGTTAAACAACACCACATGCTATAGGAGACTTACCTATAACCCCCTCTCTGCATATTCCTCCCAATTGGATGATATCCTTAAACGGGCAGTACGGGACGACATTATCTCCAAGGAATTATCTGTTGCCTTGCGGGTTATTGAACCAACTGTTTCAACCTTATACCTCCTCCCTAAAATTCATAAGAGTATTTCATCGCCACCTGGGAGACCGATTATTTCTGGCAGAGGGAACTTCCTGGAGCATGTCAACAAGTGGATTGACTACCATCTCCAACCTCTGGTCTCGGGCCTCCCCTCCTTTCTTAGAGACACGGGTGATTTGTTGCGCAGGGTCGACGGTTTGTGCTTGGAGAGTGGAACTCTACTGGTTTCAGCAGATGTTGAGTCCCTCTACACCAATATTAGACACAAAGATGGTTTAACCGCAGTGCGACATTTTCTTAATGCCTCATCTTTGACTCAGGGTGTGAGGGACCTTCTGCTGGAACTACTAGAGTTCACTCTGACACACAATTTTTTTGTGTTTAAGGGGGCCTTCTACCTGCAGCTCCAGGGGACTGCCATGGGGGCGGCCTTTGCGCCGGCCTATGCCGGTCTCTTTCTGGGGCTGTGGGAGAAGGACCTCTTCTTGTCGGATGAACAGGGGTTAATGGACCGTGTCCCCTTTTGGACACGGTACATTGACGACATCTTCTTCATCTGGCAAGGCACACCCGTCGACCTTGAGCAACTTATCTCTACCCTCAATAGCAACGACCGTAACATTTATCTTACTTTTCAACATAGTGATGAATCGTTGAATTTCTTGGATGTTACCATCAGAAGGGATTCTGAGGGTATCCTTCAAACGGATATCTTCAGAAAAGAGACTGCTACTAATACACTTTTGCATGCCTCTTCTGGGCATCCGTCCCACATGATTAGATCAGTGCCTGTGGGGCAGTTCCTGCGCCTTCGCCGTGTCTGCTCGTCGGATGCGGATTTTGAGCGTAGGGCGGAGGAACTAAAATCACGATTTCTGGCTCGTGGATACAGCCATCGGATGCTTAAGAGGGCCTATCACCGGGCCAAATATACATCTCGTCAAAGCCTGTTATATGATTTGACATCTAGATCTAAATTGGGTGATCAACAGACGATTAGATTTGTAACTACCTTTAGCTCTCAGTCCAATAGGGTTCGTTCTGTTCTTCAGAAGGCATGGCCAATATTAAGGGTCGATCCGATTATTAATAGTCTTATTTCAGCTCAGCCCTCCATGTCCTTCAGACGGGCGAGAAATTTGAGGGACCATTTGGTCTCCAGCCATTATGTTGGGAGGGAGACTCGCACGTTTTTGGATGAATTTCGATGTAGGGTTGGTTGTATTCCTTGTGGCAGATGTGTCGCCTGTCCCAATCTGGACCGATGTGATTCCTTCTCGAATTCAGATGGCACGAGGACATATAAGATTAGACGACACATTACCTGTACGACAAGATATGTCGTGTATTATGCCACGTGCCCTTGTGGCCTTATCTATGTTGGGTTAACTACTCGACAACTTAAGGTCCGCATCAGGGAACACGTCCTTGGGATACAGGCGGCACTCTGCCATGATGATGAAACCACCCTAAAAACCATCCCACGACACTTTAAAGAATTCCATAATTGTGACAGTTCTTGTCTGAGAGTGCGTGGTATTGATGCCCTCACAATTAACATTAGAGGGGGAGGTTTATCCAAGCGTCTGGGTAGGCTGGAGACTAAATGGATATGGCTCCTCAAAACGGTGCAGCCTCTTGGCCTTAATGAATGCCTGTCATTTGCTCCGTTTCTTTAGGTCTCTTTCTGCTGTGTATTCATGCGTGCACCCTTTCCGCATTATCTTTGTTTTTATATGGTTTTAATTACAATTTTTTTGCATTTTAGTAATCCTGAATTGCCTTCATTGCCTGGATGAGTGACCTTATTGGATGAAGTATGTTCCTTTGCCCGAAGCGATCTCTACATCATTACCATTTACATCTTTATGATACTTTGGTTGACATGTACATTTCTATGTGGCTATATGTGGGTTCTTTCATAATTATTGCGAATGTGTTCCATGTCATTACATTATATGTGATCTCTGTATATATGTTTATTATGTACATGTTTGCACCGCTGTTATTATTTTTTATTTTTTTATTTTTTCATTGTTTATTTGTATATTATCTTGTTTTGATTAATAGCATTTATTTATACTACTATGGCTGCAACTGTGCTGTTATTGATTATGTATGCTATTTTTCATTATGTCTTTGGTGTTTTCTATTTAGTTTGTTGCGGTCCAATCTTGTACTTAATGAAGGATATGCCTCTCAATTTGTTAACTTTACATATATACATGTTAAATCTTGTTGTTGAACATGGCTTGTATATTTTTGTACTTTTGCCCACTAATGATATGGCCACAATATAGATTTTTGTATACCTTGTTGCCACTTCCGCCCTCTCCTCCACATCCGCCCACCTCTGACGTTTGATCACATGGGGCCCCATGTGGATGCTCGTCAGCGGTGAGGTTGCTTTGTGGTGGGAGGAGCAATCTGGCTAGTGCTTGTATCGCATCACTTCCGGCTATGTAACTATTTATACTGCCTTGGTCTTTAACCTGGCGTGCCCCCTGAGGAAGGAACTTCCGAAACGCGCGTTGGGGTGGGCGGGAGACGCTGCAAACACCCGGTATGTACTGCCATCGTTTACCTAGGCGCTGATATGAGATGCATTGTCATATTATCAGCATAGTGTGTATTATGTTGTGGGCAGTTCAAACGCTGTGGTATATACATCTGTACATACTATCAAACATGCTTATGCCTGCATTTATATATGCCTGCTATTCATACTATGCGTGATCTCTCCGGATGTTGCCGCTGTTCTCCACTGCCTGGGCTCATGCGGATCATTTGTGTCAGGTTTTAGCCTTCTTGTTATCCCCCTTACCTTGTCCCATTTTGATATGTATTAAATAAAGTATTTTTTGCTTCATTTATTGACATTGCACTGATTTTTTGCGGCTTGTTATCTTTGATATTTTCAGTGTGTCAGTTATAATATCCTTTTGATACTAGTGATACAATCATAATGATATTTATCTACTATTTTGTATAATGATATATTACACTAGTGGTATGTGTTTTTCGCGCTATTATCTAATCCTCTCTGTGTTATGCACAGGTTTTCTGATTAACATCATGGATTTTCGGGCCAGAGAACAAGTCTGGCTTAATCAGATGGACAAGGTTTTCGGGAGCAATGAGGGCGATACACAGCAGCCTGTAGACTCTAATTGGGAGACCAAATGTTCCACCATTAAATCTATGTTAGATAAACGAACCAGATATTGGTGGAATAGAATGTTTCTTCAAAAATATATGACTAATAGAATGATCCCTAGAGGACTGAGAGTTAGAGTGATCCCTTCGTTCCCGATTGATGACCCTCTTTTTATTAACAAATGGGAGGAGGCCTGTAATGATTGCTCTATTATTTTAATACAGCTCTTGATAGATCTCAACACTTCCAAAATCAGTGAACTGGATAGTCTTATTGATGTGGCACAATCAGAGTTGAGGTCGAGCTGTCCATCGGAGATAATCCAGCAATTTGAAGTGGATTTGGATAAATTCATGGACGGTATGGTGAAAAAAATCCAGAATACTCAAATGATTAAATATAATAGGGATTTAAGGGACTACCAGTCCAAAAGAGTTTATTTGTGGAGGAACACCAAAAATAATACTAATCTACATAAAAGTCCATCTGATATCTCCATATCCTCTATGAGTGGACGCTCTGACCTATCCTCCACGTCTGGTATTAATTCAACATCTATGGAAAGCGTGAGACTCCGTGACCACTCATATCATCCTTATAAAAGAAATACGGCAACTCCCATGGTCAAAAGAGACAATAAGGTGATTAATCTTAGTAACTATGTATTGACGAATACAGATCTTTGTCTCCTTAGCAAAGGTCTCTCCTTCTCACCTACATCCAACTTTGATCTATTCACCACTATCAAGGATTTATACATCTTTGCGAGGTCCTTGCTATTTAAGAGATATTTTCACTCTAAAACTAATGATCTTCTCTCTTTGTTCCCTACAGAGGAGGAACAGGAGGCTCTGAGGATCCTTGAGGATTTGGCAATTGAACATACTAATGATGGAGGTAAGATTCCTCCATCTATTCGTCCACGCTCCAGTAAGTTCCCTCCATTGTCATCTTGCGCCAATGTTGATTTGTTTGTCCAGGTGGTGATGGAAGATCTCTATAAGATCCCTAAATTTAGTGTTAATGATAATCTAACTAAAGAGGAGAGAAATAGATTGAGACATCTCCAGGAACTGCCAAATATTATACTAAAGCCAGCGGACAAGGGAGGTAATGTCGTCCTGTGGCCCATTGAGCTATATGAGAGGGAGGCATTTCGCCAGTTAAACAACACCACATGCTATAGGAGACTTACCTATAACCCCCTCTCTGCATATTCCTCCCAATTGGATGATATCCTTAAACGGGCAGTACGGGACGACATTATCTCCAAGGAATTATCTGTTGCCTTGCGGGTTATTGAACCAACTGTTTCAACCTTATACCTCCTCCCTAAAATTCATAAGAGTATTTCATCGCCACCTGGGAGACCGATTATTTCTGGCAGAGGGAACTTCCTGGAGCATGTCAACAAGTGGATTGACTACCATCTCCAACCTCTGGTCTCGGGCCTCCCCTCCTTTCTTAGAGACACGGGTGATTTGTTGCGCAGGGTCGACGGTTTGTGCTTGGAGAGTGGAACTCTACTGGTTTCAGCAGATGTTGAGTCCCTCTACACCAATATTAGACACAAAGATGGTTTAACCGCAGTGCGACATTTTCTTAATGCCTCATCTTTGACTCAGGGTGTGAGGGACCTTCTGCTGGAACTACTAGAGTTCACTCTGACACACAATTTTTTTGTGTTTAAGGGGGCCTTCTACCTGCAGCTCCAGGGGACTGCCATGGGGGCGGCCTTTGCGCCGGCCTATGCCGGTCTCTTTCTGGGGCTGTGGGAGAAGGACCTCTTCTTGTCGGATGAACAGGGGTTAATGGACCGTGTCCCCTTTTGGACACGGTACATTGACGACATCTTCTTCATCTGGCAAGGCACACCCGTCGACCCTGAGCAACTTATCTCTACCCTCAATAGCAACGACCGTAACATTTATCTTACTTTTCAACATAGTGATGAATCGTTGAATTTCTTGGATGTTACCATCAGAAGGGATTCTGAGGGTATCCTTCAAACGGATATCTTCAGAAAAGAGACTGCTACTAATACACTTTTGCATGCCTCTTCTGGGCATCCGTCCCACATGATTAGATCAGTGCCTGTGGGGCAGTTCCTGCGCCTTCGCCGTGTCTGCTCGTCGGATGCGGATTTTGAGCGTAGGGCGGAGGAACTAAAATCACGATTTCTGGCTCGTGGATACAGCCATCGGATGCTTAAGAGGGCCTATCACCGGGCCAAATATACATCTCGTCAAAGCCTGTTATATGATTTGACATCTAGATCTAAATTGGGTGATCAACAGACGATTAGATTTGTAACTACCTTTAGCTCTCAGTCCAATAGGGTTCGTTCTGTTCTTCAGAAGGCATGGCCAATATTAAGGGTCGATCCGATTATTAATAGTCTTATTTCAGCTCAGCCCTCCATGTCCTTCAGACGGGCGAGAAATTTGAGGGACCATTTGGTCTCCAGCCATTATGTTGGGAGGGAGACTCGCACGTTTTTGGATGAATTTCGATGTAGGGTTGGTTGTATTCCTTGTGGCAGATGTGTCGCCTGTCCCAATCTGGACCGATGTGATTCCTTCTCGAATTCAGATGGCACGAGGACATATAAGATTAGACGACACATTACCTGTACGACAAGATATGTCGTGTATTATGCCACGTGCCCTTGTGGCCTTATCTATGTTGGGTTAACTACTCGACAACTTAAGGTCCGCATCAGGGAACACGTCCTTGGGATACAGGCGGCACTCTGCCATGATGATGAAACCACCCTAAAAACCATCCCACGACACTTTAAAGAATTCCATAATTGTGACAGTTCTTGTCTGAGAGTGCGTGGTATTGATGCCCTCACAATTAACATTAGAGGGGGAGGTTTATCCAAGCGTCTGGGTAGGCTGGAGACTAAATGGATATGGCTCCTCAAAACGGTGCAGCCTCTTGGCCTTAATGAATGCCTGTCATTTGCTCCGTTTCTTTAGGTCTCTTTCTGCTGTGTATTCATGCGTGCACCCTTTCCGCATTATCTTTGTTTTTATATGGTTTTAATTACAATTTTTTGCATTTTAGTAATCCTGAATTGCCTTCATTGCCTGGATGAGTGACCTTATTGGATGAAGTATGTTCCTTTGCCCGAAGCGATCTCTACATCATTACCATTTACATCTTTATGATACTTTGGTTGACATGTACATTTCTATGTGGCTATATGTGGGTTCTTTCATAATTATTGCGAATGTGTTCCATGTCATTACATTATATGTGATCTCTGTATATATGTTTATTATGTACATGTTTGCACCGCTGTTATTATTTTTTATTTTTTTATTTTTTCATTGTTTATTTGTATATTATCTTGTTTTGATTAATAGCATTTATTTATACTACTATGGCTGCAACTGTGCTGTTATTGATTATGTATGCTATTTTTCATTATGTCTTTGGTGTTTTCTATTTAGTTTGTTGCGGTCCAATCTTGTACTTAATGAAGGATATGCCTCTCAATTTGTTAACTTTACATATATACATGTTAAATCTTGTTGTTGAACATGGCTTGTATATTTTTGTACTTTTGCCCACTAATGATATGGCCACAATATAGATTTTTGTATACCTTGTTGCCACTTCCGCCCTCTCCTCCACATCCGCCCACCTCTGACGTTTGATCACATGGGGCCCCATGTGGATGCTCGTCAGCGGTGAGGTTGCTTTGTGGTGGGAGGAGCAATCTGGCTAGTGCTTGTATCGCATCACTTCCGGCTTTGTAACTATTTATACTGCCTTGGTCTTTAACCTGGCGTGCCCCCTGAGGAAGGAACTTCCGAAACGCACGTTGGGGTGGGCGGGAGACGCTGCAAACACCCGGTATGTACTGCCATCGTTTACCTAGGCGCTGATATGAGATGCATTGTCATATTATCAGCATAGTGTGTATTATGTTGTGGGCAGTTCAAACGCTGTGGTATATACATCTGTACATACTATCAAACATGCTTATGCCTGCATTTATATATGCCTGCTATTCATACTATGCGTGATCTCTCCGGATGTTGCCGCTGTTCTCCACTGCCTGGGCTCATGCGGATCATTTGTGTCACGTTTTAGCCTTCTTGTTATCCCCTTACCTTGTCCCATTTTGATATGTATTAAATAAAGTATTTTTTGCTTCATTTATTGACATTGCACTGATTTTTTGTGGCTTGTTATCTTTGATATTTTCAGTGTGTCAGTTATAATATCCTTTTGATACTAGTGATACAATCATAATGATATTTATCTACTATTTTGTATAATGATATATTACACTAGTGGTATGTGTTTTTCGCGCTATTATCTTTATTTAGAAGTTACAATGTAGCAGTCCTTCAAAGGTCAAAGGAAAGTGTTGGGCATTAACCCCTAATAACCATGGATTACTGTTTTATATGGATGTGATTCTTTGGATATACAATAGATGTGATATTAAAAAATGGAAAAGCATCAATATAGAATTATTTGAATGCAAATGTTACAATTAGAGATGAGCGATTTTCCCTTTTTTCGGGTCGAGTCGGGTTTCGTGAAACCCGAGTCGAACGAAATCGGCCGACTATTGGGAAAAGTCGGGCGTCCGACTGAAACACGAAACCCAATGCAAGTCAATGGGGAAGCAAAATCGGCAGGGAGTGGAGGACAGTAAACATACCTACAGTGCCTATTTCAATGCCAACAACATATATTCTTATTACTTAAGCTTGACAACCTTCACTAACTTTATAATAATAGTTGCGCATTGAAAACTGGGGGTTATTTGGCTAAACTTGTGGGGACGGGTAGGGCTGGCTCCCGGTTTTGATGTGCCCCTGGCCAAAGAGTGTCAGTGGGCCCCTTTAACACATACCACAATTCATCATGATCCGATACGGCACAGAAATATTGGTATAGTACAATGAAAAATACTTAACTTCTTACATGACATAACTGATATCTATGTTAAAATCTACAATAGCTCAAAAAACGCACAGTATATTACTCCATACAGTATTATGGCCACCATATAGTGTGCCATACAGAATAATGACCCCATATTTTGCTCCATACAGAATGGGCTCCATATAATGCTCCATACAGAATAGGCCCTGTTGTGAACGAGTTGGAGACAATTTCTGACCTGAGGCTCCCTCTGGTGGTTGCGAACGGTACTGAAGTTGTATCTAATGACAGGTCCTCCGCACCTGCCAGCGATGACTGGCAATCAGGAGTCACTGACTGGGCAGATATGAGGGAGTTGCCTTCCCATGATCCTTGCCGATGATCAATTGTTGTTTCCTGGTTCATTTGGAAGTCTGCTGGTGTCTTGCCTTCATCTGCTACCTTCAGATAAGATATTTTCTGCTTGTTTCTATTGTGTTTGCTATTTCCATTTAGTAAGGACTGCCCACTTTCAAAATTTCTGACAGTATAGCTCTGCAGCTTCAAGGCCCTGTTTCAATGCCAACAAGGTTTTCTCAGCTTGATCAGTAACATTAGGTTCATCATACAACAACCCCAGAGCCTGAAAAAACACATCAACATCAGTCAAGACAGGATCCCCAGGTGTCAGGGAAAAGGCCCAATCCTGAGGCTAAGTTCACACGTTGCGGAATTGCCGCGGAAATTTCCGCGGCAATCCCGCACTTCTCCCGCAGGAAATACGCACGTTTTTTTATGCTGATTCCCGCCAGAATAATAGCGTTTTGCAAGCGTAATTAGCTTGCAGAATGCTAGCGTTTTCCTAGCGATCTGTAGCATCGCTTGGAAAACTGATTGACAGGTTGGTCACACGAGTCAAACATAGTGTTTGACAAGTGTGACCAACTTTTTACTATTGATGCCGCCTATGTCGCATCAATAGTAAAAAGATCTAATGTAAAAATAATAAAAAAAATAATAAATAATGATATTCTCACCTTCCGGCGGCCCCCGCAGCCTTCCCGCGGCCCCCACAGCCTTCCCGCCTTCAGCGACGCTCCCGGCAACTCCGGTCCCAAGGATGCTTTGCGACAAATCACACCGATGACGTAGCATCTCGCGAGACCGCTATGCCATCTGGGTGATTCTCGCAAAGGACTCTTGGGACCGGAAGTTGCCGGGAGCGTCGCTGAAGGCGGGAAGGCTGCGGGGGCCGCGGGAAGGCTGCGGGGGCCGCCGGAAGGTGAGAATATCATTATTTTTTATTTTAATTATTGTTTTACCAGGGATATGGTACCCAGGGCCTGGAGGAGAGTCTCCTCTCCTCCAGACCCTGGGTACCACCGCACATGAACCGCTTACATTCCGCAAAATTAATGAACATGTTGCTATTTTTTCCGCAAAGCGTTTTTTTCGCGGAAAAAAACGCAACATGTGGCCAAAACATGCGGAATCAATTAACATGTATAGGATGCTTAATGCTTGCGTTTTTATCGCGTTTTTACCGCGGAAAACCGCGGAAAAACCGCGAAAAAAACGCAATTATTCCTGATCGTGTGCACTTAGCCTGAGGGTCGCCGCGCAACAGGGAGATGTCAATTTGAACCTGCTGTGCAACGTTCCCCGAGGACATAGGCCTCAAGGCAAAAAACAACTTACAGTTATTTTTAAAATTCAAAAATTTAGAGCGATCCCCACAAAACAACTCTGGAGTAGGAATCCTAGGCATCCGAGTGAGATAGATTGGCATACTCCGAACTTCCGCAGCAAGCTGCTTCACACGCTCGGACAAATGCTTGATTTTCATTGAGAAACAATTCCTCCTCAGCCCCAGAGAAAAAGAGGGAAAAATGTATAAAAAAAAAAATTCTGACAACCTTTTTTTTCTTTCTGACAACTTTTTTTTTAATATTTTTCCCTTCTGTTGAGTACCATAGAATTTTCAGTAAGGCCGATGATTCTGTTATGATTTGGTAACTGAGGAGGATAGGAGCAAATCAGCAAGGCTGCCGAACACCTGAAAGGTTGGCAACTAATGGGTTGCAGATCTCAAAAACTAACCGCACAACTAGAAGCAGCCGTGGAGCGTACCTACGGTGGTCCTAGCTGCCTCGGCACAGCCGGAAAGCTAGCTACACCTAAAGATAGAAACAGGAAAGCTAACTGCCCCGGAGTAGAGCCCCAAAGGAATAGGCAGCCCCCAAACATATAATGGCGGTTAGACAAGATGAAACACAAACGCAGGCAGAAAATAGAGTGAGCAAACGCTGAGGCCAAACACTGCCTAAATAGGACAGGACAGAATACTATCTGCAACCCAGCAAAACCCTAGCTAAACTTCCAACACTTCTGATTTCAAAAATGCTGAGATCACACGATCTCGCCACCCACTAAATCAGATCTCAGTGTGAACAAGGCTAACCCTCAGCCACTCAAAAAGCAGGGAAAGAGCAATTGAACAAATAACAGTGGCTACTGAAAAACAGAGAGTAGCACAGGCCCCAGGAGGGGACCCGGCTAACCTCCACAAAGGTGCAGACAAAAATGGAAATAGCAAACACAATAAAAACAAGCAGAAAATATCTTATCTGAAGGTAGCAGATGAAGTCAAGACAACAGCAGACTTCCAAATGAACCAGGAAACAACAATTGATCACAGGCAAGGATCATGGGAAGGCAGCTCCCTCATATCAGCCTAGTCAGTGACTCCTGATTGCCAATTATCGCTGGCAGGTGCGGAAGACCTATCATTAGAAACAGCTTCAGTACCATCAGCAACCACCAGAGGGAGCCTCAACTTAGAAATTGTCTCCAACACGTTCACAACAAGGCCCTATATGATGCTCCATACCCTATATGATGCCCCATAAATAATTAACCCCATATGATTCTTCAGCATATGATGGGCCCCATTATTGATGCTCCAGTGTTTAATGGGCCAAAATAATGCTCCATATATAATGGGCTCCTTTATTATTGATCCAGTGTATAATGGGCCCCGTAAATGCTGCTCCTGTGTCTGCTGTCCCCTCTTTACAATGCTCCAGTATATGATGGGCCCAATGGATGCTGCTCCAGTACTGATCTGCCCCATTGAGAATGCTCCTGTATATGATGGGCCCCATGGATGATGCTCCTATGTGTTATGGGCCAAAATCATGGTCCATATATAATGGGCCCCATTATTAATGATCCAATGTATAATGGGCCCCGTAAATGCTGCTCCAGTGTCTGCTGTCCCCCATTTACAATGCTTCAGTATATGATGGGCCCCATGGATGCTGCTCCAGTGTCTGATCTGCCCCATTTAGAATGCTCCAGTATATGTTGGACCCCATGGATGATGTTCCAGTGTGTTATGACCAAAATCATGGTCCATATATAATGGGCCCCATTATTAATGATCCAGTGTGTAATGGGCCCCGTAAATGAAGCTCCAGTGTCTGCTGTCCCTCATTTACAGTGCTTCAGTATATGATGGGCCCCATGCATACTGCTCTACTGCTCCAGTGTCTGATCTGCCCCATTTAGAATGCTCCAGTATATGTTGGGCCCCATGGATGATGCTCCAGTGTGTTATGGGCCAAAATCATGGTCCATATTATTAATGATCCAGTGTATAATGGGCCCCGTAAATGATGCTCAAGTTTCTGCTGTCCCCCATTTACAATACTTCAGTATATTATGGGCCCCATGGATGCTGCTCCAGTCTCTGACCTGCTCCATTGAGAATACTCCTGTATATGATGATGCTTCAGTGTCTTATGGGCCAGGAGACTGGCACAGCGATGGGAAGTAAAATGGCTCCTCAGTATGCAAATTTTTTCATGGCCAAGCTTGAAAGCGACTTTCTGTCCTCATGTCCCACCAGGCCTCGGGCCTACTACCGCTACATTGATGACATTTTAATCATTTGGACGGAGTCTGAGCAACAGCTAAAGACGTTCCACGAACAGTTCAATCAATTTCATCCCACCATCAACTTAACACTTAACTACTCCAGCACTGAAATTAACTTTTTGGACACCATCATTAAACTGAAGGACAATGAAATAGAGACATCCCTGTATCAGAAGCTAATCGACCGTCCAACATACCTTAAATGGGACAGTTTCCATCCAAAACACATAAAAAACTCTATTGTCTACAGCCAAGCCATCAGATACAACCGTATATGTTCCAACCCCATGGATAGAGATGAACACCTTGGTCGCCTTAGAAAGACCTTTTTAAATCAGGGCTACCATCCAAGAACAATTGAAAACCAAATTACAAGAGCCACCAGAATATCAAGGATCACCTGCTACATTACAAAACTAAAGAAGAAAATAACCGGTTGCCTCTAGTGGTCACCTACAATCCAAATCTGGAGGTGCTAAGGGGAGCTGCACGGAAACTACAACCTTTACTACAAAAAGATGCCCGGTTACAATCCATATTTCCAGACCCCCCACTACTGTGTTTTAGACAGCCCCCAAATCTAAGAAGCATCATTGTCAGAAGTTCCCTGTCCTCCCCAACAGCTGCAGGAACCTTGCCTTGCAATCAGAAGAAATGCAAAACCTGTCCATTTATAATGACCACGGACAAGATAAAGATCCCCAACTCACATCAGGACTACAAGATACCAGGTACTTTCAGCTGCATCACATCTAATGTTGTGTACCTAATTATATGTACTAAATGTCCAACTGGGGGTCTATATGTGGGGGAGACCGGGCAAAAACTGAGAACAAGGATGAATTCTCATCGCCACACAATAAGAGAAAAAATAATGGATCTACCTGTGGCAAAACATTTTTGCTCCCCTGATCATAGCATGTCAGATATGAAAATACTGGTACTAAGAAGCAGATTCACATCTCAGAGACAGAGAAGAATTTGCGAATACAAATTGATGGTGACCTTTGACACTCTTAATGCTGGAATGAACCTGTCACATGGTTTTATGGCCTATTACATCAATTAAGGAATTTACTCCAAATACCCTGTGAAAACATCACAAAACATTACCAGACCCCAATCAGAGGGTAATAAAACGTTCTCTCCTTATCTATGAACTGTTCCAATATTTATGCTCATCCCTCTGCCATAATGACTATTCTGCTTCACGTCACTTGTCTTACCTATTGCATTTTTTCTGTGTTTTTGTGTATAAATATGTGATTCTTCAGATTTTGTATTAGTTCAGCCTGATGAAGAGACCTGAGTAGTCTCGAAAGCTTGCAATTTGTTACCATCTTTTCAGTTAGCCATTAAAAGGTATCAACCACTGAGGACTCTCAACTCTAAATATTTTTCTTATGGGCCTAAATAATGCTCCATATATCATGGACCTCATTATTAATGATCCAGTCTATAATGGGCTCCGTAAATGCTGCTCCAGTGTCTGCTGTCCCCCATTTACAATGCTCCAGTATATGATGGGCCCCATGGATGCTGCTCCAGTCTCTGATCTGCCCCATTGAGAATGCTCCTGTATATGATGGGCCCCATGGATGATACTCCAGTGTGTTATGGGCCAAAATCATGGTCCATATTATTAATGATCCAGTGTATAATGGGCCCCGTAAATGCTGCTCCAGGGTCTGCTGTCCCCCATTTACAATGCTCCAGTATATGATGGGCCCCATCGATGCTGCTGCAGTCTCTGATCTGCCCCATTGAGAATACTCCTGCATATGAAGGGCCCCATGGATGCTGCTCCAGTACTGATCTGCCCCATTGAGAATGCTCCTGTATTTGATGGGCCCCATGGATGATGATCCAGTGTGTTATGGGCCAAAATCATGGTCCATATTATTAATGATCCAGTGTATAAAGGGCCCCGTAAATGCTGCTCCAGTGTCTGCTGTCCCCCATTTGCAATGCTCCAGCATATGATGGGCCCATGGATGCTGCTCCAGTGTCTGATGTGCCCCATTTAGAATGCTCCAGTATATGATGGGCCCCATGGATAATGCTCCAGTGTGTTATGGGCCAAAATCATGGTCCATATATAATGGGCCCCATTATTAATGATCCAGTGTATAATGGGCCCCGTAAATGCTGCTCCTGTGTCTGCTGTCCCCCATTTACAATGCTCCAGTATATGATGAGCCCATGGATGCTGCTCCAGGGTCTGATCTGCCCCATTTAGAATGCTCCAGTATATGTTGGGCCCCATGGATGGTGCTCCAGTGTCTTATGGGCCAAAATCATGCACCAAATATTGTGCACCATTATTAATGATCCAGTGTATAATAGGCCCCTTAAATGCTGCTCCAGTGTGTGGTTTCAACTTTTTACTGTGCTCCAGTATATGACTGGCCTCCAGTGTCTTATGGGCCAAAAGAAAGCTCCATATATAATGGGCCCCATAATAAATGATACAGTATATAATGGGCCCCGTAAATGCTGCTCCAGTGTCTGATCTGCCCCATTTAGAATACTCCAATACATGATGGGTCCCATGGATGACGCTCCAGTGTCTTATGGCCCAAAAGAATGCTCCATATATAATGGGCCCCATTATTAATGATCCAGTGTATAATGGGCTCCGTAAATGCTGCTCCAGTGTCTGCTGTCCTCCATTTACAATGCTCCAGTTTATAATGGGCCCCATGGATGATGCTCCAGTGTCTTATGGGCTAAAAGAATGCTCCATATTTAATGGGCCCCATTATTAATGATCCAGTGTCTAATGCTCCCCATATATTCCTCCAAACATTACAAAAGATCAAATACCTCTCCTCGCTGTGCACTGCTCTACTCTAGACTCCTCAGTGTTGCCATCTTACAGCTCTCTGCACTTGGACTGTTTCGGCAGAGGGCGTACAGACGTGACCTCATCGACCTCTCTAACCTGAATGTCACTGTCAGGAAACGCGCAAGACGTCACAGTGGTGGAGAATGGAGAGATAAGTATTGCAAGTGCTAGGGCCCTCCCACCGTCAGAGACACATATTTTTGTACTAAGAGGGGCCCTGTGTCAGTGCCGTCGCCCAAGAGTCGGCCCCCCACCTGCTCAGGGAACCGTCACTTGCCCGGGTGCGCCAGGTGCTGACGCTGGCCCTGAGGGGGGATTTGTAGGTTTTGTAGTCAGTCCACGCTTGCAAGTGAATGTTCATTAAATGTCTTAGCATGCAACTGGTATTCAAATTTCTGAGATTTTTCCCTCAGCTAAAGCTCCTATCGCACTACTTCCAGATAACCTTTGCCTCATCAATAGGATTTAGGTAAAAAAAAGTGCCACACTGGACTCTTCCTACTATGGTATAAATGTTCAGGGATTGCACGCTGTGCTAATTTGACCGTCTGGCCAAGCTGTCCTGCAACTCTTTTTGTTTTTTAACACGGTTTTGGACTGCTACTGGCCTGCCAGATAACCGCAACTGCGATGTCGATGCCTGCCACGGATCCTCCTCTTCTTCTGAGCTATTGCCAGCGGCACCCTCTTCCCCCAATGAATACCAATCCGGGTCAACAACTGGGTCATCCATCACCTCCGCTTCAATTACAGTTGTTAGGCAAAATAATGGAAACATCTAACGTTTTGGCATCATAATCTTCGAACATGTTATAAACATGCAAACCGTGACATGTGTAATGTTTTGTAGTTGATTATTTGTGTTATGTGATATGTGTATGTAAATTAAGTGTTTGTTTGGCAGAATTGTAAGAACATTGAGGAGAACCTGATACCAATGGCAGACCTCTCGGATTTTCAAAGAGGCCAAATTGTTGGTGCTCGTATGGCAGGCTCTAGTGTAACCGAAAGTGCCCGAATGCTTGGCGTGTCAAGAGGTACTGTCTCGAAAGTAATGACTGCGTTTGAAAGAGAAGGAAAAACATCCGCAGCAAAGCACAGGTCCGGCCAAAAGTCGAAGTTGACTGAGAGAGACCGTCGGACTCTAAAGCAAAATGTGAGAGAGGATCGCAAGACCACCGCTCAGAAAATCACTGCTGAGCTCAATGAACACCTACGGAACCCAGTTTCCACGAAAACTGTTAGTCGGGAGCTGAACAAATCTGGATTCCACAGAAGAGCTGCAATTCGAAAAATGCTGCTCTCAATGACAAATGTTTCCAAGCACTTACAGTGGTGTAGAAACCTCCTGAATTGGTCCGTCGAGCAGTGAAAACATGTGATATTCTCAGACGAATCATCGTTTACCCTTTTTTAGACCTCCGGATGAGTGTACGTTTGGAGACAGCCGAAATAAGCATTCCATCCAGACTGCCTTCTCCCAACCGTAAAACATGGTGGAGGTTCTGTGATGATCTGGGGTGCTATTTCGGGGAGACCAGCAGGGCCAATGATATCCCTTCATGGAAGAAAGAACAGCTGCGATTATTAAGGCATTTTGGGCGACCAAGTGCATCCTTTGGTTCAAGCACTGTTCTTGTTCAGGTGTTGTTTCTGACCAGGAGCCTGCACTGACGACTCAGTCCTTGCATTTTTTGAAACTTCAGAAGAGGAAGCTATAGAGATGGAGGCTGTTTCAGCAATGTAAGCCAAAATCTGTTCCTGATGCTCTGGCTTTAAAAGCAGTTTACCTACTCCCAGTAAAGGGAGCCTTCCAGGCCTTCTTGAGCCAGAATACTCTTTATGATAGCACACTATTTTCAGGGCAAGCGAGCTCCTGTTTAGTGAAAATATTATAAATCTATGTATATATTTTATGAGGTAGACTGACGCTCACAGGCTCAGTCTGGATTACTCAAGAATAGAATAAGAAAAAGGGGGACTGTATCAGCAAATACCATGCATATATAGTATAGTCAAAACATTCTAAATCTACGGAAATATTTCATGAGTCAGACTCTGACGGTCACAGGCTCAGTGTGGATTACACAAGAATATAATAAGAAGAAAAAGGTATATCAGCAGATACCAGGTATATACAGTATAGTGAAAATATTCTAAATCTCAGTCTATATTTCAGGAGGCAGCCACTGACGCTCTCAGGATCAGTATGTGTTACACAATAATATAAAAAGCTAAAAAAGGGTACTGTTTCACCAGATAAAAGGTATATACAGTACAGACCAAAAGTTTGGACACACCTTCTCATTCAAAGATTTTTCTGTATTTTCATGACTATGAAAATTGTAGAATCACACTGAAGGCATCAAAACTATGAATTAACACATGTGGAATTATACATTACACTTTACAAAAAAGTGTGAAGCAACTGAAAATATGTCTTATATTCTAGGTGCTTCAAAGTAGCCACCTTTTGCTTTGATTACTGCTTTGCACGCAGGAAGGGTGAACGGCTGGATTCTACATGCCTAATTCCCACCGTGAAGCATGAAGGAGGTGGTGTGATGGTGTGGGGGTGCTTTGTTGGTGACAATGTTGTTGATTTATACAAAATTAAAGCGGTGAGAGTTCCAGCTCCAACTAAACGCAAACCGGATGGAATAGCATGCTGCTGCATGATGCTGTAGTAGCCATTCTGGTTCACTATGCCTTCAATTTTGAATAAATCCCCAACAGTCTCACCAGCAAAGCCCCCCCACACCACCACACCACCTCCGCCATGCTTCACGGTGGGAACCTGGCATGTAGAATCCATCCTGTTATGTTTTGGTAGCTGAGGAGAGCAGGCAAAAACGACAATACACCAGAGAGGTTGGAATCTACTAGATTGCAGTACCCTGACTAACCACCACAACTAAAGGCAGCCGTGGAGCGTTCCTACGTTGGTCCTAGACGCCTCGTCACAGCCTGAGAGGCTAACTACACCTAAAGATAGAAAGAGAAAAGCTATCTGCCCTGGAGCAGATCCCCAAAGAACATAGGAAGCCCCCAAACATGTAATGGCGGTTAGACAAAAGGAAATACAGACACAGACAGAAAAGGATAGCAAGGATACTTACTGCAATTCCAAAAAACCCTAAAAAAAGCCAACGCTACTAATTGCAAAAACACCTGAGATCACACGACCTCTACCACCTAAATTAGTTCTCTGGTGTAACAAAACTAAGCCGCAGCCACAGAAAAAACTGGAAAAGGCAAATGAACAAACAACAGTGGCTCCAGAGGAACCAAGAGGAGACCAAGCCCCCCGGAGAGGGGAACCTGGCCAACCTCACAGAAATGCAGAGAAAAATGCAAATGGCAAGCACAAAAACAAAAAACAGAAAATATCTTATCTGAGAGCATGAGAAGAGGCAAGACTCAGCAAGCTTCCAAGTGAACCAGGAACCAGAGTTGAGATAAGAACAATTGATCACCGGCAACCATGATGGGGGGAAACCTCCCTTATATCCAGTCAGTCTGTAATTCCTGATTGCCAATCCTCATTGAATGGTTCAGTACTGTTTGTAACCACCAGAGGGAGCTTCTGCTCAGAATTAATTTCTAAAACATTCATAATAGTACCCCCCCTTGAGGAGGGGCCACCGAACCCTCATTTGTGCAACCAGGTTGGTCAGGATGAGCTCTGTGATACGCACGGATCAGTCTCCTAGCATGGATGTCCGAAGCAAACACCCAAGAATTGTCCTCCTGACCATAACCTCTACACTTAACCAAATACTGGAGTTTCCGTCTAGAAAAACGAGAATCCAATATTTTCTCAACCACATACTCCAGATTGCCCTCAACCAAAACAGGGTCAGGGGGCGCAGCCATAGGAACCACTGGCTCGACAAACCTCTTCAATAAGGACTTGTGCAACACGTTATGGATCTTAAATGTCCCTGGAAGAAGTAAACGAAAGGAAACAGGATTAAGAATCTCCATGATCTTATAAGGTCCAATGAACCTAGGATTAAACTTAGGAGATGCAACTCTCATAGGGATATTTCTTGAGGACAACCAGACCAAGTCCCCCACTTTAAACCGAGGACCATCAGTCCTATGCCGGTTGGCAAACCGCTGGGCCTTCTCCTGAGAGAGGGACAACCTCTCCACTACTTGGTCCCAAATCTGCTGCATACGCTCCACAACAGAGTCAACACCCGGACAGACAGAAGCCTCTGTCTGTCCCAAAGAAAATCGAGGGTGAAACAGAAAATTGCAAAAAAATGGAGACATCAAAGTGGCAGAGCTTGCCCTATTATTAAGAGCAAACTCAGCCAAAATCAAAAAAGAGACCCAGTCATCTTGATCAGCAGACACAAAGCATCTCAGATAAGTCTCCAATGTCTGGTTTGTTCTCTCAGTTTGTCCATTGGGCTGAGGATGAAAAGCAGAGGAGAAAGACAATTGAACACCAAGTTTAGAACATAAAGTCCTCCAAAATCTGGAAACAAACTGGACTCCTCTGTCAGACACAATGTTCTCAGGAATGCCGTGTAACCGAACCACGTGCTGAAGGAACAATGGCACCAATTCGGAGGAGGAAGGCAACTTAGGTAATGGCGCAAGATGTATTATCTTGGAAAACCTATCACAAATCACCCAGATAGCGTTCATTCTCTGAGAAACAGGGAGGTCGGAAATAAAATCCATAGAGATATGGGTCCATGGTCTCTTGGGCACAGGCAATGGCATCAACAAACCACTAGAGCGAGAGCAAGGCTTGGAGCGAGAGCAAGTCCCACAGGACTGCACAAACTCCCTGACATCACGAGACAAAGTAGGCCACCAAAAGGACCGACTCACCAAGTCTCTGGTACCAAAAATTCCGGGATGACCGGCCAACGCAGAACAATGAATCTCAGACATCACACTCTTCTTCCACTGTTCTGGGACAAACAATTTCCCAACAGGGCAGCGCTCGGGTTTATCCTCCTGACACCCCTCCAGAGCCAGTCTCAAATTGGGCGAGATGGCGGAAAGAACTACACCCTCTTTCAAAATAACAGCAGGATCAGATACCTCAGGAGAGTCCGCAAGGAAACTCCTCGAGAGGGCATCCGCCTTAACATTCTTAGTGCCAGGAGGAAAGGAAACCACAAAATTAAAACGTGTGAAAAACAAGGCCCATCTGGCCTGTCTAGGATTAAGTCGCTTGGCTGATTCAAGATAAACCAGCTTCTTATGGTCCGTGAGGACCAGCACCTGATGTTTGGCTCCCTCCAGCCAATGTCTCCATTCTTCAAAAGCCCACTTCATGGCCAATAACTCCCGATTACCCACGTCATAATTACGTTCAGTTGGAGAAAATTTTCGAGAGAAAAAAGCACAAGGGTTACTTTTAGAGGTTTCAGGATCTCTTTGGGACAAAACGGCACCTGCCCCAATTTCAGAGGCATCAACCTCCACCTGAAATGGCAGAGAAACATCAGGCTGCCGTAGAACAGGAGCAGAAGTGAATCTCTGTTTAAGTTCCTGAAACGCAGAGATTGCCTCAGGAGGCCAATTCACCACATCAGAACCCTTTTTTGGTCAAATCAGTCAATGGTTTAACAATAACAGAGAAATTACCAATAAATTTACAATAAAAATTGGCAAAACCCAAGAATCTCTGAAGAGCCTTTAATGAAGTAGGTTGGACCCAATCACAAATGGCCTGAACATTGACCGGGTCCATTTCAATAACAGATGGAGACAAAATGAATCCCAGAAATGAGATCCTCTGTACGCCAAAAAGACAATTTGATCCCTTCACATACAGAGCATTCTCTCTCAAAATCTGGAACACAGTCCAAACATGTTTCACATGAGAGTCCCAGTCATTGGAAAAAATCAAGATATCATCCAAATAAACAATTAGAAATGTATCCACAAAATCACTGAAAATGTCATTCATGAAGGACTGGAAGACGGAAGGAGCATTAGTTAGCCCAAAGGGCATCACTAGGTACTCAAAATGCCCCTCTGGGGTATTAAACGCCGTCTTCCATTCATCCCCGTGCTTAATGCGAATAAGGTTATACGCCCCCCTGAGGTCAAGCTTGGTAAACCAAGTAGCACTTTTCACCCTGGAAAACAGGTCAGAAATCAAGGGTAACGGATATTGATATTTCACAGTGATATTGTTCAAGAAACGATAATCAATACACGGTGTTGTGAATGTGTCAGAAATGAATTCTGAGCAGAATCTCCCTCTGGTGGTTACAAACAGTACTGAACTATTTAATGAAGATTGTGAAGTTTGGCAATCAGGAGTTACAGACTGGTCTTATATAAGAGAGGTTCCCTCCCATCAGGGTTGCCGGTGATCAATTGTTCTTGTCTCAACTTTGGTTCCTGGTTCACTTGGAAGCTTGCTGAGTCTTGCCTGCATCTTCTGCCAACAGATAAGATATTTTCTGCTTTTATTTTTGTGCTTGCTTTTTGCATTTTTTCCTGCACTTCTGTGGAGGTCAGCCAGGTTCCCTCCGGGGGCTTGTGCTCCTCTCAGTTCATCTGAGCCACTGTTATTTGTTCATTTGCCTTTTCCAGTTTTTTCAGTGGCTGCGGCTTAGTTTTGTTACACTAGAGAACTAATTTAGGTGGTAGAGGTCGTGTGATCTCAGGTGTTTTTGCAATTAGTAGAGTTAGTATTTTTTAAGGGTTTTTTGGATTGCAGTAAGTGTCCTTCCTATCCTTTTCTTTCTAGGAAGATTGGGCCCCAACGTTTGCTCATACTATTTTCTGTCTGTGTCTGTATTTCCTCTTGTCTAACCGCCATTACATTTTTGGGGGCTTCCTATGTTCTTTGGGGATCTGCTCCAGGGCAGATAGCTTTCCTCTTTCTATCTTTAGGTGTAGTTAGCCTCTCAGGCTGTGACGAGGCGTCTAGGACCAACGTAGGTACGCTCCACAGCTGTGTTTAGTTGTGGTGGTTAGTCAGGGTACTGCAATCCAGTAGATTCCAACCTCTCTGGTGTATTGCCGTTTTTGCCTGCTCTCCTCAGCTACCAAATCATAACAACACGGCCTTAATGAACCATCCTTTTTGGCCACAAAGAAAAAAACAGCACTCAAGGGTGAAGAGTATGGTCTGATATGACCCTTCTCCAATGACTCCTTGATATAAGACAGCATAGCGTCATGTTCAGGTACAGACAAGTTAAAAAGGCGACCTTTAGGGAATTTACTACCAGGCACTAATTCAAGAGCGCAGTCATAGCTCCTATGGGGGGGGCAAGGATGCAGATTTACTTTCGCTAAACACATCAGAAAAATCAGTCAAAAAGTCAGGCACATCTTGAGCCTGGGGAGAGGCAGAAAAAACAGGAGTGTTGGCATTAACACATTGGCAGCCCCAACTGGTTACAGACACAGATTTCCAATCCAAAACAGGATTATGAGACTGCAACCAAAGGAAACCTAGTACAATAATGTCATGCAGATTATACAGCACCAAAAATTTGCAACTCTCCTGATGATCAGGTTCAACCCTCATTATCACCTGAGTAGAGAACTGGGGTTTATTCTCAGCCAAAGGGGTAGAATCAATCCCCAGTAGGGGAATAGACTTCCGTAGGGGTATCAAGGGAAACCCACAATGTTTAGCAAAATCAAAATCCATCAGATTAATAGCTGCTCCCGAATCAACAAAAGCCTGAGCAGAAAATGTGGACAGGGAGCAAATCAGGGTAACAGTCAACAGAAATTTAGTCTGAACACTACCCAAGACAACTGAGCGTGCAAAACGTCTTCCCCGCTTAGGGCAGACTGAAATAGCATGAGAGGCATCACCACAGTAGAAACATAACCCATTGCGTTTTCGAAACTCATGACGCTGTGCCCCAGAAGCCACTCTATCACACTGCATGGGTTCAGAAGCTGGTTCACAAGGCAACACCATTCCACGCATAGCTCTACGCTCACGCAAACGTCTGTCAATTTGAATCGCCAATGACATAGAATCATTGAGACCAGAGGGAGCAGGGAAACCCACCATAATATCTTTTACATTCTCTGACAGACCCTTCCGAAAAAGGGCTGCCAAAGCATCATCATTCCATTTGGTCAGAACTGCCCACTTTCGGAATTTCTGACAGTACAACTCAGCGTCCTCAAGCCCCTGATTTAATGCCAACAAGGTTTTTTCAGCTTGATCAGTGACATTAGGTTCATCGTACAATAACCCCAGAGCCTGAAAAAATGCATCAATATTACTCAAAACAGGGTCCCCAGGTGTCAGGGAAAAAGCCCAATCCTGAGGATCGCCGCGCAGGAGAGAGATGACAATTTGAACCTGCTGTGCTGCGTTCCCTGAGGACTTAGGTTTTAAGGCAAAAAACAACTTACAGCTGTTTTTGAAATTCTTAAATTTAGCTCGATTCCCCCAGAACAAATATAGCATGGGGATCCTAGGTTCCACAAACGGCAACCCTGCAAGATAGGTAGCAATACTCCGAACTTCAGTGGCAAGCTGATCCACATGGCCAGACAACTGTGCAAACTCCATTGAGAGAAAAAAAAGAAAATTCCTCCTCAGCACCCAGAGAAAAAGAGGGAAAAAAAAATGCAGAAAAAAAAAAATCTCTGACAACTCTGACAACTTTTTTCTTTCCACACTTTTTTTCCCTTCTGTGAGTACCATATAATTTTCAGTTATGGCCGGTGATACTGTTATGTTTTGGTAGCTGAGGAGAGCAGGCAAAAACGGCAGTACACCAGAGAGGTTGGAATCTACTGGATTGCAGTACCTTGACTAACCACCAAAACTAAAGGCAGCCGTGGAGCGTTCCTACGTTGGTCCTAGACGCCTCGTCACAGCCTTAGAGGCTGACTACACCTAAAGATAGAAAGAGGAAAGCTATCTGCCCTGGAGCAGATCCCCAAAGAACATAGGAAGCCCCCAAACATGTAATGGCGGTTAGACAAGAGGAAATACAGACACAGACAGAAAATAGTATGAGCAAACGCTGGGGCCCAATCTGCCTAGACAGAAAAGGATAGGAAGGATACTTACTGCAATTCCAAAAACCCTAAAAAAAGCCAACGCTACTAATTGCAAAAACACCTGAGATCACACGACCTCTACCACCTAAATTAGTTCTCTGGTGTAACAAAACTAAGCCGCAACCACAGAAAAAACTGTAAAAGGTAAATGAACAAACAACAGTGGCTCCAGAGGAACCGAGAGGAGACCAAGCCCCCCGGGGAGGGGAATCTGGCCAACCTCACAGAAATGCAGAGAAAAATGCAAATGGCAAGCACAAAAACAAAAAACAGAAAATATCTTATCTGAGAGCATGAGAAGAGGCAAGACTCAGCAAGCTTCCAAGTGAACCAGGAACCACAGTTGAGACAAGAACAATTGATCACCGGCAACCATGATGGGGGGAAACCTCCCTTATATCCAGCCAGTCTGTAATTCCTGATTGCCAATCCTCATTGAATGGTTCAGTACTGTTTGTAACCACCAGAGGGAGCTTCTGCTCAGAATTAATTTCTAAAACATTCATGGTGTACAATAATAAATTATATTGTGGTACCGTGTTAGCCAGAAAAATCGATGTGAATACTTTTCCATCCAATTATGACAAGAGCATTCTTAAGGTGATACCTTTATTGGCTAACCAGAAAATTATATGTTCGCTATCTTTCAGAGCTCAAGGCTCCTTCTTCAGGCAAGATTACAAATTTTGCCTGAAGAAGGAGCCTTGAGCTCTGAAAGCTAGCGAACATATAATTTTCTGGTTAACCAATAAAGGTATCACCTTAAGAATGCTCTTGTCATAATTGGATGGAAAAGTATTCACATCTAAAACATTCATAACACCATCCGTTCACCTTTTCTGCATGCAAAGCAGTAATCAAAGCAAAAGGTGGCTACTTTGAAGAACCTAGAATATAAGACATATTTTCAGTTGTTTCACACTTTTTTGTAAAGTGTAATGTATAATTCCACATGTGTTAATTCATAGTTTTGATGCCTTCAGTGTGATTCTTCAATTTTCATAGTCATGAAAATACAGAAAAATCTTTGAATGAGAAGGTGTGTCCAAACTTTTGGTCTGTACTGTATAGTATAGTGAACATATTATAATTCTTCGTATATATTTCAGGAGGCTGACTGATGCTCAAAGGCTCAGTATGGATTACACAAGAATATAAAAAGATCCTCAAGAAATAATCACACATGTGGGCCAATGTTCCAGGTGTCAATGATGCACTTAGAGTGGTCGGTGGAGGAGAACTTTATGGAAAAAGGTGACTGTATCAGAAGTGTACAGCTGGATACAGTCTAGGGGGCATTGAAAAAGCTCCCTATATATTTACGGAGTACCAGACAGACGCTCGCAGGCTCAGTGTGGATTAGACCACAATTTGAAAAACTGAAAAATGGTGCTGTATCAGCAGATACAAGGTATATATAGTATAGTGAAAATATTCTAATTCTTCGTATATATTTCAGGAGGCAGACTGACACTCAAAGGCTCAGTATGGATTACACAAGAATATAAAAAGATCCGCAAGAAATAATCACACATGTGGGCCAATGATCCGGGTGTCAATGATGCACTTAGAGTGGTGGGTGGAGGAGGACTTTATGGCAAAAGGGGACTGTTTCAGAAACGTACAGCTGGATACAGTCTAGGGGGCATTGTAAATCTCCGTATATATTTACGGAGTACCAGACAGACGCTCACAGGCTCAGTATGGATTAGACCACAATTTGAAAAGCTGAAAATGGTGCTGTATCAGCAGATACAAGGTATATATAGTATAGTGAAAATATTCTAATTCTTCGTATATATTTCAGGAGGCAGACTGACACTCAAAGGCTCAGTATGGATTACACAAGAATATAAAAAGATCCGCAAGAAATAATCACACATGTGGGCCAATGTTCCAGGTGTCAATGATGCACTTAGAGTGGTCGGTGGAGGAGAACTTTATGGAAAAACGTGACTGTATCAGAAGTGTACAGCTGGATACAGTCTAGGGGGCATTGAAAAAGCTCCCTATATATTTACGGAGTACCAGACAGACGCTCGCAGGCTCAGTGTGGATTAGACCACAATTTGAAAAGCTGAAAAATGGTGCTGTATCAGCAGATACAAGGTATATATAGTATAGTGAAAATATTCTAATTCTTCGTATATATTTCGGGAGGCAGACTGACACTCAAAGGCTCAGTATGGATTACACAAGAATATAAAAAGATCCGCAAGAAATAATCACACATGTGGGCCAATGATCCGGGTGTCAATGATGCACTTAGAGTGGTGGGTGGAGGAGGACTTTATGGCAAAAGGGGACTGTTTCAGAAACGTACAGCTGGATACAGTCTAGGGGGAATTGTAAATCTCCGTATATATTTACGGAGTACCAGACAGACGCTCACAGGCTCAGTATGGATTAGACCACAATTTGAAAAGCTGAGAAAGGGTACTGTATCAGCAGATACAAGGTAAATATAGTATATTCAAAACATTCTAAATCTCTGTATATATTTCAGGAGACAGATAGTGACGCTCTCAGGCTTAGTATGTATTACACAATAATATAAAAAGGGTACTGTTTCACCAGATACAAGGTATATATAGTATAGTGAAAATATTGTAAATCTCAATATATAATTCAGGAGGCAGACAATGATGTTCACAGGCTCAGTATGGATTACGCAAGAATATAATAAGAAGAAAAAGGGGTACTGTATCACCAGATGCCATATATATATATATATATATATATATATATATATATATATATATATATTATGGGGAAAAAATACTAAATATCAGTATATATTTCAGGATGCAGCCACTGATGCTCTCCGGCTCAATATGTATTACACAATAATATAAAAAGGGTACTGTTTCACCAGATACAAGGTATATCTAGTATAGTGAAAACATTATAAATCTCCGTATATACTTCAGGAGGCAGACAATAAAGCTCAAAGGCTCAGTATGGATTACACAAGAATATAAAAGTTTGTGGGTGGGGGAGGGGGGATGGGGCAGCCCAGATAATTAGGTGGCAAAAATAGCATATGTTGAGGTTTATAATGGAAGTAAAGCAGTTGCAAATGGATTAATTGGAGAAGTACGATGAAGAGGAGGCCAAAAAAAGGGGTACTGTATCACCAGATACAAGGTAGTATAGTGAAAATATTCAAAATCTCCGTACATATTTCAGGAGGCAGCCACTGACGCTCTCAGGCTCAGTCTGGATTACACAAGAATATAATAAGAAGAAAAAGGGGTACTGTATCACCAGACACAAGTTATATATAGTATAGTAAAATTATTGGAAATCTCCCTATATATTTCAGGAGGCAGACATTGACGCTCTCAGGCTCAGTATGGTTACACGAGAATATAAAAAGTTGAAAAAGGGAAATGTATCAGAAGCATACAGCTGTATACAGCGTTGGGGTAATTTGAAATATCCGTATATATTTCCAGAATCAGACAAAGATTCTCACAGGCTCAGTATGGATTACACCAGAATATAAAAAGCAGATCCGCAAGAAATAATCACACATGTGTGCCAATGTTCGAGGTGAAAATGATGCACTTAGAGTGGTGGGTGGAGGAGGACTTTGTGGCAAAAAGGGTACTGTATCACCAGGTGTATATAGTGTTAGGGTTCAAGTTCCTGCACAAGCAGAGTCTCAAACCAGTCCCGCTGCGGTCTCCCATTCGTCTCCAGCCACAGTGGAACCTGCTCAGCAGAGACATCGGTCCCAGCGTCTTGCCCATTCCAGTACTGTGCAGAAACTTGCTGCTGCCTCTCCTGGATCTGCTATTATAGCCAGTGCTGGAGCAGACGTCTTTGGGACAAAGTCCTGCGTTTCCCCTTCTGAGCATGCCTAGGGTAAGATCTCTCATTGGAGATCATGGGTCACATGTTCAGGTACTGCAGCAGCTCCTATTGGTCCGACTGGAAGGTCCTGAAACTACATGTGTTTTGGAACAGTTTCTCATTGGTCCTTGTTTCTGGCAGGTCCTGTAGCTGTTACTATAAATGGGTGGCATGGCTGGGCCGCCATGCGCTAATATCAATCGTTATATGCTTTGCGCCAGTGTGATCATACGTGTGTGTGGGTAGGGCGGCTGAAATACGCCATTACAATACCGACTTAATCGGTGAAGAGCTTGGTATGCTAGCTGGTCAGGGTCGGTGTCCTAGATGCCCTAGATTACTGGCATAACCGGTGAGGAGTTTGATTGCCGTATTCACGGCCTGGCGTTCAGACGCCATAGATTGCGGGTGACTCCCGCGAGGACATTAGCGCATGATCACGTTCTATGTTCGCTTAGCAGTCAACTGTGTACCTGGGTGCCTGACAGGACACAGAAGTTTGTCTCAGCGGCTCTATGATGCAACAGGGTTCGCTTTCAACGCTAGACAGCGCCCTAGCATGTTTATTTTGCGGCTCAGTGGTGTTAAGTGAGTTCGCACACATTGCCATATAGCGCTGCGGCACTCCTTCTAGCGGCTCTGTGGAATAACAGAGTTCGCACATATTGCCACAGTGCGTTACGGCGTTTATTTTGGCGACTCTGCGGGATAACAGAGTTCGTTTCTTGCGCCATTTTACTAGCAGCAGGTTCCGCCTGCACGGTGTACCCCGGGCTGTGAATGCACCTCTCTACATCATACATTTGGTGCATTCCGCAGACCCTAACATAATATTAGCGCCAGGGTCTGGCTAGTAAAATGGTGGATGACCAGCGTCTACCGCAGTACATCCAGCAGCTGGAGGGTAGGTTGGCGGCTCTTGAGCGCACAACCTCAGCTGTGGATGTTACCGCAGTCACTGTTCAGGCTGCTAGAGTGGCTGCAGCCAGTTTGTCCTCTGCCACCTCTGCAACTAAATTATCCCACCTCCCGCTTCCTGACAAGTTT
Source organism: Oophaga sylvatica (assembly GCA_033576555.1). NCBI lineage: Eukaryota > Metazoa > Chordata > Amphibia > Anura > Dendrobatidae > Oophaga > Oophaga sylvatica. The sequence continues at coordinate 122,429,861 of JARQOD010000001.1, forward strand.
GCCGGTGACAGCAAGCAATGTCGGGGATTCGTGAGTCAGTTCTCTATACAGCTCGAGCTTCTGGCTGCACGTTTCCCCACGGATCGGGCACAAGTGGGTTTTGTACTTTCTCTACTCTCGGACAGAGCATTGGAGTGGGCAACGCCGCTGTGGGAGCGCGATGATAATGTGATGCGAAGTGCTCCTCGTTTCCTGGAGGCTCTTAAAAAGGTCTTTTTAGGACCTCAGGTCACCCACGATACGGTGCTACAACTGCTGGCATTGGCACAGGGTTCGTCTTTGGTCAGTCAGTTTTCCGTCCAGTTTCGGACTCTGGCCTCAGAGCTAGACTGGTCGGATAAAGTTCTCATTTCAGTCTACTGGCGAGGACTGGCTGACAATGTTAAAGACGCTTTGGCTACCAGGGAGATTCCCGCCACACTGGAGAAACTTATCTCCATATCTACCCGCATCGACCTCCGTTTTCACGAGCGGAGGTTGGAGCGGGCCCAGTGTAGGCAGAGGATTCGGTTGGCTCCCACCTTTGCCAAACCTCTCGAATCCCCTGATCTGGCGTCCGAACCCCAAAAGGCCACAGAGGTTCCTCGTGCAGGACCTAAGTCTCGAGTCGTCCGAGTATCTGTGGTCTGTAACCTTTATCAGCAGACAGGACACTATGCCAACAAATGTCCACAGCGATCGGGGAAGCGATCGCGTCTAGTGGTCCTGGGAGGAGGTTCACTAGAGACTGCGGCATTTTCCTCCAACATGACATTTAAAGGGACAGTCACTGTAGACTCTTCCACACTTACAGTCGAGCTTTGTGTGTACTCAGGAGCAGAGGGGAATTTCATGTCATCCACCTTTGCTCGTCGCCACGCAATACATCTGGTAGCGCTCGACAAACCAGTGACTGTCCGGGTAGTGAATGGGTTGACATTGCCCTCGCCAATTACACATCAGACTGTCCCTATTACTTTGTGTGTACCCCCTTCCCATCAGGAAATTATTTCCCTTCTGGTCCTTCCCGAGGGAATAGACGAAATCCTACTGGGAGTACCCTGGCTCCGTTCCCACTCCCCTCATATTGAGTGGACCTCTGGTAGGATACTGGGTTGGAGTGAGTCATGTAAGGACAGATGTGTCAGGGAGTGCATTCAGGTTACCACTACAGAGATACCCGCAGGTCTTTCTCCTCTTCCCATGTGCTTTCAGTCATATGCAGACGTGTTCTCTAAAAAGGCTGCGGAGACTCTGCCGCCCCATCGTCCCTACGACTGTCCTATTGACCTCTTGCCTGGAGCAGAACCTCCTCGGGGAAGGGTCTATCCCCTCTCTCTTCCTGAGACGGAGGCTATGTCTCAATATATCCAGGAGAATCTAGCAAGAGAGTTCATTAGGAAGTCGGTGTCACCAGCAGGAGCGGGGTTCTTCTTCGTGCAGAAGAAGAGTGGAGAATTACGTCCGTGTATAGATTACAGAGGTCTTAACGCCATCACCGTTAAGAATAAGTACCCATTGCCCCTGATCTCTGAGCTCTTTGATAGGCTCCAGGGAGCAAGGGTATTTACTAAATTAGATCTGCGTGGTGCTTATAACCTGATTCGCATCCGTGAGGGGGACGAATGAAAGACGGCTGTTAATACCGGGATGGGTATTATGAATACCTGGTGATGCCCTTCGGGCTCTCTAATGCCCCAGCCGTTTTCCAAGACTTTGTCAATGACATCTTCCGGGATATTCTTTCCACCTCTGTAGTAGTCTATCTGGATGATATTCTCATCTTTTCTCCAGATATTGACTCTCACCGGAAGGATGTCTGCAAAGTCTTCGACCTGTTACGGGCGAACTCCCTCTATGCAAAGTTGGAGAAATGCATGTTTGAGCAGGAGACTTTACCTTTCCTTGGCTATATCATATTCGCCCAGGGATTGGTTTTGGATCCTGCCAAACTACAGGCCATGATGGATTGGCAAGAACCCCATTCTCTTAAAGCGGTGCAGCGCTTTATGGGGTTCATTAATTACTATCGCCAATTCATTCCCCACTTCTCCACTTTGGTAGCTCCCTTGGTAGTCCTCACCAAGAAGGCAGCCAATCCCAAATAGTGGTCAGAGGAGATCTCCAAGGCCTTTACTTCAATTAAGTCCCATTTTGCTAGCGCTCCCATCTTACATCGCCCCGAGGTTGATAAGCCTTTTTTATTGGAGGTCGAGGCCTCGTCCGTTGGTGCTGGAGCAGTCCTTTTTCAAAAGGATGCTTAAGGTCGGAAACATCCTTGTTTCTTCTTTTCCAAGACCTTCACACCAGCGGAGAGGAATTATTCCATTGGGGATAGGGAGTTGCTAGCCATGAAGTTGGCCTTTTCCGAGTGGAGACATCTCCTGGAGGGGGCTCGCTTTCTCTTTCAAGTTTTCACTGACCATAAAAATTTAGTCTATTTACAGACCGCCCAGCGGCTAAATTCTCGTCAGCCCAGATGGTCCCTATTCTTCTCCCGGCTTCATTTCACCCTCCATTTCCTCTCCGGTGAGAAGAACGTTCGGGCCGATGATCTTTCTCGCTCCGTGGTGTCCTCTGAGGAGGTGGAGGAGGAGCCTCAGTTGATTGTCCCCACAGAGAGCCTAAGAACTGTGGCCCCGGTTTCGCTTGAGTCTGTGCCTCCGGGCAAGTATTTTGTGCCCACCAATTTGTGATCGGAGGTACTCTCTTGGGCACATTCGTCCAGGGTGGGTTAACATTTTGGGGCGAAAAGGACATCTGAGTTGCTGGCGAGGACATACTGGTGGCCACATATGGTCCGTGACTTCAGGGAATACGTTCAGGCGTTCATCTCCTCCAAGAATAAGTCCCCTCGACAACTGCCAGCTGGGCTACTTTTTCCTTTACCGGTGGCAGACAGGCCTTGGGAGATTGTCGGGATGGATTTTGTGGTGGGCTTACCCAAGTCTCGGGGCTGCACCATCATCTGGGTGATAACCGACCACTTCTCCAAAATGGTGCACTTAGTTCCGTTACCACGGTTACCGTCTGCACGGGGCTTGGCAGCATTATTCATTAGGCATATTTTCCGCCTACACGGTATGCCAGACAAAATTGTCAGTGATCGAGGTCCCCAGTTTGCGTCTCGGTTCTGGAGAGAGCTGTGTCGTCTACTCAGCATTGAGTTGAATCTCTCCTCTGCATACCATCACGAGACGAATGGGTTGGTAGAGAGGGACAACCAGACCTTGGTCACATACTTGCGACATTTTGTCTCTGCCAGGCAGGATGACTGTTCATTTTTGCTACCGTGGGCTGAGTTCACTCTAAATAATGCTGTGGCTGACTCCACCGGACAGACCCCATTCCTCCTGAACTACGGTCAGCATCCGCAGGTACCAGTGCCCATGCCCGTGTCTTCTGCTGATTCCAGGGTGGCAGACTGGGCTGTGGAGGCATGGGACATTTGGGATCGCACCCAGGATGCCATTCAGGCCTCCAAAGAGAGAATGAGGTCTTCGGCCGATGCCCATCGGCACCCCGCTCCTACATTTGCTCCGGGTGACCTAGTGTGGCTTTCTGCCTGAAACATCAGGCTACGTGTAGAGTCCACCAAGTTGGCACCTCGCTTTTTGGACCCTTTAAAGTCCTTGAGCAGGTGAACCCGGTGGTTTACCGCCTAGCCCTTCCGCCTTGCCTTGGTATCACCGACACCTTTCACGTGTCCCTCTTGAAACCCGTGGCCATTTACCGGTTTTCCGAGTCATCTGCCGGGACGTCGGGTTCATCTATCGACGATCATGAGGTGAACGCCATTGTTGGGTGCAAGGTGGTACGAGGCAAAAAATTTTATTTGGTGGATTGGAGGGGTTATGGGCCTGACGTTAAGTCCTGGGATCCTGCATGTTCACGCTCCGCAGCTCATCGCTGCCTTTGAGCGCAGCGAGGCCGAAAGAAGGGGGAGCCCTAGGAGGGGGGTAATGTTAGGGTTCGAGTTCCCGCTGCTGCACAAGGGGAGTCTCAAACCAGTCCCGCTGCAGTCTCCCATTCGTCTCCGGCTGCAGTGGAGTCTGCTCAGCAGAGACGTCGGTCCCAGCGTCTTGCCCATTCCAGTACTGTGCATTGACTTGCTGCTGCCTCTCCTGGATCTGCTATTATAACCAGTGCTGGAGCAGACGTCTTTGGGACAAAGTCCTGCGTTTCCCTTTTCTGAGCATGCCCAAGGTAAGATCTCTCATGGGAGATCAGGGGTCACATGTTCAGGTACCGCAGCAGCTCCTATTGGTCCGCCAGGAAGGTCCTGAAACTACATGTGTTTTGGAACAGTTTCTCATTGGTCCTTGTTTCTGGCAGGTCCTGTAGCTGTTACTATAAAAGGGTGGCATGGCTGGGCCGCCATGCGCTAATATCAATCGTTATATGCTTTGCGCCAGTGTGGTCATGCGTGAAAACACGTGTCATGGCTGAAACACGCCATTACAATACCGACTTAATCGGTGAGGAGCTTGGTATGCTAGCTGGTCAGGGTCGGTGTCCTAGATGCCCTAGGTGACTCCCGCGAAGACATTAGCGCATGATCACGTTCTATGTTCGCTTAGCAGACAACTGTGTACCTGGGTGCCTGACAGGACACAGAAGTTTGTCTCAGCGGCTCTGTGACGCAACAGGGTTCGCTTTCAATGCTAGACAGCGCCCTAGCATGTTTATTTTGCGACTCAGTGGTGTTAAGTGAGTTCGCACACATCGCCATATAGCGCTGCGGCACTCCTTCTAGCGGCTCTGTGGAATAACAGAGTTCGCACACATTGCCACAGCGCGTTACGGCGTTTATTTTGGCGACTCTGCGGGATAACAGAGTTCGCTTCTTGCGCCATTTTACTAGTAGAAGGTTCCGCCTGCACGGTGGACCCCGGGTTGCGAACGCACCTCTCTACATCATACATTTGGTGCGTTCCGCAGACCCTAACATATAGTATATGGGAAAATTGTAAATCTCCGTATATATTTCCGGAGTCACACACAGACGCTCTCAGGCTCAGTATGGATTAGACCATATTAGTGTTTATAGTATACGGGAAAATTTCAATCTCCGTATATATTTTCGGAGTCACACACAGATAGTCAGCATGTATTTGTCTGTGATCCCAGCCGGTACACGGCAGTGTGTGAGGAGCGTACAGCTCTATACGGTGTGGGAAAAAATGAATGCTCTGTAACTGTGCAGAAAAAACAAGTATTTGTGCTGTGTAAAAAGCAGTCTGCACAGCAGTGTACACACAGCAATACAGCTAGCAGGCAGCCTACTAACCAGCGCTGCTGCACACAACAAAATCCTCCCATGTCACTGCACACTAACGGTACAGCACAATAGCTATCAGCACAAGCACAGAATAACTTCTCTTTACAGTCCTAACTCTCTCCCTACTGAGAAACAGCGTCAGCAACCTCTCCCTACTGTTAAGATCGGCAGAAGTAAAATGGCGGTCTGCGGTCAGGGCTTTTATAGCCACTATAACACCCCCCAAAGGAAGCCAAAGACTGCAATGCCCTTCTCTAAGATGATGGTGAACGCTGCCCATGTCATCTCGTTGCCCACAGTGAACGTCCTTGCTCATTGGCTGAAAAAAGGCGCCTGCAAGCATTATGGAAAAACCTACTTTGGCGCTCGGATTGACGACTGCATGGCCGACTTCTCGCTATGGTTGGGTTTCGATCAACGAAACTCGACTATAGCGAAAGTCGGAGACTTTTGAATCTGACCGACCTGTTTTGCTCAACTATACCTATTACCCCTGTGAAAAAAATGGGTGTAAAGATAAATTCCAAAAATTTCTGTCTAGCATATGAAGGGTAAATAAACTTCTTGAATGTGGTTCTGAGCATCCTGAAGGGTGCAGTTTTTAGAATGGTGCCAATTTTATTTTATTTTCTGTTATATAAACCAGTGGATGTCACTTCAAATGTAATGTGGTCCCTGAAAAAATGGTTTTGTTGATTTTCTTGAAAAAATTTGAAATCGCTGGTCAACTTTTAACTCTTATAAAATATATTTTTCAAAAATTGTGCTTATGTAAAGTAGAATGTGGAAAAAGTTATGTATTAACTAGAGATGAGTGACATTGACTCCGGAAGGGTCGAGTCGAACGAAGTCGGCCGACTATTGGAAAAAGTCGAGTCGGAAGCGGAAAACCGACCCCAATGCAAGACAATGGGGAACAAAAGTCGCCAGTGAGTGGAGGACAGTAAACACACCTACAGTGCCCATTTCAATGCCAACGACATCAATTCTTATTACTTAAGCTTGTCAACCTTAATTTACTTTATAATAATAGTAACGCATTGAAAACTGGGGGTTATTTGGCTAAAGTTGGGGGGCCAGGGCTGGCCCCAGGTTTTCGTGGGCCCCCGGGCGAAAGAGTCTCAGTGGGCCCCTTTAACACATACCACAATTCATGATGCTCCGATACGGCAGAGAAATATAGGTATAGTACAATGCCAAATACTTCACTTCTCACATTACATGATTGATATCTCTTGTAAATTCTACAATAGCTCAAAAACCGGACAGTATAGTCCTCCATACAGTATTATGGGCACCACATAGTGCGCCATACAGAATAATGAACCCCATATTTTGCTCTATGCAGAATAATGAGCCCCATATATTGTTACATACAAAATGGGCTCCATATAACAAGGGCCCTATATGATTCCCCATAAATAATGAACCACATATAATGCTCTAGTATATGATGGGCCCCATATATGATGCTCCAGTGTATGATGAGCCCCATATAATACTCCAAATATAATGGTCCCCATATATAATGCTCCATATATAATGGGCTTCATTTGATGCAACAGTATATAATGGGCCCCATATATAATGTTGCAGTGTATAATGAGCCCCATATATAATTCTCCAGTGAATAGTGCTCCCCATATATTGCTCCAAACTTAAAAAAAAATGAAATACCTTTTCTTGCTGGGCACTGCTCTACTCTAGACTCCTCAGCGTCGCCATCTTCCAGCTCTCTGCACTGTGACTGTTCAGGCAGAGGGCACACAGTCGTGATGTCATCGCATTCTCTGACCTTTATATCACTGTCAGGAAATGTGGAAGACATCACAGCGGTGGAGCAGGGAGAGGTAAGTATTGCAAGTGCTGGGGCCCTGAACAAGCAGTTAGGGCACACTCGTGGGCACCGGCACTGGCACAGAGCCCCTTATAGTACGCCGGTGTCTCTGATGGTGAGTGGGTCCCCCCACCTGCTCAGGTCCCCGGCACTTGCCCGGGTGCGCCAGGTGCTGAGGCCAGTCCTGGTGTGGGGGTACAGCCCGGTTAGGGAGGTGGAAAAACTGGCATATGTTGAGGTGTAGGCTGGACATTCAGCACCTGCAAATGGAGGAATTGGAGAAGTCGGAGGAAGAGGAGAACAAAGCGAGCCATTTTGCTGGCAACCTATGTGTCATCAGGGGAAGGTGGTACAAAATCCTTTGAAATCCAGGCATGGTTCATTTTAACCTACATTTTGGGTCGACAGCCGGGTCCTTCTTTCTGTCAGGATTGATCTAGCAGCACTGAAGACTCTTTCTGATAGCACACTACCAGCAGGGCAAGCGAGCTCCTGTAAGGCATATTGTGCCAATTCAGGCCAGGTGACCAGTTTAGAGGCCAAGTAGTCAAAGGGGAATGAACTGTGAGGGAGAACATCGAAGGGGAGGAGAGGTAATTTTGAACCATAGTTGACAACTGCTGTCTCCTGTCTGTTGCAATCGATTCAGTATTACCAGTCGTGTGAGCGTTAATTGAAAAATCAGACCACAACATGGTCATGAAACCCCTGTCTCCAACGCCACTTAGGCTGTGTGCACCACGAACACCTCTTCCATGTTGCACAATACGGCTCGTGGTAGAATGTGCAGCGCTGCTGTGTGCTGGGAATGCCTCCAACAAACAGTTTACCAGAGTTGCTTGTTTGTTCGCCAGTATTAGCTCTAGGTTCTCCTGTGGCTTTATGTTTTGTAATTTGCCTTTATAGCGTGGAACGAGGATGCTGGCCAACCAGTAGTCGTCATCCTTCATTATTTTGGCAATTCGAGGGTCCCTTTTTAGGATCCACAAGGCATAATCACACATGTGGGCCAATGTTCCAGGTATCAGTGATTCACTGCCAGTGAAGGGTGGAGGAGCACTTTCTGCCAAATCCACATCCCTCCAGTCACGCACAAACCCTGGACCTGAACTTGGCAAGCCAACATTTTCTCTTGCCCCCTGAGAAGCATCCTCCTCCTCCTCTTCCTCTTCTTCCTCCACCTCATCCAGGACAGTTCCCTGAGCAGACAATGGCTAACAGTCATCAAGGCTTCCCTCTTCCTCCTCTTCCTCCTCCGCTGCAGACGCCTGATCCATAATGTGCGTCAAAGTTTGCATGAGCAGAAGCATAAGTGGGATGCTCATGCTTATGATGACATCGTCTGGGCTTGCCAGCCATGTGCATTCCTCAAAACACTGAAGTACTTTACAGAGGTCTTTCAGCTTTGACCACTGCACACCTGACAACTCCATGTCTGCCCTCAAACTGCCTGCCCGTGTATTCTCCCACAAATGCATTACAGCCTGCCTCTGTTCGCACAGCCTCTCAACCATGTGCATGGTGGAGTTCCATCTTGTTGCAATGTCTATGATTAGGCGGTGCTTGGGGAGGTGGAGCGATCGCTGCAGCCTCTGCATATGACTGGAGTCTACGGGCGAATGACAATGTGCAGGCACAGTCTTCGCACCTTATGGAGCAGGGCTGGTAACTCCGGATAGTTATTTATGAAGCACTGCACCACCAGGTTCAAGGTGTGAGCCAGGCAAGGTATGTGTCTGAGTTTTGCCAGGGCTATGGCAGCCAGAAAATTACGTCTGTTATCACTGACTACCTTGCCTGGCTCAAGATGTATACTGCCCAGCCATGACTCTGTTTTTCGCTGCAAGTAGTCGGCCAGTACCTCCGCGATGTGTCTATTGTCACCCAAAGACATCATTTTTATAACAGCCTGCTGATGCTGGCTGTTCGATAATGGGACACTTCATGTGCAACACTGGCAGTTGCGGATGGAGTGCTCGTGCGACTGCGCTCTGTTGACGAGCTTTCACTTCTGGAGGAGGAGGGTCGAACGCCTACAGCCAACTGTTGCCTATCCTGTTGGCAGCACTGTCCAACCGCCACTGTCCTCTGTGGACCCCGCATCTACCACATTTACCCAGTGCGCAGTGATGGACACGTAACGCCCTGGCCATGCCTACTGGCCCATGCATCTGTTGTGAGATGCACCTTTCCACTCACTGATTGTTTGAGTGCATGGACAATGCGGTCTTTCACATGCAGGTGGAGGGCAGAGATGGCTTTTCTAGAAAAGAAGTGGCGACTGGGTAGGTCACAGCTTGGGACAGCGTAGGCCATGAGCTCTCGGAACGCTGTGCTTTCACCCAAACGGAAGGGCATCATCTCTAATGAGATCAGTTTGGCAATGTAGGCATTCAAACCCAGTGTACGCAGATGAGAGGATGAGTACTTTCTTGTCCTACTCAGAGTGTCTGCTAGGGTGAGCTGGACTTGAGAGCTGCATATGGGGGAACTATCGGTGGACATGACGGACTGAGAGGGGGTTGGTGATGGTGGTGGTGGTAATGGCCTAGATGCAGTATTTCATTGCAAAAACATTGTGATTCCCTGACTGCTTTGGCCGTGCGACGACACCTCAACATTTCTTGCTGGTGGTGTACCAACCGTTGGGCTTACAGTGGGGGAAGCGATGGAGCGTTGCTGGATAACTTCAGTCGGAGCCGGTGCACATGTGCTACCTGAGGTTTTGTAGTCCGTCCACGCTTGCAAGTGCATGTTCAGTTAATGTCTAAGCATGCAACTGGTATTGAAATTTCTATGATTTTTTCCTCGGCTAAAGGTCCTTCTGCACTTTTACAGATAACCTTTGCCTCATCAATAGGATTTTGGTCAAAAAAGTGCCACACTGGACTCTTCCAACTATGGTTTAAATTTTCAGGGCTTGCACGCTGTGCTAATTTGACCGTCTGACCAAACTGTCCTGCAACTCTTTTTGTTATTTTAACACCTTTTTGGAGTGATACGGGCCTGCCAGATAACCCCAGCTGCGATGTCGATACCTACTGCGGATCCTTCTCCTCTTCTGAGCTATTGCCAGCGGCATCCTCTTTCCCCACTTGATGCCAATCCGGGTCAACAACTGGGTCATCCATCACCTCCTCTTCAATTTCATCTGCACCTTCCTCTGTGTCACCGTGTAAGGTGGTAGAGTATGCGGGAAGGGGCACATGAGTCTCATCAGGGTCACATTCTGGCTCAGTAAACTGAGAGGGCAATGTAGTGCTGTGTTTGAATGTACCAGCACAATCATATAGCAGTGGCTGTGCATCAGTGCACTATATGTCAGATTCATCTTGGACTGGGGAATTCAAGATTTTCTTGATAACCCAGGCATGGTATGTGAAAAGAGCTCCAGTGTGGGGTGCCGCATCCTTCACTTTTGGTGGGGGTGTAGGACACAAGGAAAGGGGTTGTTCCTGACCAGAAGCCTGCACTGTCGACTCAGTGCTTGTTGCTTTTGAAACTCCAGAAGAGGAGGAGGTAGAGCTGGAGGCTGTTTCGGCAATGTAAGACAAAACCTGTTCCTGATGCTCCGGCTTTAAAAGCGGTTTACCTACTCCCAGAAAAGGGAGCCTTCCAGGCCTTCTTGAGCTAGACGATGAGGCAGGGTCAACACCTCCTGCCTTAGGTGCTATTGAGCTTTTGGCACTACCAGCAAATGCACCACCACCATCAGTAGCATGTGGCCTCCAACGACCACTTCCGCCACCTCTTACACAATACTTCCTCATGTTTGTGTAAATGTACCCAAAATAACAGCAGATATATGGTACAGTATCAGAAGCGTACAGCTGTATACGATGCAGGTGAAAAATTTTAATCTCCGTATATATTTGCGGAGTAACAGACATAGACTCTCACAGGCTCAGTATGGATTACACTAGAATGTAAAAACAAAAAAAGTGTACAGTATCAGAAGTGTACAGCTCTATACAGTGTTGGGTGAATTTTAAATCTCCATATATATTTCAGGAGCAACACACACACTCAGAAGCCCAGTCTGGATAACACCAGAATATAAAAATCAGAAAAGTGTACTCTATCAGTAGCGTACGGCTGTATACAGCGTTGGTGGAATTTTAAATCTCCGTATATATTTCAGCAGTAAGACAGACGGTCAGAGGCCCAGTATGGATAACACCAGAATATGAAAATCAGAAAATTGTACTCTATCAGTAGCGTACAGCTGTATACAGTGTTGGGGGAATTGTAAATCTCCATATATATTTCAGGAGCAGCACACACCGTCAGAGGCCCAGTCTGGGTAACACCAGAATATGAAAATCAGAAAAGTGTACTCTATCAGTAGCGTACAGCTGTATACAGTGTTGGTGGAATTTTAAATCTCCGTATATATTTCAGCAGTAAGACACACGGTCACAGTCCCAGTCTGGATAACACCAGAATTTGAAAATGAGAAAAAGTATACTCTATCAGTAGCATACAGCTGTATACAGTGTTGGTGGAATTTTAAATCTCTGTATATATTTCAGCAGTAAGACACACGGTCAGAGGCCCAGTATGGATAACACCAGAATATGAAAATCAGAAAATTGTACTCTATCAGTAGCGTACAGCTGTATACAGTGTTGGGGGAATTGTAAATCTCCATATATATTTCAGGAGCAGCACACACCGTCAGAGGCCCAGTCTGGGTAACACCAGAATATGAAAATCAGAAAAGTGTACTCTATCAGTAGCGTACAGCTGTATACAGTGTTGGTGGAATTTTAAATCTCCGTATATATTTCAGCAGTAAGACACACGGTCACAGTCCCAGTCTGGATAACACCAGAATTTGAAAATGAGAAAAAGTATACTCTATCAGTAGCATACAGCTGTATACAGTGTTGGTGGAATTTTAAATCTCTGTATATATTTCAGCAGTAAGACACACGGTCAGAGGCCCAGTATGGATAACACCTGAATATGAAAATCAGGAAAATTGTACTCTATCAGTAGCGTACAGCTGTATACAGTGTTGGGGGAATTGTAAATCTCCGTGTATATTTCACGAGTAACACACACAGTCAGAGGCTTAGTCTGGATAACACCAGAATATGAAAATCAGAAAAAGTGTACTCTATCAGTAGCGTACGGCTGTATACAGCGTTGGTGGAATTTTAAATCTCCGTATATATTTCAGCAGTAAGACAGACGGTCAGAGGCCCAGTATGGATAACACCAGAATATGAAAATCAGAAAATTGTACTCTATCAGTAGCGTACAGCTGTATACAGTGTTGGGGGAATTGTAAATCTCCATATATATTTCAGGAGCAGCACACACCGTCAGAGGCCCAGTCTGGGTAACACCAGAATATGAAAATCAGAAAAGTGTACTCTATCAGTAGCGTACAGCTGTATACAGTGTTGGTGGAATTTTAAATCACCGTATATATTTCAGAAGTAAGGCACACGGTCAGAGGCCCAGTCTGGATAACAAAAGAATATGAAAATCAGAAAAAGTGTACTCTATCAGTAGCGTACAGCTGTATACAGTGTTGGGGAATTGTAAATCTCCATATATATTTCAGGAGCAACACACACAGTCAGAGGCCCAGTCTGGATAACACCAGTATATGAAAATCAGAAAAGTGTACTTTATCAGTAGCGCACAGCTGTATATATTGTTGGGGGAATTTTAAATCTCCGTATATATTTCAGGAGTAACACACACAGTCAGAGGCCCAGTCTGGATAACACCAGAATATGAAAGTGAGAAAAAGTGTACTCTATCAGTAGCGTACAGCTGTATACAGTGTTGGGGGAATTTTAAATCTCCGTATATATTTCAGCAGTAAGACACACGGTCACAGTCCCAGTCTGGATAACACCAGAATTTGAAAATGAGAAAAAGTATACTCTATCAGTAGCATACAGCTGTATACAGTGTTGGTGGAATTTTAAATCTCTGTATATATTTCAGCAGTAAGACACACGGTCAGAGGCCCAGTATGGATAACACCTGAATATGAAAATCAGGAAAATTGTACTCTATCAGTAGCGTACAGCTGTATACAGTGTTGGGGGAATTGTAAATCTCCGTGTATATTTCACGAGTAACACACACAGTCAGAGGCTTAGTCTGGATAACACCAGAATATGAAAATCAGAAAAAGTGTACTCTATCAGTAGCGTACGGCTGTATACAGCGTTGGTGGAATTTTAAATCTCCGTATATATTTCAGCAGTAAGACAGATGGTCAGAGGCCCAGTATGGATAACACCAGAATATGAAAATCAGAAAATTGTACTCTATCAGTAGCGTACAGCTGTATACAGTGTTGGGGGAATTGTAAATCTCCATATATATTTCAGGAGCAGCACACACCGTCAGAGGCCCAGTCTGGGTAACACCAGAATATGAAAATCAGAAAAGTGTACTCTATCAGTAGCGTACAGCTGTATACAGTGTTGGTGGAATTTTAAATCACCGTATATTTCAGAAGTAAGGCACACGGTCAGAGGCCCAGTCTGGATAACAAAAGAATATGAAAATCAGAAAAAGTGTACTCTATCAGTAGCGTACAGCTGTATACAGTGTTGGGGGAATTGTAAATCTCCATATATATTTCAGGAGCAACACACACAGTCAGAGGCCCAGTCTGGATAACACCAGTATATGAAAATCAGAAAGTGTACTTTATCAGTCGCGCACAGCTGTATATATTGTTGGGGGAATTTTAAATCTCTGTATATATTTCAGGAGTAACACACACAGTCAGAGGCCCAGTCTGGATAACACCAGAATATGAAAGTGAGAAAAAGTGTACTCTATCAGTAGCGTACAGCTGTATACAGTGTTGGGGGAATTTTAAATCTCCGTATATATTTCAGCAGTAAGACACACGGTCACAGTCCCAGTCTGGATAACACCAGAATTTGAAAATGAGAAAAAGTATACTCTATCAGTAGCATACAGCTGTATACAGTGTTGGTGGAATTTTAAATCTCTTTATATATTTCAGCAGTAAGACACACGGTCAGAGGCCCAGTATGGATAACACCTGAATATGAAAATCAGAAAAAGTGTACTCTATCAGTAGCGTACAGCTGTATACAGTGTTGGGGGAATTGTAAATCTCCGTGTATATTTCACGAGTAACACACACAGTCAGAGGCCTAGTCTGGATAACACCAGAATATGAAAATCAGAAAAAGTGTACTCTATCAGTAGCGTACAGCTGTATACAGTGTTGGTGGAATTGTAAATCTCCGTAAATATTTCAGGAGTCACACACAGATAGTCAGCATGTATTTGTCTGTGATACCAGCCAGTACACGGTAGTCTGAGTAGCGTACAGCTCCATACATTGTGGGAAAAAATGAACGCTCGGTAACTGTGCAGAAAAAAATTAAAGTATTAGTGCTGTGTAGGTGCTGTGTTAAAAAGCAGTCTGCACTGCAGGGTACACACAGCAATACAGCTAGCAGGCAGCCTAATAATCAGCTCTGCTGCTCAACACAATAAATTCCTCCCCTCTCACTGGCAGGCAGCCTAATAATCAGCTCTGCTGCTGCACACTAGAAATTCCTCCAATGTCACTGGCAGGCAGCCTAATAATGAGCTCTGCTGCCCAACACAAGCAATTTCTACCGTGTCACTGGCAGGCAGCCTTAGAACCAGCGTTGCTGCACACAGCAAAATCCTCCCCTGTCACTGCACAGTAACTGTACAGCTAATCGCTATCAGCACAAGCACAGATTTTTTTGGGGGGGCCTGCCTAACGCTCTCCCTGCTGAAAATCAGCATCAGCAACCTCTCCCTACACTAAGATCGACAGAAGTAAAATGGCGGTCGGCGGTGAGGGATTTTATATGCACTGTGACGCCACACAAAACAAGCCAATTACTGCAATGCCCTTCTCTAAGATGGTGCTGGCCACTGCCCATGTCATCGCGTTGCCCACAGTCTGCGTCCTTGCTCATTGGCCGAGAAAAGGCCCTTAAAGTATTATGGTAAAACCGATTGGGCGCAATGGTCGCCGAATACGTGACCGATCTCACTTTGGCGAAAGTCGGTGTTTTTTTAAATTGACAGATCTGTTTCGCTCAACTCTAGTTACAATGCTTTGATTATATGCAGTATGCAACGTCATTCTCCCAATGTACTGTATTTTATTTCATTTGATGTATTTCTGTTTTCTACAGTGTCCAGAGTGGCATATTGCTTATATCATTTAACTAATTCCCTCTATTTACTTGTGATGTTCAATTCTGAAACCCCCTTATTTTTGCTCTATTATATTCCTGTGGCGATCATTTATAATCTCTGAGGTCTTAGCTCTATTCCCTTTGCTAGGTCCATTTGTGTTTTCCAGCCTCCTTATCCACTGCCTTTTGTAATGTGAATTCTCAGCAGTTGGTCTACAAATCAAAGGCGCCGTGTTCAGTATCTTAAATTTTTTCGGGCTCTGGTGTCAGCAGCACCAGAAATACCTCCTGATGATGCTTGTCACTGGGGGCGAATTAAGCCTTCTCATTCAGAACTGTCTTCAGAAATCAGCCATATCTGATGGCTCTTTTGAATCAAAAGAGAGAGTATGGCAGCATACAGCAAGCATAGTTCTTTTGGTGGACTTTGTTGTTGAAAGAAATGGAGTGAAGACTGGGACAAGAATAAGAATCTCAGTTGGGACCCCAAATTGCTTTCAGATATTATTAATCTTTTCTTGTGTGTCTTGGATTTGATTTTTAGTGAGCCACTAAAATCTTTTATCAAGAAATGTATATCTATCAATTTTGTACCTATATGAAATAGTATTCTATAGTGTGTATGTGAAAGTTTAAGTACCGTAAAAGAATTTAATATAGCTTGAAACAGATTGGCAATTTTCCAAACCCCTGTTAGAGGGCACACAAAGAATATTACAACAGCCATGCAGTGTTCAAATGAAGAAAAAATCACATTATTAATATTCTTCTTAATATTATTCAAGAAGAATCTGCTCATTTTTAGTAAATATGTCTCACTGTTTGAACATATTAACAAATGTGTACAGTATATCAACAACTAACAATCACAGAAAATCCATATTTTGTTACAACAAAAATTAACTAGAAATGATGTTATTTTATTTTCTAAAGAAGTTGATGATATTGAGAGATATGTATAGAGAGAAACCAAGGATCAATACATTATGAGACATAATACTAGTGATTTATTGATGAGCTCTTTTGATTTACATAGCTAGGAATGCAAAATGTATGTCAATTCCACAATTTCCAATAAATGTTTTGTCATTTGCCCAGACCTTGGTTACTGTTTAAGGGATCATTTAAAGCTCCTGGTGCTTTTAAACTGTGCAAATGACCATTTAGTGGTTAATTTTATTCATTTATTTTATTCATTTATATAGCACCGATAATTCCACAACGCTTTATAGGCATCATTAACACTGTCGCCAATTAGGCTCACAATCTAAATTCCCTATCAGTGTGTTTTATCTCTGGTAATCAAGTAATATGTTTAATTTTATTGTTTTCTGAAACTGCACATAATTCACTAAAATCAACTTACACCACTGTAAACTTGCAGCAAAAGGCAATACTGCACAGCCTTCAATTGCCAGGAAAAGATGTGTAGAACACTTAAGGGTATGCCACACTAATCGAGATCGCAAACGAGATCGCTAACGAGATCGCAATTGCATCACCATTTATGACGCAGTAGCGATCTCGTTAGCGACTTAACTGTGTGTGACATGTAGCGTTTTAGAGGTAATGTGCATGACAGTGCAGCAAACACTTCTGACAGACAGAGTGAGTCAGCAGCTATGATAGGAAGTATAAAGTTTACCTTCGGTCACTGGCGTTAGCTGAAGGGACCACTGCACCCATCAGCCTACACAAATAACAGTGAGAGCAGGTGGCATCTGATGGGAGTATTCATCAGCCGACACCTGAGCTGTAAATAAATAATTTAAAAAAACGGAGTGTGTTACCCTGTATTTTTGATAACCAGCCAGGCAAAATTCAAAGATGGGAGCTGCAACCATCATCTGTCAGCGTTAGCAAGGCTGGTTATCAAGAATAGTGGGGTCCCCACTCCAATTTTTCCAAATAACTAAAATAACCAGCATTGTGTCCCCCCTATTTTGACAACAAACTTAAACAGACAGCTGGGGGCTGGTATTTTCAGACTAGCAAGGGGCCAAGGACATTGCCCCCCCAGGCCTAAAAATAGCAGCCCAAAGCTGCCCAGAAAAGGTGCTTTGCCCGACTCTTCCTTCTTGCCCTGTAGCGGTGGAAAGCTGGGTTAATATTTTTGGGGTTGAAGTCACCTTTGCATTGTCTGGTGACATCAAGCCCACAGCTTAGTAAGGGAGAAGCATTTATAAGACCCCTCTCCATTAACAATCCTACAGTTATATTGCATATAAACACACAGCACGCATAAAGTCTTTTATTTGAAATAAAACAAAATACACTTTTACTTTTGTTATTTAAAAATAACAAACACAGTTATACTCACCCAACGCCCATTTAATTGAATCCCTCGTCTCCTGTAATAAAACAAAAATAAAAAACAATATCAACTTGTCCGTTTTTCTGTCTCACGTTGTAATCCATGTCTGGGGATAATTAATTTTCAACCTGGATGGTGCCAAGTTGCAACTGTCCAGTTTGAAAACTACTGATAAATAAGCTGCTGTGAGCGCAGCCTCAGTGACTAGCTGTGATGTCATCGAGGTTACAGCAGGTCACTGAGGCTGCATTCCCAGTTGGGACCCTGAACTGTGGTGATTACCTCTAGGACAATGAGAAAAAGTCTCCCAATGAGCTCACCGCTTCACCGCTTTTTGTCACTGTGCGAGGGGTGATCTCACTGAGGTCACCACAGTTCATTGGCCCGACTGGGAATGCAGCCTCAGTGACTGGCGGCAACCACTGTCACTGCACTCGTAACAGATCATTCATCAACGGTTCTCAGACTGGACGGTCGCATCTTAGCACTGTTCAGGTTGAAAACTGTTTATCCCCCAGACTTGATTTATGGCGTGGGACCGAATGTTGGACAGGTGAGGGATATTGTTGTTTCTTATTTGTGTTTTATTTCAGGAGAAGAGGGCTTCACTTGAATTAGGCACTAGTTGAGTATAACTGTGTTTGTTATTTTTAAATAAAAGAGTAAGGCTGCTTTCACACTTGTTTTTTTTGTGTCAGGCATAATCCGTCGAATAACTGATAGGATTGATCCGGCGCTGAAATGAAAAAACTGATACAACGGATCAGTTTTTTTGCTGGATCCGACCTGAACTTTTGAACCCGGAAAAATAAATTTTGCAGGCGGAAAATGCAGGTACGCATGTCCGGACCGAGTAGTAGTAGTAGTAGTAGTAGTCTCTGATTTACAGAATCCGGATCAGTCTTTTGACGGATTGCACAAAAGACTGGTCCGGTTCCATAGACTTCTATTATTTCCGGACGCCTGATGCGCCGCTTCAGGCACTATCAGGCGGGTCCGGAAAAAAAAAAAACGTTGCAGTGACCGTTTTGTCCGGCCGCTGGAATGTACATTTCTGCGGGATCCGGCCAAAAACGGATGCAATGCAACGACATCAGTCACGATCCGGTGCTAATGAAAGTCAATTACAAAAAACGCATCCGGTACCGGATCCGTTTTATTAAAAACACGCCGGATCGCGCATGACGTCAAAAAACTGATGTGTGAAAGTAGCCTAAAAGTGTATTTTGCTTTATTTAATATAAAATACTTTATTCTGAGTTTGTGTTTATTTACAATACAACTAAAGGATTAGTAATGGATAGGTGTCTTATAGATGCCTCTCCATTACTAATCCATGAGCTTGATGTCACCTGAAAATACAAAGGTGACATCAACCCCACAAATATGAATCCTACTTGCCACCACTACAGGGCAAATGGGAAGAGCTAGGCCAAGCACCAGAATTGGGGCATCTAATAGATATGCCTTTTCTTGGTGGCCTCAGGGTGCTATTTTTAGGCTGGGGGTGGCCAATATACAGTATATATATATATATATATATATATATATATATATATATACACTGCTCAAAAAAAAATAAAGGGAACACTCAAATAACACATCCTAGATCTAAATAAAATAAATATTCTCATTGAATACTTTGTTCTGTACAAAGTTGAATGTGCTGTCAACATAATCACACAAAAATCATCAATGGAAATCAAATTTTTGAACCAATGGAGACCTGGATTTGGAGAGACCCCCAAAATGAAAGTGGAAACAAGTCAAAATGAAAATCAAAACAAGACAAAATTAAAGTGGAAACAAGTCAAAATGATGCCCAGTATTGTGTGTGGCCTCCACGTGCCTGTATGACCTTCCTACAATGCCTGGGCATGCTCCTGATAAGGTTGCAGATGTTCTCCTGAGTGATCTCCTCCCAGACCTGGACTAAAGCATCTGTCAACTCCTGGACAGTCTGTGGTGCAACGTGATGTTGGTGTATGGAGCGAGACATGCTGTCCCAGATGTGCTCAATCGGATTCAGGTCTGGGGAACGGGCAGGCCAATCCATAGCTTCAATACCTTCATCTTTCAGGAACTGCTGATACACTCCAGCCACATGAGGTCTGGCATTATCATGCATTAGGAGTAACCCATGGCCAACCGCACCAGCATATGGTCTCACAAGGGGTCTGAGGATCTCATCTTGGTACCTAATGGCAGTCAGCCTACCTCTGGTGAGCACATGGAGGCTGTGTGGCCCTCCAAAGAAATGCCACCCCACACCATTACTAACCCACTGCCAAACCAGTCATGCTGAAGGATGTTGCAGGCA
Organism: Oophaga sylvatica; assembly: GCA_033576555.1. Classification (NCBI taxonomy): domain Eukaryota; kingdom Metazoa; phylum Chordata; class Amphibia; order Anura; family Dendrobatidae; genus Oophaga; species Oophaga sylvatica. The sequence goes on from JARQOD010000001.1 coordinate 122,449,787, forward strand.
GCAGGTTCACACTCAGCACATGTGACAGACGTGACAGAGTCTGGAGACGCCGTGGAGAGCGGTCTAATGCAGGACAATGCCAGACCTCATGAGGCTGAGTGCGTCAGCAACCGAAAAAAGCTCCCTGGGTTAAGGGGTTAATCTGCAGGTTAGCAGAGTTATTATGCTGCCCGGCGCCAGTGTGCAGCTGAATGCAGATAGTAGAAAATTAACTTTATTCTCTCTGTCAACATTAGACTTCAGTTATGGAGTCGGGGGGCACCGTAGGATCAGTCATTGCTCTGAGAATACAGAACTGTGGCTGTTACCGCACCCCGGCCCTGACTGAGAGCCGACCTCAATGTAAAGCCAGTGTTAGTCAGGATCGGAGGTGCTGTTACAGTGGCCATTCTGTATACTCAGATTAATGACTGAACCCCTACCTCCATGATTGAAACTGAATGCTGACGGGAAAAATAAAGTTAATTTTCTCTCTGTTGCATTCGGCTGCATGTAGACGCTGGGGAGCATAATAACGCTGTTAACCTGCAGAGTAACAGCATATCTGCAGGTTAACAGCGTTATTTCTTATGACAGGTTCCCTATAATTTTGTAGTACCTTACTTTATTAAAATGGCCCGGAGTCAGCGCATAAGCATACCACGCTAGGCAGTTCTGTTTTTTTCACACACTGTGTCTGTGAGCTAGCATATACAGTGTCTCCAATAAAATGGCTCATGCACTGACTCTGACACCATTTTATTTTATTAAGGACCTTTGCAACCTTATTCTTACAAAACCTACTGATGACATAGACATAATTTCTAAACTATTGAAGGTTACAGTAAGTTCTTTTGGGGCGATAATATGGTGGTGGAAAGAACATAATTTCACTATAATCTGGCCATGACAAAGTTCTCACAGCAATATTTCATACAGTGGAGTGAACAGAATTATCAGAAGAGTTGTTCATGAGCAACAGACCATCTTTGGAGAGCTACTGAATGAACTGGAATTAGCAGGTACAATTATTAAAAAAAAAGATAAGTAATGCACTCAACCTCCATGGCCTGTATGCACGCTAACCATGCAAAACTCCATTGCTGCGAAAAAAGCATGTTCAAGCATGCTCAACAACATTTAGACTAGACTTAAGCAAGCCTGTGAACTACTGGGAGAATATAGTCTGGTCAGATGAGGAAAAAATTGAATTCTTGGGATGTTATAATACACACCATGTTAAAATACCATACCAACAGTGAAACTTGATAAAAATCTGCTGCCATTTACCAGGTTGAAATGACAGTGCACATTTCAGCAAGACACACAGACACACACATAGCCAAATAAACTCTCTCTTGGTTTCAGAGAAAGACCATAAAGCTGCTATAATGACCCAGCCAATTACCTGACCTGAATCAGATCGTAAATTTATGGAAGTAACTAAAACTCTGAGTTTATAGAAGGAGCCCAAGGAACCTTCAGGATTTGAAGAGTGTTTGTGTGGAAGAATGGGCCAAAATCACACCTGAGCAATGCATGTGACTAGTTTCTCCATTCAGTAAGCTGTCATCACCAACAAATGCTTTTGTACAAAGTATTAAATAAATTTCAGTGAGCGTGTTCAATACTGTTTTCCTATATAATTTCTCATTATTACACATAACTTAAATCTGTGGTTTGATTTCGCTGCCTGTGTGGATTGTATGGGTTGTTACCGACATCTGGTGAGAATTTCATGTCAGGAGAACCTTTACTAACCTTTTACTAACTTTACTATTATAGTTTCTTAGAAAATTGGGGTTGTGTTCAATACTTATTTCACCCGCTGTATATACAGTGGTGTGAAAAAGTTTTTGCCTACTTCCTGATTTCTTATTCTTTTTCATGTTTGTCACATTAAAATGTCTCAGATCACCAAACTCATTTAAGCGAGTATACTGTAGCTCTATGATATGGATACATAAGTGTAATAATTTTATAAGCATGCTAGATTTTTCTCAAACCCCCAACAATGCTACTTAATTTCTAAATGAACAAATATATCATAGATATAATATTGCTATTGCTAAATGACATTAATTGAGATGGCTGTGATGCATGCAGAAGGAGTAAGATATTATTTTGACCACAAATGAGAAATAATGACTGTTAATCTAATACAATTCAGTAGGCATATGCTCATTTACTGGATTATTATAATGTATTTTGTTTGCATTTTAAATGAATGCACAAATTATGAATTTCAGAATGTTGAGCCTTTCATTTTAGTTAATGAACCTACAGAAAGAAAAAATGTTTCATTATGTTTCATTATCTATCTATCTATCTTTCTATGTATCTATCTGTCTGTCTACAGTTAGGTCCAGAAATATTTGGACAGTGACAAACATTTTGGCATTTGAGCTGTTTACCAAAACATACAGTTATATAATCAATATGGGTTTAAAGTACAGACTCTCAGCTTTAATTTTCAAATAGTCACATCTTAATTAGACAAAAAAAAAACCCTGTTTGGGAGAGAAGAATAGACAAATCGCTGCGCCCTAAGTGCGTAAAAACAATATTATAGTCTTTAAAGTGTGCACAATTTTATGCACTCACCTGATAGAAGACTAATATGGCTTTAGATTGTGTATCCTCAAAAATCCTTCTGGGATACTTCTCAATAGACAGGGCTTGCAGCTTGCTTTGGGTGGATCCAAGTGAAAGAGCCAGATTCAGGCTCACACAGGCTGAGTAAATCAAGAAAGGCACATCCAGCCCATGAATGGCAGCGCTTCCCAGGACTCACATCCAAAGATAATATTTCATATTTTTTTATTTAATAAGTTAAAATGGAGGAGATACAACGCGTTTCGGATACAGTATATATCCTTCATCAGGTATCATAAAAACACAGTACAAATCCTAATAATATAATATTCAGTAACACTTATATATAGTGGCAAACCTTTTATCCCAGTCTCAGACACTTGATTTAGGGAGTGGACCAAGTTCAGGAGCACACCCACCAACTTTGACAACATAGATGCAAGAAGAAAGAAAGAAAAAAAAAGCATTCAAACTCTCTCTATGATATCATTCAATCCATTTGGATATAATTTTCCCAGACGATATATCCAAAACGTTTCTTTCCGGTTTAAAAGAGCATTCCTATTTGCAACACCAGAGGGTATCTGTTCCACTGGAGTTACTTTTATGTTGAAAATTTTATTATGTTTAATTAGCAGATGCCTTGAGAGACTATGTTTTACAAACCCGTTTTTTGCCCTATTTCTGTGACCATTAATGCGGGACCGCAGTGTCTGCACAGTGCGTCCCACATATTGCAAACCAATAAACAACCAAATCTGCTTCTGGTTAAAATATTTAATTTATCATCCCACATTTTATCCTCTCCAGAAATGGAAATTTTAAGTAAGGGACTAAATTTCTGCCCTGCTCAAGACATGAATGCATTTGATCTTTTTCTCGATTTAAATGCATATACTCGCAAACTTACTCTTAAAAGGCATTTCTTGTTGACTGAAAAAAATGGGGACATGGGGACATTGGCTGAATGTGCCTTTCTCGATTTACATCTTAATTAGAGTAAGGCTTTAAGAAATACAGCTCTTTAATATGTAGCTGCCTCTTATTAAAGGGACAAATTTCTCAAAAGCTCTTTTACGGTATGCATCAGCTATTCCCTCATTAATGTATCATCAATTAAGCAGGTTTAGGGTCTGAAGCCAATTCCTGGTGTGACATTTATATTTGGAAGCTGTTGCTGTGAACCCACAACATGTGGTCAAAGGAGTTCTCAATGAAAGTGTAACAGAACATTATTAGGCTGGAAAAAATCATCAGATAGATAGAAAAAATATGAGGCATGGACAAATCAACAGTTTGGTTCATTCTGCAAAACAAAGAGCGCATTTGTGAATTTGGAAACAAAAATAGATTTGGAATAGCACGGAAGACAACAGTCGTGAATGATCGTAGAATCCTGTCTATGATGAAGATAAAACCTATTCACAGCATCTGCCAAAGTGAAGTCTACCATAAAGACTTTATAAGAGCTAATACAGAGGGTTTATCACAAGGTGCAAACCATTATTTAGCTTTAAAAATTGAAAGATCAGATTAGACTTTCTCAAAAAAACATTTAAAGAAACTAGACCAGTTCTAAAAAAGCATTCTTCGAGCAAAGGAAACTAAGATAAACCTGTAACAGAATCATGGGAAGAAAGTAAGGAGAAAGCTTGGAGCAGCTCATGATTAGAAATGAGCGAATATTTCAATATTCGGTTCGGTACACGATTGCCAAATTTGCAATATTTGCCAATTTAATCCATAAATATAGCCGAACATACACAGCACAACAGCCGATGTTTCCCACGTTGTGTGACAGCGTGGGAAACACCTGCATAGCGCTTCTGATCAGCGGTAAAATCATCCCTGCCGGTCAGAGAGCGGCGGTTCCCACGCTGTCAAAAGACATAAAATCCCTCTATAAATAGTAAATTAACCCCCTCTTCATTACCCCCTTAGTTAGGGAAAAATAATAAAATTAAAAAGATGTATTTATTTCCATTTTCCTGTTACGTTTAGGGTTAGGGTTAGGATTAGGGTTAAGGTTAGGATTAGGGTTAGGGGTGTGTTAAGGTTAGGTTTGTGGTTAGGGTTAGGGTTGGGATTAGGGTTAGGGGTGTGTTGTGGTTAGGGTTGGAGTTAGAATTGGGGGGTTTCCACTGTTTAGGCACATCAGGGTCTCTGCAAACATGACATGGTGTCTGATCTCAAATCAATGGTGTTGTAAAAATGAGAAATCGCTGGTTAACTTTAAACCCTTATAACTTCCTAACAAAAAAAAATTTTCTTTCCAAAATTGTGCTGATGTAATGTAGACATGTGCAAAATGTTATTTGGTAACTATTTTGTGTGAGATATTTTTCTGTTTTAAGGGCATAAAAATTCAAAGTTTGAAAATTGCTAAATTTTTGCAATATTTCCATTTTTTCATAAATAAATGCAAATTATATCGAAGAATTTTTACCACTAGCATGAAGTACAACATGTCTCGAGATAACATTCTCAGAAACGCCAAGATCTGTTGAAGCGTTCCAGAGTTATAACCTCATAAAGAGACAGTGGTCAGAATTGTAAAAATTGGCCCGGTAATTAACATGCAAACCACCCTTGGGGGTTAAGGGGTTAAAATTAATCTGCTATATTTGATAAAAGATTTAGGTAACTTACCCATATACGATGGCTGGAACTGCCTCTTTTAGATTGTGCATGTGGTGTTAGATTGTACAGAGGATGTTGCTTTTCGCAACTGTTTTCTGTCAGTCAGTTTGGACCACAGTCAATTAATTCATTAACATAACTAGGAGTTTAGATGTCAGCTCCTCCTGTCCCTCAGCTCATTAAAACATTAGAACAACAATGCTGCAAGTCCTATGCACAGTAAACATGCATAAATACCAGTCCCGGCATCAGGGCAAAATTACAAGTAAGAATGATAGTTTGCTAGTACTGCTACTCCCCCATCAAAATTCTTAATGTGTCTTTGTGACCCTCCTTAAACAGAATTAGCATGTTTTTGAGCATATACATAGAAAAGTGTGGAAATATTCTATTTACAAAGAGTGACAATAGAATGCTATAACATGAGGCATCAGTTCCTTACACTGAACTTACTTGATGCCTATGCTCATAGAAGGGCAGAAGACTGCGTAGGATAGAAGAAAACAGTAATGTGCCTGTGCGACATTTCCTCTCAAGCGGCTGACGTCACAGAGACAGAGTGACACTGATGGGAGGCAAAATTTATAGAGATGAAGTGCAAAGGCAGAATTGTCTTCCTGGCAACGTCATGCCCTTAAGGTACTGCCACACTAAACAATCCCGCTAGCGATCACGATAACGACGCATACTAATGCGATCGCTAGCGGTATTGTTTCTATATCGCTAAGTGCGGCCACATTTAGCGATATAGTTAACGACGCTATCGCCGTTAGCGATCTTCTTAACGACTTTAGCGGTACAAAAGTACCGCTAAATCGCTAAGAAAAGGTGCCACACTAGCGATATATACTTACCCAGCGGGAGCGCCGACGAGAAAATAGGGTCCGGAACGATTCCAGCGACGAGCGAGATCACAGCAGGAAGCTCGTCGCTGGCAGATGCCGCACTGAACAACATCGCTAACGGGATCGCTAAATAGTGACGTTTTTTAGCGATCCCGTTAGCGATATTGTTCAGTGTGGCATACCCTTTAGCTTGGAAGAGGTCATTTATATAAGATGATAAAAGATGATTTCTCAATAACAAGGCATTTGATATGAGACATGAAGGTAGGACTTTTTCAGTATTCTATAACCTGTATGTCCATACTAATAGTTTAGATAGGTCAAATATGGTGATATTCTCTTTAATACTCTGCTACTCTTCAATCCTCCCACCTTCCCACCAGAGATTGAGCAATGAGCAAGCATAAAACTTTATTTTTAAAACAATATTAGGATTGGTTGATATGAGTCTCCACTACTTGATGCATTATAGCTGGATCTACAAAGCACACTGAAAAATATGGCCTTGGAAGTAATACGCATTGTACATTTTATCTATAGGGTAAGATAGCTTTTTAACCTACAGATATACAGTAGCAGTTGGCAATCATATTATTAGCATAGCCTGCTGGGTTCCTTTCACTATCTTCTTAGCATCGCTATCATTCACTGAGTGAGTGGCATTCTTTGGAAAAAGAGGAAACTATATTTTTTTAGCTGTCAATGCCATATACTGTACAGTTTGGTCATATGCTGTTTTCGTACACTATTTCAGCATTACATCCATAATTTTAGTGATTTCAAATGATCTTAATGGTAAGTATTATTATTACTCCTCACTTTGAAGGCTTATCACATATCACATTTTCTACATGACCCTGAATTTTCTTTCTGGTTTCCCAATTTCTTTAGTGTCAATGTCCTTTTCCATTATATGTTATTTTAGTACAGTGAATGGATAATACTCTAAATATGAGCCCCTTGTTCACTTTCCTTGGGAGAGGAATTTCACAATAGATGCAATTGTAAATTGTAATACTGTTTGTGGACTGAAGTCTTTGTAAAGCAGCTGCTGATATATTGCTGAACCTCTCCACTCTTTTCAAAAGCTCTTTCTAGCACTGTTTTAAATGAAGGTAAAGCATGTGGGCAATACAAAATGAAACCAGACGAGACAATAGTAGAAGAGACACAGCTGACTTTTCTTTAAGCCTGGTTATTGAAAAGTAAATAAACTCTTTAAATGTTTTGCAGGATGCCCTGAGATAAGAATGAAGGTTAAAAGAAAAAGAGTAACTCTGTAAATCAAACAACTATTCAGGATATATCACATTTTAACAAATAGCAATGTACAGTGCCTTGCGAAAGTATTCGGCCCCCTGGAACTTTTCAACCTTTTCCCACATATCATGCTTCAAACATAAAGATATCAAATGTTAATTTTTGGTGAGAATCAACAACAAGTGGGAAACAATTGTGAAGTTGAACGAAATTTATTGTTTTTCTTAAATTTTTGTGGAAATACAAAAACTGAAAAGTGGGGCGTGCAATATTATTCGACCCCTTTAACTTAATACTTTTTTGCGTCACCTTTTGCTGCGATTACAGCTGAAAGTCGCTTGGGGTATGTCTCTATCAGTTTTGTACATCGAGAGATTGAAATTCTTGCCCATTCTTCCTTGGCAAACAACTCTAGCTCAGTGAGGTTTGATGGAGATCGTTTGTGAACAGCAGTTTTCAGCTCTTTCCACAGATTCTCGATTGGATTCAGATCTGGACTTTGACTTGGCCATTCTAACACCTGGATACATTTATTTGTGAACCATTCCATTGTAGTTTTAGCTTTATGTTTGGGATCATTGTCTTGTTGGAAGACAAATCTCCATCCCAGTCTCAGGTCTTTTGCAGACTCCAAAAGGTTTTCTTCAAGAATGGTCCTGTATTTGGCTCCATCCATCTTCCCATCAATTTGAACCAGCTTCCCTGTCCCTGCTAAAGAAAAGCAGGCCCAAACCATGATGCTGCCAACACCATGTTTGACAGTGGGGATGGTGTGTTCAAGGTGATGAGCTGTGTTGCCTTTACGCCAAACATATCGTTTGGCATTGTGGCCAAAAAGTTCAATTTTGGTTTCATCCGACCAGAGCACCTTCTTCCACATGTTTGATTTAAAGTTTTGGAAATCATTTTGTATCCAAATCTGGCTTTAAACTTCTCCACAACAGTATCACGGACCTGCCTGTTGTGTTCCTTTGTCTTCATGATGCTCTCTGAGCTTCAAACAGAACCCTGAGACTATCACAGAGCAGGTGCATTTATACGAAGACTTGATTACACACAGGTGGATTATATTTATCATCATTAGTCATTCAGGACAACATTGGCTCAATCAGAGATCCACAATGAACTTCTGGAGTGAGTTTGCTGCACTGAAAGTAAAGGGGCCGAATAATGTTCACGCCCCACTTTTCAGTTTTTGTACGTCCACAAAAATGTAAAAAAAAAACAATAAATTTCGTTCACAATTGTGTCCCAAATTAACATTTGGTATCTCTATGTTTGAAGCATGATATGTGTGAAAAGGTTTAAAGGTTGAAAAGTTCCAGGGGGACGAATACTTTCGCAAGGCACTGGCACAAGGAAAAATGTTGAATTTGAACTTTTTTCCCCAGTTTTGGTGCATGTTTTGATCTTGAAAAAGTGAGGCTTCATATGATATAAAATATTAAAAAATGTCAATTAAACCACAGCTTTCAAATGTTCTTTACTAGCTATGACTGTTCTAGTTGTCATCTCTTCTGAAACAGGAAGTATAGAAGGAGCAATCTGTTGTGACTGCCTAAATATGTTAATGTCAGTGTAAAACAATTGATGGCTAGGCCAGCTATGGGCTCTCAAGCTATTCTGCTAAGTGCAGTTGCTCCAAAACAGTTCTTGTTTAGGAGCAGTAGAGGTAACACACTATGGGAGAGATCTATTAAGTAGAAAATAACAGAATGTTGGCTCCAATTAATGCAAAAATTAATCTGTGTTGCTTGTGCCTTGGACAACATTTATTGTATGTTAGACACTTTTTCAGTCTTGTTTGAATAGGAGAAATTACTTCTTATGAAATGAAGGTGACCTCATGAGAAAACAGTACAGACTGAAATACCACACCATTGTTCTGAAATTGTGTCAAAATTGTTTTGCAAAATAAGCCAACAAATACTGTAGGTGATATAAACTTAGATTTGATGATCTAAAGATGTTTAAAACTTATCAAACAGCATGATTCACTTTGATAAATGTAATATATACTCTATATTCAAAGGCTGTGCTTTATAAAATATAGATATTTTTAGGAAATCTTCTCTTAACATGGTATTAGTTGTGGGGTTTAGTATTTTCCAGGTTTAAATGCAAACACAACTCTGATCTGGCTCATATGGACAAACATTTATTGCTTCTTTTGGATCTTAAAGATATGCAAGGCCCATGATCACATATAATCAAAGGTATAACTACTAGCTTTAACAATAGCAACAGTTAATTAAATAAACACAATGCACAACCTGATTGAATTAGCAGTACTGACAACAGAGATGTCATTTTTTACAACTATAACTATATCATATCATGCAAAAATATCTTTATGCTGACAGCTGTAACTGGAAACTTAGTACAACAGTCATTGACCAAGTCAAGCTAGGTGTTGAATTATACTTTTCTGCATTAGTTTATCATGCATGCTACAATGTGATATGTGTCTCATATTTGGCAATCTCAAATTTGTTTGTTAAATAGGCCTGTTGTTCAATTACACGGGAACTTATCACTGGACACATATTCTACATTCCTCTCAATGTGTCTTTTGACACGATAGAGTTCCTGCTGGAGTCTTTTCAACTTCTGGGTTTTGTTTATTGGGCCTTGGTCAGTAGCTGTGCTACTGACCATAGTGCAATAGACAAAAGCTATGTAATGAATAAGGGTGAAAATACACTGTCAAAGAGAACTATAAAATAAATGCAGAGGATGGAAAGAGAGTTAGAACAACTGAGGGGAGTAGGGAGTAGACCCCAACGTGGATTTCATGTCAGTTTCATCCATTCATCCAGGACTGTGGGGGAGTGCCCAAATAGACATTGCCACCAATGTATGGGCATACTCAGGAGAAATTAATTCACAAATATCATGATCCATTTTCTCCTTTTACTCTTATGAGAAGTAAAAGTTTGGGGCTAAAAAAACCTTTTTGTGGAAAGAAATGTAATTTTTAATTTTCACGTCCTAATGTTATAAATTTTCGTGAAGCACATGTTAATCTAATAAGGTCATAACACCTCAAGATAAATTCATGAGGTGTAGTTTTCAAAATTAATTCCTGTGAAGATACTGAAGGGTTAGCAAACGTCTTGAATGGAGATTTAAATATTTTGAGGAATGCAATTTTAAAATGGTATAATTTTGAGGTGTTTTATGAGACACAAGCCACTTAACCCCTTTCTGACATCTCACGTACTATCCCGTCCATGTGCCCTGGGCCTATATCTGCCCATGTATGGGATAGTACGTCATGTGCTATCGGCCACGCTCATGGTGGGAGCTTGGACGATCACAGCCGGGTGTCAGCTGATTCTCACAGCTGACACCCAGCACTAAGTGCCAGGAGTGGTCACAGTCTGCTCGCGGACCTTAAACTCCGGAACACTGCAATCAAACATTATTGCAGTGTTCAGAGGCAGCACAGGGGCTGACAGCCCCTCTGCCTTTGGATTGGAGACCTCGTGGCGTGACGCAAGATCCCAATCGCTGCCATGGAGACAAGATGTTGGCATGCTATAGAAGCCCTCAGACTGCACAAAATGATTGTCCCTGTAAGGTTCTTTGTCTCTTTTGACATGTTCCTTGAAACTCAGTTTTCCGTCGGCCATTTTGCTTTCTGTCTTGCTGCAACTATCTTGCCCTCAGTTAATATGGAGGTTCCAGCTTTCATGTTCCCGCCCTGATTCTCTCCTCTTGCTTCTTAAGCAGCCTCAGCTGAACAATCAGTGCTCCTGAATCAAGCTTCAGTCAGCCTGTGACCTGACTCCTGGAAACCTAGGATTTTGGACTCCAGCTATTTCTTACTGAGGAACTTTGGAACACTTTTGGACTCTGGAAACCTGCTGTCTGGTGAATCCATGTTTGCAGAGGAATTACGGTACAGAGAAGAGATCCTGAACCTGCTTTGGAGAGTTATTGTAGAGCTTGAAGTTACTATGGCCTGCTGTATCTCCTGCCTCTGTTCCTGCAAACTGTGACCTTTTCTGCATGCTTGTATGAAGTAATACAAGTCATTTCATATCAACCTGTGTCTCATGTGTTTTCCTCGCACCCAAGCACAAGACGCTATAGGAACTGTACACTCTACATGACAAGATTCAGGAGACAATGTTTAGTGTCTGCTGGGTCTGGGAAAGCCGTGTCTGCTGTGACTGTGGATATCAGATGTCCGTTTAACCATTCCAGCACTTCTGCCTTAAAAGATCTGGAAGATGGAGGCCCGCATAAAGGAGCTTTGCGGAGTGACTGATACAATCCTTGCAGCTATACAGACTATAAAGACCCGTTTTGCAAGCCTACAGGACCTCACTAATCATAATTTGCAAGTGTTTGGACAAACTACCCAGGAATTACGAGCCAGGATTGAGGCTCTAGAAGAACGAGTCCAGGCTCCTGCCATAACCCCGAGTTCTGGGATCCCCAAGTTACCTCCTTTTCGTTTTGGCGGTGAACGTGAGAAATTCAGGGGATTTATTAATCAATGCAATCTATTTTTCTCTGCACATGCTTCACAATTTCCCACTGAACGATCCAAAGTGCTTACTATAATCATGTTGCTTACCAATAAGGCTTTGATGTGGGCAAACCCTCTGATTGAGACTGAGGATGATTGTTTGAATCACCTTGATGCTTTTATTTCAGCCATGGGGCAGGTGTTTGATGACCCCAATCGAGGTGCAACAGCTGAAGCAGCCATGTTAACTTTGCGCCAATGTAAGCGTTCAGTAGCCGAATATGCCTTGGATTTCAGGAGATGGGCTCTTGATACCACTTGGGACACTTCCGCCAAAAAATCTATTTTTCGGAAAGGGTTGTCTCCACTGATTAAGGATGAACTTGCTCGTGCCGACCCTCCCACTGCGTTAGGTGACTTTATTAACTATTGTATCCGTATTGATGCTCGTCTGACTGAACGCAGACAAGAGAGATGGTTCGAAAATAATCGCACTAACCTTTTCCTACCTCCCTCCTCAGCTAAGGAACCTTTGAGTAGGATCACAAGGGAACCAGAACCTGAACCCATGCAGGTGGACTCTTTACAAAGACGGGTTAGTGATGCACGCAAAGAACATCGTATAAAGGAAAATCTATGTTTTTACTGTGGTAAGTCAGGGC
>JARQOD010000001.1:122462347-122559998 GCA_033576555.1 Oophaga sylvatica
AAAATGTCAATTAAACCACAGCTTTCAAATGTTCTTTACTAGCTATGACTGTTCTAGTTGTCATCTCTTCTGAAACAGGAAGTATAGAAGGAGCAATCTGTTGTGACTGCCTAAATATGTTAATGTCAGTGTAAAACAATTGATGGCTAGGCCAGCTATGGGCTCTCAAGCTATTCTGCTAAGTGCAGTTGCTCCAAAACAGTTCTTGTTTAGGAGCAGTAGAGGTAACACACTATGGGAGAGATCTATTAAGTAGAAAATAACAGAATGTTGGCTCCAATTAATGCAAAAATTAATCTGTGTTGCTTGTGCCTTGGACAACATTTATTGTATGTTAGACACTTTTTCAGTCTTGTTTGAATAGGAGAAATTACTTCTTATGAAATGAAGGTGACCTCATGAGAAAACAGTACAGACTGAAATACCACACCATTGTTCTGAAATTGTGTCAAAATTGTTTTGCAAAATAAGCCAACAAATACTGTAGGTGATATAAACTTAGATTTGATGATCTAAAGATGTTTAAAACTTATCAAACAGCATGATTCACTTTGATAAATGTAATATATACTCTATATTCAAAGGCTGTGCTTTATAAAATATAGATATTTTTAGGAAATCTTCTCTTAACATGGTATTAGTTGTGGGGTTTAGTATTTTCCAGGTTTTAAATGCAAACACAACTCTGATCCTGGCTCATATGGACAAACATTTATTGCTTCTTTTGGATCTTAAAGATATGCAAGGCCCATGATCACATATAATCAAAGGTATAACTACTAGCTTTAACAATAGCAACAGTTAATTAAATAAACACAATGCACAACCTGATTGAATTAGCAGTACTGACAACAGAGATGTCATTTTTTACAACTATAACTATATCATATCATGCAAAAATATCTTTATGCTGACAGCTGTAACTGGAAACTTAGTACAACAGTCATTGACCAAGTCAAGCTAGGTGTTGAATTATACTTTTCTGCATTAGTTTATCATGCATGCTACAATGTGATATGTGTCTCATATTTGGCAATCTCAAATTTGTTTGTTAAATAGGCCTGTTGTTCAATTACACGGGAACTTATCACTGGACACATATTCTACATTCCTCTCAATGTGTCTTTTGACACGATAGAGTTCCTGCTGGAGTCTTTTCAACTTCTGGGTTTTGTTTATTGGGCCTTGGTCAGTAGCTGTGCTACTGACCATAGTGCAATAGACAAAAGCTATGTAATGAATAAGGGTGAAAATACACTGTCAAAGAGAACTATAAAATAAATGCAGAGGATGGAAAGAGAGTTAGAACAACTGAGGGGAGTAGGGAGTAGACCCCAACGTGGATTTCATGTCAGTTTCATCCATTCATCCAGGACTGTGGGGGAGTGCCCAAATAGACATTGCCACCAATGTATGGGCATACTCAGGAGAAATTAATTCACAAATATCATGATCCATTTTCTCCTTTTACTCTTATGAGAAGTAAAAGTTTGGGGCTAAAAAAACCTTTTTGTGGAAAGAAATGTAATTTTTAATTTTCACGTCCTAATGTTATAAATTTTCGTGAAGCACATGTTAATCTAATAAGGTCATAACACCTCAAGATAAATTCATGAGGTGTAGTTTTCAAAATTAATTCCTGTGAAGATACTGAAGGGTTAGCAAACGTCTTGAATGGAGATTTAAATATTTTGAGGAATGCAATTTTTAAAATGGTATAATTTTGAGGTGTTTTATGAGACACAAGCCACTTAACCCCTTTCTGACATCTCACGTACTATCCCGTCCATGTGCCCTGGGCCTATATCTGCCATGTATGGGATAGTACGTCATGTGCTATCGGCCACGCTCATGGTGGGAGCTTGGACGATCACAGCCGGGTGTCAGCTGATTCTCACAGCTGACACCCAGCACTAAGTGCCAGGAGTGGTCACAGTCTGCTCGCGGACCTTAAACTCCGGAACACTGCAATCAAACATTATTGCAGTGTTCAGAGGCAGCACAGGGGCTGACAGCCCCTCTGCCTTTGGATTGGAGACCTCGTGGCGTGACGCAAGATCCCAATCGCTGCCATGGAGACAAGATGTTGGCATGCTATAGAAGCCCTCAGACTGCACAAAATGATTGTCCCTGTAAGGTTCTTTGTCTCTTTTGACATGTTCCTTGAAACTCAGTTTTCCGTCGGCCATTTTGCTTTCTGTCTTGCTGCAACTATCTTGCCCTCAGTTAATATGGAGGTTCCAGCTTTCATGTTCCCGCCCTGATTCTCTCCTCTTGCTTCTTAAGCAGCCTCAGCTGAACAATCAGTGCTCCTGAATCAAGCTTCAGTCAGCCTGTGACCTGACTCCTGGAAACCTAGGATTTTGGACTCCAGCTATTTCTTACTGAGGAACTTTGGAACACTTTTGGACTCTGGAAACCTGCTGTCTGGTGAATCCATGTTTGCAGAGGAATTACGGTACAGAGAAGAGATCCTGAACCTGCTTTGGAGAGTTATTGTAGAGCTTGAAGTTACTATGGCCTGCTGTATCTCCTGCCTCTGTTCCTGCAAACTGTGACCTTTTCTGCATGCTTGTATGAAGTAATACAAGTCATTTCATATCAACCTGTGTCTCATGTGTTTTCCTCGCACCCAAGCACAAGACGCTATAGGAACTGTACACTCTACATGACAAGATTCAGGAGACAATGTTTAGTGTCTGCTGGGTCTGGGAAAGCCGTGTCTGCTGTGACTGTGGATATCAGATGTCCGTTTAACCATTCCAGCACTTCTGCCTTAAAAGATCTGGAAGATGGAGGCCCGCATAAAGGAGCTTTGCGGAGTGACTGATACAATCCTTGCAGCTATACAGACTATAAAGACCCGTTTTGCAAGCCTACAGGACCTCACTAATCATAATTTGCAAGTGTTTGGACAAACTACCCAGGAATTACGAGCCAGGATTGAGGCTCTAGAAGAACGAGTCCAGGCTCCTGCCATAACCCCGAGTTCTGGGATCCCCAAGTTACCTCCTTTTCGTTTTGGCGGTGAACGTGAGAAATTCAGGGGATTTATTAATCAATGCAATCTATTTTTCTCTGCACATGCTTCACAATTTCCCACTGAACGATCCAAAGTGCTTACTATAATCATGTTGCTTACCAATAAGGCTTTGATGTGGGCAAACCCTCTGATTGAGACTGAGGATGATTGTTTGAATCACCTTGATGCTTTTATTTCAGCCATGGGGCAGGTGTTTGATGACCCCAATCGAGGTGCAACAGCTGAAGCAGCCATGTTAACTTTGCGCCAATGTAAGCGTTCAGTAGCCGAATATGCCTTGGATTTCAGGAGATGGGCTCTTGATACCACTTGGGACACTTCCGCCAAAAAATCTATTTTTCGGAAAGGGTTGTCTCCACTGATTAAGGATGAACTTGCTCGTGCCGACCCTCCACTGCGTTAGGTGACTTTATTAACTATTGTATCCGTATTGATGCTCGTCTGACTGAACGCAGACAAGAGAGATGGTTCGAAAATAATCGCACTAACCTTTTCCTACCTCCCTCCTCAGCTAAGGAACCTTTGAGTAGGATCACAAGGGAACCAGAACCTGAACCCATGCAGGTGGACTCTTTACAAAGACGGGTTAGTGATGCACGCAAAGAACATCGTATAAAGGAAAATCTATGTTTTTACTGTGGTAAGTCAGGGCACTTCATTATAAACTGCCCCAGCCGTTCTCGTAAGACTACTGCAGCAGTCATTCACTGTGAGTGTTGCGAGGGAGCTCTGTCATGTCCGAGCCTCAGATTCCAGAGAGATCTGCTGCAAGAGATCTTGATTTTTTCAGACTTAAACTCTGTTAGTTCTGGGGACAATGACGGTATAAACGCTGCAATTTTTCAAGTTTCCTCAGCGGTGTCCCAGCTGAGTTGTAAAAGAAACAATTCTCATTGCTTCCTTTCCATCAAACTCTGGGTTGACTCAGTCTGGGTGTCTAGCTCTGCTATGATCGACTCTGGAGCAAGTGGAAATTTTATGGATATCTCCTTTGCTCTGAAACAGGGGATACGTTCAGTGAAGAAGGCTACTCCAGTACAGATGGAGACTGTGGATGGCTCCCTGCTGACCTCTGGACCAGTGGATCAGGAAACAGAGCCTTTCAGGGTCCTTATGGGTAAAGATCATCAGGAGAAAATGTCTTTTATGCTTATCTCTTCTCCCCACTTTCCCATTATTCTAGGGCTACCATGGCTACAGGCGCAGAATCCTACGATTAACTGGGAGACCAAGGAATTACACTTTCCGGAGAAACAGATGAGTCAAGGAGTTTCAGCTTGCTCTGTTCCTAAAGGAACCATGTCAGTCCCTGAACTACCAGCTGTATACCAGAACTATGTGGATTTATGTGACAAGAAGAACGCTGATCAGCTTCCTCCTCACCGTCCATATGATTGTCCAATCGAATTATTGCCTGGAGCCGAGATACCTTTTGGTAAGATCTACCCCTAGCGGGGCCTGAGCTAAAAGCTTTGAAGGACTACATAGATGCAA
Organism: Oophaga sylvatica; assembly: GCA_033576555.1. Lineage (NCBI taxonomy): Eukaryota > Metazoa > Chordata > Amphibia > Anura > Dendrobatidae > Oophaga > Oophaga sylvatica. Next base: position 122,466,885 of record JARQOD010000001.1, read on the forward strand.
ATCTAGCCAAAGGCTTCATACGCCCCTTCATCTCCCTCAGGTGCACCCATCTTCTTTGTGAAGAAAAAAGATGGATCTCTGAGACCCTGCATAGACTATAGGGACGTAAGTCTTGTTTTTAAGAATGGTGTGTGAATTCAGGGACAACGTCTGTATATACCTGAAACAGTCAGATTGAGAGTATTGCAACTCATCCACGATTCCAAGATAGCCGGGCATAGGGGAATTCTAAAGACACAAGAATTTCTTTCTCGTTTCTTTTGGTGGCCCACTTACAGGAAAGATGTTTTAAACTATGTCACTTCATGTGAAGTCTGTGCAAGATGCAAAACACCTCGCTCCTCACCAACTGGTCTGTTACAACCTCTTCCCACCCCCTCCCGCCCGTGGGGATCCATTTCTATGGACTTCATTGTGGAGTTACCAACCTCTCAAGGGAAGAACACCATTCTAGTGGTGGTTGATCGTCTAACAAAGGCAGCTCATTTTATCCCTTGTGTCGGTTTACCCACTGCAAAACAGACATCAGACTTAATGATTAAGAATGTGTTTCGCTTACATGGAGTACCGGATGAGGTCATTTCGGATCGAGGGGTGCAATTCACTTCAAGGTTTTGGCAAAATTTCTGTGCCGCATTGGACATTAAAGTAAACCTTTCTTCTGCTTTTCATCCCCAGACTAATGGACAGACAGAACGAACCAATCAGACCCTGGAGCAGTATCTCCGCTGCTTTATTTGCCACCTACAAGATGATTGGGTGGATATACTTCCACTGGCTGAGTTCTCTTATAACAACTCTCAGAGCGCCTCCACTAAGCAGTCTCCTTTTTACTCCAATCTAGGTTATCATCCTAACATTCTTCCTCGATTTCCCATAGATACGCCCTTTCCGGCAGTGGCTGAAAGAATCACTTCTTTACAAAAGAATATGGATCTTCTAAAGGAAAATCTAGAACTGGCTCAGGAAAGGTACAAGAAAGCAGCAGATAAATTTCGTAAACCTGCACCAGCTTTCAAGGTAGGAGATTTGGTCTGGCAGTCAACCAGAAATCTTAAAATAAAGATTCCATCGTCTAAATTGGGACATAAGTACATTGGACCTTATAAGATCAGTAAGATTATAAGTGCTGTTGCTTGTCGTCTTCAACTGCCCAGAACTATGAGAATCCACCCTGTCTTTCATGTATCCCTACTAAAGGCTGCAACACCCAATACGTTTCCTGGACGCTCTTCTCCTTGCCCTGACCCAGTGCTGGTCGATGGTCAGGAATAATTTATGGTGGAAAGGATTCTAGATTCCAGGTTGTACAGAAATCAGTTGCAATATTTGATTAAATGGCAGGGCTACCCAGTGGAGGACAACTCATGGGAGCCAGTCAATAATGTAAATGCTCCTCGCCTGCTCCGCCAGTTTCATCAGAGGTACCCTGACAAGCCTGGTCTGAGGTCATCCGGAGGTTGTCCCTAAGGGGGGAGTAATGTAAGGTTCTTTGTCTCTTTTGACATGTTCCTTGAAACTCAGTTTTCCGTCGGCCATTTTGCTTTCTGTCTTGCTGCAGCTATCTTGCCCTCAGTTAATATGGAGGTTCCAGCTTTCATGTTCCCGCCCTGATTCTCTCCTCTTGCTTCTTAAGCAGCCTCAGCTGAACAATCAGTGCTCCTGAATCAAGCTTCAGTCAGCCTGTGACCTGACTCCTGGAAACCTAGGATTTTGGACTCCAGCTATTTCTTACTGAGGAACTTTGGAACACTTTTGGACTCTGGAAACCTGCTGTCTGGTGAATCCATGTTTGCAGAGGAATTACGGTACAGAGAAGAGATCCTGAACCTGCTTTGGAGAGTTATTGTAGAGCTTGAAGTTACTATGGCCTGCTGTGTCTCCTGCCTCTGTTCCTGCAAACTGTGACCTTTTCTGCATGCTTGTATGAAGTAATACAAGTCATTTCATATCAACCTGTGTCTCATGTGTTTTCCTCGCACCCAAGCACAAGACGCTATAGGAACTGTACACTATACATGACAGTCCCATAGTGGGACAAAGTGTAAAAGTAAGAATTAAATAAAAAAAAAAATTAATAATAATAATAAAAAATCAATATTAATTATATCACTAAATAAATATTTGAATAAAAAAATCTTAACAATAAAAGTACACATATTTGGTATCACTGCGTCCGTAATGACCTGAACTATAAAACTGTCCCACTAGTTAACCACTTTTGTAAACACTATTAAAAAACAAGGCAAAAAAACATGCTTTATCATCATTCCGCCGAACAAAAAGTGGAATAACACGCAATAAAAAAAAGCATATAAATAAACATGGTACCGCTGAAAACAACATCTTGTCCTGCAAAAACCAAGCCGCCATACAGCATCATCAGCATCATCAGCGAAAAAGTAAAAAGTTAAAGCTCTCAGAATAAAGTGATGCAAAAATAATTATTTTTTCTATAAAATAGTTTTTATTATATTAAAGTGCCAAAACATAAAAAAGACATAAATGAGGTATTGCTGTAATCGTACTCACCCGAAGAATAAAACTGCTTTATCAATTTTACCACACGAGGAACATTGTAAATGTCTCCCAAAATAAATTCATGCACTGCTGGTTTTTGCTCATTCTGTCTCCCAAAAATCAGAATAGAAAGCGATCAAAAAATGTCATGTCCCCGAAAAAGGTACCAATAAAAACGTCAACTCGTCCCACAAAAAACAAGACCTCACATGACTCTGTGGGCCAAAATATGGAAAAATTATAGCTCTCAAAATGTGATTCAAAAACAATTTTTTGCACTAAAAAGCATCTTTTAGTGTGTGACAGCTGCCAAACATAAAAACCCGCTATAGAAACACGCTATAAATAGTAAATCAAACCCCCCTTTATCACCTCCTTAGTTAGGGAAAAATAATAAAATAAAAAATGCATTTATTTCCATTTTCTCATTAGGGTTAGAGTTAGGGCTAGTGATGGGGCTTAAGTTAAGGTTAGGGTTGGGGCTAACGTTAGGGATAGGGTTAATGCTAAATTTGGGTTAGGGTTGGGGCTAAAGTTAGGGTTAGGGTTGAGGTTGGGGCTAAAGTTAGCGTTAGAGTTGGGGCTAAAGTTAAGGTTAGGGTTGGGGCTAGAGTTTGGATTACGGTTATGGATGGTATTAGGGTTAGGGTTGGGATTAGAGTTAGAAGTATGATAGGATCTGTTTTGTGATTAGGGTTAGGGTTGTGATTAGGGTTTGACGTGTGTTGAGGTTAGGGTTGGAGCTACTATTTAGGTACATCAGGGGCTCTACATATGCGACATGGCATCTTGATCTCAATTCCAGCCAATTCTGCTTTGAAAAAGTCAAGCGGTGCTCCTTCCATTCCGAGCTCTGCCATGCACCCAAACAGTGGTTTACCCCAACATATGGGGTATCAGCATACTCGGGACAAATTGCACAACAACTTTTGGAGTCCAATTCCTCCTGTTACCCTTGGGAAAATAAAAAATTGGCGGCAAAAATATCATTTTTGTGGAAAAAAAGATTTTTTTTATGGCTCTACGTTATAAATGTCTGTGAAGCAGTTGGGGGTTCAAAGTGCTCACCACACAACTATATAAGTTCCTTAGGGGGTCTACATTGGTGGCCACCACTGTACTTTCAAAAATGGTGTCACTTGTGGGAGATTTACTGTTAAGGCACATCAGGGGCTCTCCAAACGCGACATGGCATCCGATCTCAATTCCAGCCAAATTTGCATTGAATAGTCAAACGTCGCTTCTTCCCTTCTGAGCTCTGCCATGCACCCAGACAGTGGTTCCCCCCACATGTGAGGTATCAGCGTTCTCAGGACAAATTGCACAACTTTTAGGGTCCAATTTCTCCTGTTACCCCTGGTAAAATCAAAACAATTGGATCTGGAATACATTTTTTGTGAAAAAAAGTTAAATGTTCATTTTTTTTAAACATTCCAAAAATTCCTGTGAAGCAACTGAAGGGTTAAAAAACTTCTTGAATGTGGTTTTTAGCACCTTCAGGGGTGCAGTTTTTAGAATGTTGTCCCTTTTAGGTATTTTTCTATCACATAGACCCTCAAAGTGACTTGTGATGTGGTCCCTAAAAAATGGGGTTGTAAGAATGAGAAATCACTAGTGTTGAGCATTCCGATACTGCAAATATCGGGTATCGGCCGATATTCGCTGTATCGGAATTCCGATTTTGAGATCCGATATTTTCGTCATATCGGATACCGGAATCGGAATGTTCCTGTCACGGTCAGTGTCCGTCGGTCGGGTCTGTCAGGAGTCAGCGGCACTTACCTGGCAGAAGATCTCCGGTGGTCACGTCCTGCACTGCTTGATGGCCACCATCATCTTCTCCCTGGCGGTCACGTGCAGTTTCTCGCGATAACTGCACGTGCTGCCGGGTAATCGCGGCCGTTAAAGCAGTCCGATGACGTCACCGCCGGGGAAGCTGGTAAGCAGCCGTGCTGCGTTGGGATGACAGGCTCTGCCTGGCATTCCGATGTAGCAGAGCTGGATCGTCGTGGGACCCTCGTTACTATGGACTGCGTCGGACAGGTGGTATACTGTTGGTTTGTTTTTTTTCTTTTTTTGCAGGAGATCGATGGCGTCGCAGGAATGAGCGTGTAATTAAAGAAATGAAACTGTGTTGTCTCTTTTTTTTCATTAAAATACTTTTTTCTTGCTGTGTCTTTTTTTTTAAACATTTAAAAACTTTGGGATTAATAATGGATCGGTGTCTTATTGACGCCTCTCCATTATTAACCGGGCTTATTGTCACCATGCAATCAACGGTGACATTAACCCCTTATTACCCCGCTTGCCACCGCTACAGGGCAAGTGGGAAGAGCCGAGTAAAGTGCCACAATTGGCACATCTTTTGATGCGCCAAATGTGGGGCTGCTGTAGCCTGGTATTATCAGGCTGTTGAAGGCCAAAATCCATGGGCCTTGACAGTCTTTTAATACCAGGCCGCAGCAGTCTGCATTTTACTTGGCTGGTTAACAAAAATAGGGGGGATCCCATGCCATTTTTTTTTCGAGGGGATCCCCTATTTTTGTTAACCAGCCAAGCTAAACAGACTGCTGTGGCCTGGTATTATCAGGCTTGCAAGGTCCATGGATATTGGATCCTTACCAGCCTGAAAAACCAGGTCTCAGCAGTCTGCTTCATCTGGCTGGTTAACAAAAATAGGGGGGACCCCACGCCATTTTTTTTCGAGGGGATTCCCTACTTTTGTTAACCAGCCAAGATAAGCAGACTGCTGTGGCCTGGTATTATCAGGCTTGCAAGGTCCATGGATATTGGATCCTTACCAGCCTGAAAATCCAGGCCTCAGCAGTCTGCTTCATCAGGCTGGTTAACAAAAATAGGAGGGACCCCACGCCATTTTTTTTTCGAAGGGAACCCCTATTTTTGTTAATCAGTTCCCTCTGACATCACTGATGGTGTCCCTGGCTGACCTGAAGTGAAAGTGGAAAGCAATCAATTAAGCTTTCCACTTCTTCTCCTGTCAGCCAGGAGAGGAGAAGATTCATTTGGGGGTTTACTGTGAGGCTGCAGCATTAGCTGCGGTCCCTGCAGTAAACATTAACCATTTCTAATGGATTACACCGTGGGACCTGACTGTGCATGGGATAGATAAGAATAATTTTGCTTTTTTATTTTATTTTTATTACAGGAAATGGTTTTTGCAGTAAAATAAAAGATGGTCAAAAACATGTGTCTTTATTTCATTAAAATGATTTTTAATTAAAGTGTGTGTTTTTTATTTTTATTTCATGCAATAGGATTAATAATTGATAGTTGTCTAATTGACAGCTCTCAATTATTAACCTGGCTTAAGGTCACCTTTCAATAGCAAGGTGGCTTTAACCCCTTATTAACCCATTCGCCACCGCTACAGGTTAATGGGAATAGATGGGCAAAGTGCCAGAAAGGGCGAATCTAATTATAGATTTGTCTTTTCTGGGGTGTCTGGGGGCAGATGTTAGTAGCCGGGGAGGGGGCAAAAATAATGGTCCCTCTCTGGGCTATTATTATCTGCCATATAAGAAAAGAAAAATAGGAACACGGTTCCAGCCAGCTCACCAACTTGGAGGATGCACGGAGGGAAATCTAGATCATGGACTTGAGACTCGGCAGACGAGGAAAAAAGGGGGACTCCTGCTTCCATAAAATGAATGAATCTTTATTCGTGTAAATTACGCATAAAACCTCCTGGTTCAAGATAGGAGTGCACTACATAGCACGGGCAATAGCGACGCGTTTCGACCTAGATGCGGTCTTTGTCACTCCTATCTTGAACCAGGAGGTTTTATGTGTAATTTACACTAATAAAGTTTCATTCATTTTATGGAAGCTGGAGTCCCCTTTTTTCCTCGTCTGTCTATTATTATCTGCCCCCACTTGCTGGCTTTGTCTGTCTGGTTGAGAAAATAGGGCGGGAGCCCACGCATTTTTTTCAACAATTTTGCACCTTATATATATATATATATATATATATATATATATATATATATATAAATATATACATGTCATTGAATTTGTGACACATATATATATATTTATATTTGTAGTTCATACACTTCTACATAGTATAATAGCCGCTAATTCAATTGCCGGCTTTTGTGAAAATGCAGAACCTGACATGAAATGACACATGGTTTACATAGAGTTAACCATGTCATTTCAAGTTGTTTGATATATTGTTTTCACTAACAATTACAAGAGTGTATGTGTGCAAAATTTCACACCTGTAGGGGTTAATTAAAGGTGTAAATTCGTAGCAAAAAAGTCAGTTTTTTTACAACGAATTTACACCTTTAACCCCTTAATGTCCAATGACGTGCACAGTCCGTCATGGCAAGGTGTCAGTTCCGGCACCAGGACTGACTGTGCACGTCATCCCTTTGATCTACCACTGCGTGTAAACACGCAGTGGTAGATCAGTGCCGACAGCTGTCACAGACAGCTGACAGGCACGGCAAGCGGTGCGGGGACCATTGCCGTCGGTCCCCGCACCTACAGCGCTGTGCTTGGTCAGTCAATCTGACTGACCAAACACAGCAGCGATCGCGCAGGAGATGCTGAAATTTCAGCATCTCCAGCGCGATCAGTGCAGGAGCCGGCGCTGCAGTGGCCGAGCTTCCTGCACTGACAGCCAGGAGCGGAGCCCCCGCCGCCCCTGGCTGTTAACCCCCTGACTGCTGCGATCGAGCGCGATCGCAGCGCTCAGGGGGGGAGGCAAAGGGTCGGGAGCTCCCTCTGCCTCAGATGTCTGTCTTGATGACCCTGGGGTTGTCATGACAACCTCCGGGTCATGTAGCTACGGAAAGCTGGAGCTGAAGCATTGCAATGCATTGTTGCAATCAAAAGTAAAAAAAGTGAAAGTCCCATAAAGAGACAAGTTAAAAAAAAATAATTTTTTTTAAAAAGTTGTAAAAAAAACTATTAAAAATAATTTAAAAAAATCCCCTATAAAATACACATTTTTATGTAATAAAAAAAACAAAAAAAACACACATTTGGTATCGCCTCGTCCGTAAAAATCCTATCAATAAAAGCGTATCCCTAGTTAACCCCTTCAAAGAAAGCCGTAAAAAAAAAAAAGTAGTAAATTATACTTTTTCCAAGCGGTATCATCACATCGCTTGGAAAAAGTGCAATAACACGCGAACAAAAAGTGGGATATAAATAACCATGGTACTGCTGAAAACGTCATCTTGTCCCGCAAAAAACAAGCCGCTATACAGCATCATCAGCGAAAAAATAAAAAAGTTATCGCTCGCGGAATAAACTGATGCAAAAATAATTATTTTTCTATAAAATTTTTATTGTGTAAAAAAATGCCAAAACATAAAAAAATATATAAATGAGGTATCGCTGTAATCGTAGTGACCCGAAGAATAAAGTTGCTTTATTAATTTTACCACACGCGGAAAGGAGTAAAAAAACAAAAAACAATTCCTGAATTGCTGGTTTTTGTTCATTCTGCTTCCACAAAAATCGGAATAGGAAGCGATTAAAAAACGTTATGTGCCCGAATATGGTACCAATAAAAACGTCAACTCGTCCCGCAAAAAATATGCCCACAGATAGCTCTGTCAGCCGAAATATGGAAAACTTATAGCTCTCAAAATACGGCGATGCAAAAATTTCTTACAAAAAATTATTCCAAAAAAAAGCGTCTTTTAGTGTGTGACAGAAGCTAAAAATGAAAAAAGGGTGTAAATCTGGTATCACCGTAATCGCACCAACCCGAGGAATAAAGTCGCCTAAACACTAATACCGCATGAGGAACAGCATAAAAAAGAAAACCAATTCTTCACCTTTTGTGGATTTGTTCATTCTGCCTCCCAAAGATCGCAATAAGGCGATCACGGTGGTTCCCCCCACATATGGGGTATCAGCGTATTCAGGACAAAATGCACTTCAAATTTTGGGATCCTATTTCTCCTGTTACCCTTATAAAAATAAAAATTTCTGGGCAAAAAGGTCATTTTTGTGGAAAAAAAAGGATTTATTTATTTTCACGGCTCTACGTTATAAACTTCTGTGAAGCCCTTGGGGGTTCAAAGTGCTGACCACACATCTTGATAAGTTCCTTGGGGGGTCTAGTTTGCAAAATGGGGTCACTTGTGGGGGGTTTCTACTGTTTAGGCACATCAGGGGCTCTCCAAACGCGACACGACACCCGCAGACCATTCCATCAAAGTCTGCATTTAAAAACGGTGCTCCTTCCCTTCCGAGCTCTACCATGTGTCAAAATAGTGGTTCCCCCCCACATATGGGGTATCAGCGTACTCAGGACAAATTGCACAATAGCTTTTGGGGTCCTATTTCTCCTGTTACCCTTATAAAAATAAAAATTTGGGGGCAAAAAGATTATTTTTGTGGAAAAAAATATGATTTTATTTTCACGGCTCTACGTTATAAACTTCTGTAAAGCACTTGGGGGTTCAAAGTGCTCACCACACATCTAAATAAGTTCCTTGGGGGGTCTAGTTTCCAAAATGGAGTCACTTGTGGGGGGTTTCTACTGTTTAGGCACATCAGGGGCTCTCCAAACGTGACATGACACCCGCAGACCATTCCATCAAAGTCTGCAGTTGAAAAAGGCGCTCCTTCCCTTCCGAGCTCTGCCATGCGTCAAAATAGTGGTTTACCCCCACATATGGGGTATCAGTGTACTCAGGACAAATTGCACATTAACTTTTGGGGTCCTGTTACCCTTTGGAAAATAACAATTGGGGGTGGAAAGATCATTTTTGTGGAAAAGATATGATTTTTTAATTTTACAGCTCTACGTTATAACCTTCTGTGAAGCCCTTGGGGGTTCAAAGCTCTAACCACACATCTAGATAAATTCCTTGGGGGGTCTAGTTTCCAAAATGGGGTCACTTGTGGGGGGTTTCCACTGTTTAGGCACACAGGGACTCTCCAAATGCGACATGGCATCCAATCTCAATTCCAGCCAAAAAAGTCAAATGGCGCTGCTTCCCTTCCAAGCTCTGCCATGCGTCCAAATAGCGGTTTACCCCTACATATGGGGTATCAGCGTACTCAGGACAAATTGCACAATAACTTTTGGGGTCCTGTTTCCCTTTGGAAAATAAAAATTGGGGGTGGAAAGATCATTTTTGTGGAAAAGATATGATTTTTTAATTTTACGGCTCTACGTTATAACCTTCTGTGAAGACCTTTGGGGTTCAAAGCTCTCACCACACATCTAGATAAGTTCCTTGGGGGTCTAGTTTCCAAAATGGGGTCACTTGTGGGGGGTTTCCACTGTTTAGGCATACAGGGACTCTCCAAATGCGACATGGCGTCCCATCTCAATTTCAGCCAAAAAAGTCAAATGGCGCTGCTTCCCTTCCGAGCTCTACCATGCGCCCAAATAGTGGTTTACCCCCACATATGGGGTATCAGCGTACTCAGGACAAATTTCACAATAGCTTTTGGGGTCCTTTTATCCTTTGGAAAATAAAAATTGGGATGAAAAGATCATTTTTGTGGAAAAAATATGATTTTTTAATTTTACGGCTCTACGTTATAACCTTCTGTGAAGCCCTTGGGGGTTCAAAGCTCTCACAACACATTTAGATAAGTTCCTTGGGGGGTCTAGTTTCCAAAATGGGGTCACTTGTGGGGGGTTTCCACTGTTTAGGCACACAGGGACTCTCCAAATGCGACATGGCGTCCAATCTCAATTCCAGCCAAAAAAGTCAAATGGCGCTGCTTTCCTTCCGAGCTCTGCCATGAGCCCAAATAGTGGTTTACCCCCACACATGGGGTATCGGTGTACTCAGGAGAAATTGTACAACAAATATTGTAGTTCATTTTCTACTGATACCCTTGATAAAATTTTAAAAAATTGTGTCGAAATAAAAATTTTGGAAAAAAAAATAAAATGTTCATTTTTTCCTTCCATATTGCTTCAATTCTTGTGAAGTACCTAAAGGGTTAATAAACATCTTGAATGTGGCTTTGAACACCTTGAGGGGTGCAGTTTTTAGAATGGTGTCACTTTTGGGTATTTTCTGTCATATTGACCCCTCAAATTCACTTCAAATGTGAGGTGGTCCCTAAAAAAATGGTTTTGTAAATTTTGTTGGAAAAATGAGAAATTACTTGTCAATTTTTAACACTTATAACTTCCTAACAAAAAAAAATTTTGGTTCCAAAATTGTGCTGATGTAAAGTAGACATGTGGGAAATGTTATTTATTAACTATTTTTTGTGACATATCTCTCTGATTTAATGGCATAATAATTAAAAGTTTGAAAATTGCAAAATTTTCAAAATTTTTGCCATATTTCCGTTTTTTTATAAATAAACGCAAGTTATATTGAAGAAATTTTACCACTATCATGAAGTACAATATGTTACGAGAAAACATTCTCAGAATCGCCAAGATCAGTTGAAGCGTTCCAGAGTTATAAGCACATTAAGTGACAGTGGTCAGAATTGTAAAAATTGGCCTGGTCTTTAACCTACAAAATGGCTTGGTCGTTAAGGGGTTAATTAACCCCTACAGATGTGAAATTTTGCACACATACACTCATGTAATTGTTTGTGAAAATCAGATATCAAACTACATGAAAATACATGGTTAACTCTATGTAAACCATGTGTCATTTCATGTCGGGTGCTTCTGTATTTTCACAAAAGCCGGCATTGCCCGGCAATTGAATCAGAGGCTTTTTTACTATATAGAAGTGTATAAACTATAAATATATGTATATATATATATATGTCACAATGACATGTATATATATATATATATATATATATATATATATATATATATATACAGTGCCTACAAGTAGTATTCAACCCCTGCAGATTTAGCTGGTTGACACATGCGGAATTAACTTGGCATTGTGACATTTGTACTGTAGATCAGCCTGGAAGTGGGAAATGCACTGCAGCAAAGATTTTTTTTTTTTTTTTTTTAAAAACGTTAAAAGTTAATTCAGAGTGTCATTTATTATTCAACCCCTCAAACCACAAGAATTCTGTTTGGTCCCCCTAAAGTATTAAGAAGTAGTTCAGGCACCAAGAATAATGAGCTTCACATGTGTGGATTAATGATCTCTTTTGCCAGCCTTTTCTGACTATTTAAGACCCTCCCCAAACTTTTGAACAGCACTCATACATGGTCAACATGGGAAAGACAAAGGAGCATTCCAAGGCCATCAGAGACAAGATCGTGGAGGGTCACAAGGCTGGCAAGGGGTACAAAACTCTTTCCAAGGAGTTGGCCCTACCTGTCTCCACTGCTGGGAGCATCATCCGTAAGTGGAAGGCTTATGGAACTATTGTTAGCCTTCCACGACCTGGACAGCCTTTGAAAGTTTCCTCCCGTGCTGAGGCCAGGCTTGTCCGAAGAGTCAAGGCTAACCCAAGGACAACAAGGAAGGAGCTCCGGGAAGATCTCATGGCAGTGGGGACATTGGTTTCAGTCAATACCATAAGTAACATACTCCACCGCAATGGTCTCCGTTCCAGATGAGCCCGTAAGGTACCTTTACTTTCAAAGCGTCATGTCAAGGCTCGTCTACAGTTTGCTCATGATCACTTGGAGGACTCTGAGACAGACTGGTTCAAGATTCTATGGTCTGATGAGACCAAGATCGAGATCTTTGGTGCCAACCACACACGTGACGTTTGGAGACTGGATGGCACTGCATACGACCCCAAGAATACCATCCCTACAGTCAAGCATGGTGGTGGCAGCATCATGCTGTGGGGCTGTTTCACAGCCAAGGGGCCTGGCCATCTGGTCCGCATCCATGGGAGGATGGATAGCACGGCCTACCTGGAGATTTTGGCCAAGAACCTCCGCTCCTCCATCAAGGATCTTAAGATGGGTCGTAATTTCATCTTCCAACAAGACAACGACCCAAAGCACACAGCCAAGAAAACCAAGGCCTGGTTCAAGAGGGAAAAAGTCAAGGTGTTGGAGTGGCCTAGTCAGTCTCCTGACCTTAACCCAATTGAAAACTTGTGGAAGGAGCTCAAGATTAAAGTCCACATGAGACACCCAAAGAACCTAGATAACTTGGAGAAGATCTGCATGGAGGAGTGGGCCAAGATAACTCCACAGACCTGTGCCGGCCTGATCAGGTCTTATAAAAGACGATTATTAGCTGTAATTGCAAACAAGGGTTATTCCACGAAATATTAAACATAGGGGTTGTATAATAATTGACCCACACGTTTATGTTTAAAATTTATTAAAATTCAACTAAGCAATATAACTTTTTGTTTTGTAAGATTTATGCTTCTGTTAATAAATCCTACTCTCGTTTGCAGTTTGAAGGCTCTAACTTATTTGCATCTTATCAAACCAGCTAAATCTCCAGGGGGTTGAATACTACTTGTAGGCACTGTATATGTATTCTATGTGTGTATATTTAGTGTTTACAAGGAAAGAAAGGGTTTTATTTAGTTACGATATTTCTGTCCCATAGACTTGCATTGGATTTCCGGTATCGGAATCGTGTATCGCCGATACTTTTTGGGGATCGGCGATACCCATTCCGATCCGATACTTCTTGATATCGGAAAGTATCGATCAACCCTAGAAATCACTGGTCAAGTTTTAACCCCTATAACTTCCTAACAAAAAAATATTTGTTCCAAAATTGTGCTGATGTAAAGTAGACATATGGTAAATGTTATTTATTAACTATTTTGTGCGATATAGCTCTGATTTAAGGGCATAAAAATAAAATTTTGAAAATTGGGAAATTTTCAAAATTTTAGCCTAATTTCCGTTTTTTTCACAAATAAACACAAGTTATATCGAAGAAATTTTACAACTATCGTGAAGTACAATGTGTCATGAAAAACAATCTCAGAATCGCCAAGATCTGTTGAAGCGTTCCAGAGTTATAACCTCATAAATAGACAGTGGTCAGAATTGTAAAAATTGGCCTGGTCACTAACGTGCAAACCAGGGGGCAAAGGGGTGAAAATCATTTCATTAGTGAAGAATTTTTTTTCTGATATACCATAAATAGTTAAATAGTGGTACTGTGTTGGCCAGAAAAATCTATTTACTATCTACTTTTATCCCACAAAAATACAAAAGTATTCTAGAACTTATACCTTTATTGGCTAACCAGAAACACTTTTTTTGCAAGCTTTCAGAGCACATACCTTCAGGGTGCCAAACAAGGTATCACTCCTAGAATACTTTTGTCTTTTTTAAGCATAAAAGTATTTATATAAATTGTATTGAAAATATGAAAATTACTTCTAAACTTTTAACTATACCAACATCCAAACAAAATAAAAGGGTGCTTCAAAAATTATGTTCATGTAAATTAAATATATGGGAAATGTTATTAATAAACTAATTTGTGTGGCATGATTTGCTGTTAAAAATTTATAAAAATTCAAAGTTTGAAAATTGCTAAGCTTACAAAATTTTTGCCAAATTTCCATAAATAAATGCAAATTTTATAAACTTATCACTATTATGAAGAGCAATGTGTTATAAAGAAACAGTCTTAAGAAACATGGGAATATGTGAAGACATTTATTTATTTTACTCACTTATACAATGCCATTAATTCCACTGTGCTTTGCAGAGATTATCAACACTGTCCCCATTGGGGCTCATATTCTAGATTCCCTGTCAGTATGTTTTTTGGAGTGTCGGAGGAAACCCATGCAAATAAGGGGAGAACATACAAACTCCTTAAAGATGTTGTCCTTGGTGGGATTTGAACTCAGGACCTCAGTGCTGCAAGGCAACAGTACCAACCACTTAGCCACCAATCTATTTTATTTCAAGGTTTTTACTATATAAAGAGGTAAGAATTTAAATTTGAAAAATAGGGCTTTGTCAGGAAAGTGAAAACAGGCTTCTGCGGTTAGGGGTTAAGTAGCACTACCATAAACTTATTTTCACCTAAACCTGTGTAAATGTTAGTATACTGTCAGTGCGTTAACAACCAGCAGTCATCATCTTCTACAGGATCCAACATTGTTCCACTCCTCTTCAGATTGATGTAATCACTCTTGAGATTCTCCATATCACTATACTGTATAATATATGTGTGAGCTGGAACTGGCTTTCAAAATGTACGCCTGTAGAGCCTCTTTTCAACGCTCCATAGGCTTACATTGTAAAACAGATTTCCGACTCACATATAGAGTTTAAAGTAATTCAGAGAGTCTGAAGAGCAGTGATATCACTCAGAAGAGGAGAGCAATGGCGCTAGTTCCTGGAGAAGATGGCAATTGGTCACTACATTAACACACACTACACTACATACACACATACACAGGTTTAGTGGGAAAAACGTTAATGAAAGAGCTTTTTTAACCCCTTAACATACAATGATGGGCATAGCCCGTCATGGCAGAGTGTCGGTTCTAGCACAGGACAGGCTATGCCCATCATGCATTTAAACTGTCACTGCATGTAAACACGCAGTGACAGTTCTATTCTAACTGACCAATCACAGCATGATTGCGCAGGAGATGCTGAAATATCAGCACCTCCTGACCAATCAGTGCAGCAGCTCAGCTCTGCCTGTGACCAAGTGTCTGCACTAACAGCCAGGAGTGGTGTCAGAGCCTCTCCAGGCTGTTAACCCTTTTAATGCTGTGATCAAGTGTGATTGCAGCATTCAGGAAGGAGGCAGGGGGAGGGGTCTCCCTCTGCCTCCAAATCGGCATCCCGACGACGTCATCGTGGGGTCCTGATCGTTGCCAAGCTACAGAAAGCTTCTAAAACCATGTTCACAGCATGGTGTCAGAAGCTTTCAGTATAGGTATAATGCAGTGCAATGCTAGTGAAGGTCGTAAAAAAAACACAAATCAAGTAGTAAACTATGCTCTATTATCATACCACTTGGATAAAATGAAACAAAACATGAACAAAAAGACTAATGTAAATAAAAATAGTATCACTCAAAGCGCAATCTTGTCCCGCAAAAAACAAGCCGCCATACAGCTTTATCAGCGGAAAAATAAAAAAGTTATAGCTATCAGAAAAAAGCAATGCAAAAACAATTGTTTTTTCTTTAAAAGTTTGTGTAAAAGTGCAAAAACATAAAAAAATATATAAATGTGGCATCGCTGTAATCATACTGACCTGAAGAATAAAGCGGCCTTATCAATTTTACCACACGTAGAGCGGAGAGACAAACAAAAAAAACAATTCAGAACAGAAATCGATCAAAAAATGTCATGTGCCCAAAAATAGTACCAATAAAAAAGTCAGCTTCTCCTGCAAAAATCAAGCCATCACATATCTCTGGGAGCTGAAATATGGAAAAATTATAGCTCTCAAAATATGGTGATGCAAAAACTTCTTCTTGCCAAAAAAAGCGTCTTTTAGTGTGACAGCAGTCAAACATAAAAAAGTGGATTTAAATCTGGTATCGCTGTAATTGCATCGACTCAAATAATAAAGTCGCCTAATCACTTATACCACACGAGAAATGGCGTAAAAAATAAATAAAGACAATTCTTCACCTGCTGTGGATTTGTTTATTCTGTGTGACGCGAGTCACGACAGTAAATGTATATACTACTTACTGTAAGTAAAGGGAGGTCAAACAATCCAAGGTCATGTCCAGGAAAAGATGCAGTACAACAAAGGGAAGTCAGAGATGAAGTCCAATACACGAGCCGAGATCAGGAAAGCCATAGACAAAACAGTTACAGGGAGCAGGCACAAGCAAAGTCAAGTCACAAGCAAAGGGTCTGAGTCCGGAAAGAGAATCAAGTCAAGCAGGGTCAGGCACAGAGCTCAGAGGGATCAATGTTCCACAGGCAACAGCAAGTGTATGATTGACACTGGGGGAGGAACTAGCATGCTTAAGTAGAAGCCTGATTAAGGAAAAAGAACACAGGTGATTGCAGCACAGACCCAGCACAGACTGACAGCTCGGACACAAAGTTACAAAAAGATAGAAACAGAGTGAAAATCGTGACAGTACCCCCTCTTCAAGGGGGGCCACCGGAACCCCAGGTTTCCCAGGAAACCTCCGATGAAAGGGCCTGGACCAACAGATCAGCCCTTACAGAATGAGATGGAACCCAGGATCGTTCCTCAGGTCCATAACCCCTCCAATGTACTAGGCATTGAAGGGAATCCTGGACCATATGGGAATCAATGACCTTTTGTACCTCATACTCCCAGCTTCCCTCAATAGAAACTAGAGGAGGCGGGGGCGACGACTACAGAACAGGGGGAATAAATTCCTTCAACAACGACTTGTGGAACACATTAGAAATACGAAAAGACCGAGGAAGCTTTAACCAGAAAGCAACTGGATTGACCACCTCCAGAATTTCATACGGACCAATGAATCTAGGACCCAACTTTAGCGAGGTCACCTTCAACTTAATATTCTTAGAGGACAGCCATACCTTATCTCCCACTTTGAAGGCGACCCCAGACGAGCATCTCCTATTGGCCTTCTGCTTCTGCTGATACTGAGCCACCCCAATGTTCTTTTTTACCTTCCTCAAAATGTCCCCCAGCTCTTGAATGGTGACATCCACCTCAGGACACCCAGAACTTATCCTGGAAATCTCACCAAAATGAGGCTGAAACCCGTAATTACAGAATAACAGCAAGTTCCCTGTGGACTGATTAACCCGATTGTTAAAGGCAAACTCAGCCAGCGGTAGAAATGATGACCAATTTTTCTTGTTGATCGGCAACAAAACATCTTAAAATTTACTCCAAAGACTGATTTGTCCTCTCTGTCTGATCATTAGTCTCAGGATGATAAGCAGAGGAAAAGGACAAATCAATCCCCAGTTTACTTCAGAAAGCCCTCCAAAATCTACAATTTGTTCAAAACTATCAGATATAATATTTAGAGGAATCCCATACAATCCCATACAATGAATAATAAACAGTTTGGAGAGAGTTTCAGCATTGGGTAATCCAGATAATGGGACAAAGTGAGCTTGTTTGCTGAAGTGACCGACTAACACCCAAATAGAAGTCATCACCCCAGACAACGGTAAATCTGAAATGAAATCTATGGAAAAATGAGTCCATGGTCTTTCCGGAATTGGCAAAGGAGCCAATTCCCGGGCCGGCCGGCAATGCTGTACTTTGGCGTGTGCACAAGTTTCACAAGCAGACATAAAATCTCTAATATCCTTATGCATAGCGGACCATCAACAGAGTATAACAACTGCCTTCTGGGTGGTAGTGTGCCCAGGATGACCATTCAATACAAAATCATGGAATTACTGCAAGAGGCACAATCTGAGATACACAGGAACAAACAGCTTGCATTCAGGGGTATTGGAAGGAGCCAAGGACTGAGCAGTACGGATCTCCGCTTCCAGCTCAGAGGAAACCATGGCCACTACAACTCCCTGAGGAGGAATGGAGGAAGGAGGTTCTGGAGGAGACACAGACTCAAGACTACTAGGCAGGGCATCCGCCTTCATATTTTTAGACCATGGTCTGAACTAAATAAAAAAATTGAATTGTGAAAAAAACAAAGACCATCGGACCTGTCTAGGTTTCAACTGCTTGGCAAATTCAATATAAGCAAGATTTTTGTGATCAGTCACCATGGTGACTGGATGAACGGCTCCCTCTAAAAAATTACCCAAATCTCTTCAAAGGCCAACTTGACCACAAGCAACTCCTGATTACCCACATTACAGTTTTTCTCTAGTACTCGGTGTACTCGGCAAGAACCGAGCATTTCCGGGATTACTTGGCGGGAACTCGGGTCTCCACCCAGCATTTTCGGCGGACTTTACAGACCCAATCACGATGCAGGGATTGTCTGCAAGGCAATGAAATGCCGCAGCCATCTTTGTTTTGGTCGTGCAGTGATTGGCTGGCCGCACAGCATCATCATTCATCTCTGGATTGAGATAGTGTAGGGAGAGCTGCTGCCGAGATAGGTTCAGGTTTGGAGATTTCTTAGTGTGGGGGTCTACCATCCTAAACTGCTCAAATCCAGATAAACCAACAGTCCTTCTAAGGACTAATTCCGGAGTATATAGGTTCCAGTGTTAGGTAGGCAGTAGAGCGTACTTTGCTCTATACTCATTAGTGCAAAGCCTGCAGGCACTGTATGTGTGTATATAGATCATTTCATACATCAAGAGGGTCCAATCCATTCCTGTGTTCTGGTGCTGCTGCTGCTACCTGTATGATATATTGGCTGTAAATAGCTAGCTGCAGGTGTAATTGGAATACAAGCCACAATTTTACGATGTGGTATCTCCGTGCCAGCTCATATTTGTGCGTGCTGAAAGTTTCACCAGTTTACGCCACTTTTATTTTTTTGGCCTGGGTGTGACTTTAATTATATACACCAGTATTTACCCCCCAAAAAAAAACAGGCCACACATGTTTCGGTGTGTTATCTCCCCGCCAGCTAATATCTGTGCGTGCTGAAAGTTTGGCCAGTTTACGCCATGTTTCTTTTTTTTGGCCTGGGTGTGACTGTACTTATATACAGCACTATGTTGTATTATTTTAAAAAACAGGCCATATTTTACAGTGGGGTCTATCTGTGACACACCTCATACATCCGTGTACCAAAAATTGAGGCATTTTAGGCCTAACTTTCCTTTGTTGGGCAGTCTGTCACTCTCGTTATATCCAGCAGTCTTTTTTATCCAAAAAATAAAAAAAAAATTATACAGTCTGTTATCGCAGACTGAGGCCTGGTGTATCTGTGGTGGAAAAATCTTTTTGTCGCAGGCATACGTTGCATAGTTTTGTCTGCTAGTCTTGTTCTACTCATTCTTTATTGTTTACAAAAAGTAACAAAATACATAACCCAAAAATTAATACAGTCTGTTATCTCAGGCTGATGCATGGTGTATCTGTGTTGTTAAAATCTTTGCTTTGCAGTTATATGTTGCATAGTTCTGTCTTCTAGCCTTGTTCTACTCATTATTTTGTGTTTTCTAAAATTAACACAAAACCTAAAAAAAAAATGTTACATTCTGTTATCTCAGGCTGAGGCCTGGTTTATCTGTGGTGGAAAAATCTTTGCTTTGCAGGCATACTGATCACATATAATTTTTCTCCAAATAAATCCATTTGTGTTGAGATTTTCAAATATTTCAGTAGTCCATTAAAAATAGGCAAGGCAAGGGGCAAGGGATAGGGAAGTGGATGTGATGCTGATGATGCATGCAGAGGACGAGGAGTGGCCAAGCTGAAAGTGGGCCACAGCAAAGACCCGCATCTTTGCGCTCAAACTTCCTGTCCCAGTTTCTAGGGGACCGCAGCACACCACTATAGAAGCCAGAGAAGTGTGAAACGGTTGTAAATTGGATAGCGGATAATGCTTCCAGTAACTTAGCCACCACCACCACATCTTTCACACGGTCAAGTCTGAGTAGCCGTGAGTGTGGACAGGATATTACTCATCCTGATCCTCCTTCCTCCCTCCATGCCAAGTGCTCTGAGACAACAGATCCCACACTTGGACACTCCGAAGAGCTGTTCAGTTTTCCATTTGGAGATTCGTGCCTCTCGCCCACTCCGATTGTGACAAGTGACCCCATTATAGAAACTAGACCCCCTAAGGAACTTATCTAGATCTGCGGTGAGCACTTTGAACCCTCATTTGTTTCACTTAAATTTTATAATACCTGGGTGTGAAAAAAAAGAAAAAAAATTCCACACAAATGATTTTTTAGTCCCCAATTTTTGATTTTTCCCAAGGAAATTGGACCCCAAAAGTTGTTGTCCAATTTGTCCTGAGTACACTGATATCCTATATGTGGGGGGAAAGACTGTTTGGGCACACGGCATGGCTCGGAAAGGAAGTAATGACGCTTTGGAATGCAGACTTTGATGGGTGTCATATTCAGTTTGCAGAGCCCCTAATGTGCCTAAACAGTGGAAACCCCCCACAAGTGACCCCATTTTGTAAACTAGACCTCCCAAGAAACTTATCTAGATGTGTGGGGAGAACCCCCAAGTGCTTAAAATAATAAAATCACATTTTTTCCACAAACATGATCTTTTAGTCCCCAGTTTTGTATTTTCCAAGGGTAACAGGAGAAATTGGACACCAAAAGATGTTGGTCAATTTGTCCTGAGTATGCTGATACTCTATATGTGAGAGAAAACTACTCTATGGGCTCACGTCGGGGCTCGAAAGGGAAGTAGGGACGTTTTGCATTGCAGACTTTGATGGAATAGTCTGCGGGCGTCATGTCGCGTTTGGAGAGTCCCTGACGTGCCTAAACAGTGGAAATCCCCACAAGTGATCCTATTTTGGAAAATAGACCCCCAAGGAACTTATCTAGTGTGTGGAGAACCTTGAACCCCAATTGCTTCACAGAAGTTTATAAGGTAGAGCCATAAAAATAAAATAATCTTGTTTTTTTTCCACAAAAATGATATTTTCACCCCCAATTTTTTATTTTCCCAAGGGTAACAGAAGAAATTGAACGCCAAGAGTTATTGTGCCATTTGTCCTGAGTACGCTGATACCCCATATGTGGGGGTAAACTACTGTTTGGTTACATGGCAGAGCTCAGAAGGGAAGGAGCACCGCTTGACTTTTTCAATGCAGAATTGGCTGGAATTGAGATCAGATGCCATGTCACATTTGGAGAGCCCTGATGTGCTTAAACAGTGGAAACCCCCCAAATCTAACTTCAACCCTAACCCTAACACAGCCCTAACCCTAATCCCATCTCTAACCGTAATCCTAACCACAAACCTAACCCTTTCACACCCCTAACCCCAATCCCAACCCTAACCCTAATCCTAACTTTAGCCCCAACCCTAACCCTAACTTTAGCCCCAACCCTAATCCTAACCCTAATAGTAAAATGGAAATAAATACATTTTTTAAATTTTATTATTTTTCCCTAACTAAGGGAGTGATAAAGGGGGTTTGATTCACTATTTATAGCAAGTTTTTATGATTGGCAGCTGTCACACGCTAAAAGACGCTTTTTATTGCAAAAATTAGTTTTGTATCACCACACTTTTTGAGAGCTATAATTTTTCCACATTTTGGCCCACAAAGTCATGTGAGGTCTTACTTTTAGTGGGATGAGTTGACGTTTTTATTGGTACTATTTTCGGGCACATGACATTTTTTGATCGCTTTTTATTACAATTTTTGGGAGGCAGAATCAACAAAAACCAGTAATTCATGAATTTATTTTGGTGGGGACGTTAATACCGTTCCGCGTGTGGCAAAATTGATAAAGCAGTTTTATTCTTCAAGTTAGTACGATTACAGCAATACCTAATTTATATCATTTTTTATGTTTTGGCGCTTTTATACAATAAAAACTATTTTATATAAAAAATAATAATTTTTGCCCTACGGATGTGGCAATACTATATATGTGCACTTTTATTGTTTTTTTTTTTTTATTTACATAAAGAAATGAATTAATTGGGGAATTTTTATTTTCTTTATTTAGGAATTTTTTTACACATGGTAATTTTTATTTTTTTTACTTTTTTACTTTGTCACAGGGTGGGACATCACTGTATAGTGTCAGATCGCAGATCTGTGGTCTGGCAGGCAGTGCAAGAGGCTTTCTCAGCGCCTGCTCTCAGAAGGCACTGTGGAAGCCGCCTCCCTGCAGGACCCGAAAGGACCCTGCGGCCATCTTGGATCTGAGGTCCTGCAGGGAGGAGGCCCTCGGAACAGCGTGTTCATATCGCGCTGTTCAGAGGGTCTCAAGGAAGAGCGCAGGTAGAGCGCTTCCCTATACCGCCAGAACACTGCGATCATGTTTGATCGCAGTGTGCCGAGGGTTAATGTGGTGGGAGTGGTCCATGATAATCGCTGACACCCGGCCGCGATCAGCTACGCTCCCCCTGTGAGCGCAGCTGATCGCGTATGATTTATTATCCCGTCCTTGGGAATTAAGTTCCAGGGCACAATGGACTTGATAGTACGTCAGATGACAGAAAGGGGTTTAATAATTATGGTAATCCTAAATGACCTAAACCGGGAAATGTTTATTCTGATTTTATGTCAGAAATTGAGAAAAACATGCATTTGTCTTTCTACACCATGTTCCAAATTATTATGCAAATGATATTTTTCTCAGATTTTCCTAAGTGGTCGGTGCAAATGACAGTCAGTCTAATAAAAGTCATCACCCGTTAGAGTATACATCGAATTTTATTGGAGAAACCGCCCAATGGTAACAGTATAATCTCCAAAATGAATAAAAACTCAAAATGCACTGTTCCAAATTCATAGAATCATAGAATGGTAGAGTTGGAAGGGACCTCCTGGGTCATCTGGTCCAACCCCCTGCTCAAAGCAGGATTCACTAAATCATCCCAGACAGATGTATGTCCAGCCTCTGTTTGAAGACTTCCATTGAAGGAGAACACACCACCTCTCGTGGCAGCCTGTTCCACTCATTGATCACTCTAACTGTCAAAAAGTTTTTTCTAATATCTAATCTGTGTCTCCTCCCATTCAGTTTCATCCCATTGCTTCTAGTCTTTCCGTGTGCAAATGAGAATAAAGATAATCCTTCTACAATATGACAGCCCTTGAGATATTTGTATACAGCTATTAATTCACCTCTTTGTCTTCTTTTTTGCAAGCTAAACATTCCCAAATCCTGTAACTGTTCCTCATAGGACATGGTTTGCAGACCGAACACCATTCTGGTCGCTCTTCTCTGAACTTGCTCCAGTTTGCTGATGTCTTTTTTAAAATGTGGTGCCCAAAACTGGACACAGTATTCCAGATGAGGTCTGACCAAAGAGGAGTAGAGGGCAATAATGACTTCACGTGATATAGACTGTATGCTTCTGTTAATACATCCCAGAATTGTATTTGCCTTTTTTGCTGCTGCATCACACTGTTGACTCATGTTCAGTCTGTGATCTATTAGTATACCCAAGTCATTTTCACATGTGCTGTTGCTTAGCCTTATTCCTCCATTCTGTATACGCTTTTTTCATTTTTATTTCCCAGATGAAGTACTTTGCATTTTTCCCTGTTAAAAACCATTCTGTTAGTTGCTGCCCACTCCTCCAGTTTATTTATATATTTTTGAATCCTCTCTCTCTTCTCTAGTATTAGCTATCCCTCCTAGCTTTGTGTCATCAGCAAATTTAATCAGTTTACCCTCAATTCCTTCATCTAAATCATTGATAAAGATGTTGAACAATACAGGGCCCAAGACAGAGCCCTTTGGTACCCCACTTGATACATTCTTCCAACTCGATGTGCAGCCATTTACTACCACTCTTTGGGTCCTATCACTAAGCCAGTTATGTATCCACCTAACAGTTGCCTTGTCCATTCCATACTTAGTCATTTTTTCAATAAGGATTGTGTGAGATACTTTGTCAAATGCTTTGCTGAAGTCAAGATATAATATATCTACAGCATTTCCCTGATCCACCCAGTCAGTGATTCTGTCATAGAAGTAAATTTAATTAGTCTGACATGACTTATTAGTTACAAACCCATGCTGACACTGGTAATCACTTCATTCTTGTCCAGGTACTTACATACATGTTGTTTAATAATTTGTTCAAAGATCTTTCCTGGTATAGATGTCAGACTCACCGGCCTATAGTTCCCTGGGTCCACCTTCTTCCCTTTTTTGAAGACAGGAACAACATTTGCTCTTCTCCAGTCTTCTGGACTTCTCCTGTTCTCCAAGAATTTTCAAAGATTATAGAGAGTGGTTCAAAAATTTCTTCTGCTATCTCCTTCAGCACTCTGGGGTGTAACTCATCTGGACCTGGAGACTTGAATTCATTTATGTTAGCTAAGTGCTTCCTCACTATTTTTCTGTTTATAGATATCCTGGATTTTTCTATTCCCATAATAGGACAGTGAAGATCAGTTGATGTTACATTTCCTTTCTGAGAGAAAACAGATGCAAAATAGGAATTTAAAAGTTCGGCCTTTTCAACATCCTTTCTTACCATTTCATAGTTTTCATCCTGTAAAAATCTTATAGCATCTTTGACTTTTCTTTTACTTTTGACATATCCCCAAAATCCTTTTTTATTGATTTTGACATCTCTTGCAAGCCTTAATTCATTGTCAGCTTTAGCTAATCTGATTCTTGCCCTGCAGGTTCTGCAGACATCATTATATTCTTCTTTAGTTATGCCTCCCTCTTTCCATTTGATATACATTTCTTTCTTCCTTTTTAGCATGTGTTTAAGTTCTTTGGTCATCCATCCTGGTTTCGTTTAATGCTTCCTATTCTTCCCTCTTTTTGGAATTGTTAATGATTGTGCTTTGAGAATCTCATTTTTCAAGATTTCCCATCCTTCCTGGACATTTTTGTCCTTAAGGATATCCAGCCATTGGATCCCTCCGATTCTCTTTCTGAGTCCCTTAAAATCTGCCTTTCTGAAATCTAACCTTGAAGTGTGAGTCTTCACAGGTCTTCCTCCTCTAGTTATCCAAAATTCTAAAATAGCATGGTCGCTACCTCCTAGGGTCCCAGCCACTCTTACCTCCTCAACCATTTCCTCTCTGTTTATAAGGATTAGATCCAAGGTAGCAGATCCCCTTGTTTTCTCCCCTACCTTTTGGAAGAAAAAGTTGTCAGCAAGAGAGGATAAGAATTTACTGGACCTGTTAGTTTTGCCTGAGAGAGATTCCCAACAAATGTCTGGATAGTTGAAATCTCCCATGACCACTATGTCATATTTTTTGGAGAACTTGGCCATATGATGCATAAAGAGTTCATCCAAATCTTCAGCTTGCATAGGCGGCCTGTAGTAAATGCCTACAATGGTGTCCTTTCCATTGTTCGCTCCTTGTATTCTTACCCAAACAGTTTCCACAGAACTCCCAGTCTCTGAAGCTTCAATCTCTATGCAGACATATGCTTTTCTAACATACAACGCCACACCTCCTCCTCGTTTATCAAGTCTGTTTCTTGCAAATAAGTTGTATCGTTCTAGCCTTGTATTCCAATCATGTGTATCGTCCCACCAAGTTTCAGTGATTCCAATGACATCATACTTCTTCTCCTGCGTTAGTAGTTCCAATTATCCTTGTTTGTGGCCCATGCTTTGTGCATTTGTATAAAAACATTTTAGTTTGTGATTGGTTTCTCTTTCTCCAATATTTTTATTATTTAGATTTTTTTGTTTTCGTTCTTCCTTTCCACTTCTAATAGCCGAGTTCTCAATAGCATTTGTCAGGTGTATGGATTTTTCTGGCCTTTTGCTTACCTTCCCACATTGTTCTAGTTTAAAGCTCTCCTGAAAATTATAAATTATTAGGCACAGTAGAATTTCTGAACATTTGATATGTTTTAAAGAACAGAAAATGCTCATTTGTGGAATTTGCTGCATTAGGAGGTCATATTCACTGAACAAAAAAAGCTATTTAACTCCAAAACATCCTAACAGGCCAAGTTACATGTTAACATAGGAACCCTTCTTTGATATCACCTTCACAATTCTTGCATCCATTGAACTTGTGAGTTTTTGGAGAGTTTCTGCTTGTATTTCTTTGCATGAAGTCAGAATAACCTCCCAGAGCTGCTGTTTTGATGTAAACTGCCTCCCACCCTCATAGATCTTTTGCTTGATGATACTCCAAAGGTTGTCTATAGGGTTGAGGTCAGGGGAAGATGGTGGCCACTCAGAGGTATTCTTTACAGCATGAGATGGTGCATTGTCATGCATGAAGATGATTTTTCTCCTGAAGGCATGTTTCTGCCTTTTATACCATGGAAGAAAGTTGTCAGTCAGAAACTCTATATACTTTGCAGAGGTCATTTTCACACCTTCAGGAACCTTAAAGGGCCCTACCAGCTGTTTCCCCATGATTCCGGCCCAAAACATGACTCCACCTACTTGCTGACGTCGCAGCCTTGTTGGCACATGGTGGCTATCCACCAACCATCCACTCCTCCAGCCATCTGGACTATCCAGGTTTGCTCGACACTCATTAGTAGTGTTGAGCGATACGATACTGCAAATATCGGGTATCGGCCGATATTAGCTGTATCGGGCTTTCGATTCCGAGTACCGATATTTTCGTCATATCGGATACCGGAATCGGATTTGTCACTGTCACTGTGAGTGTCCGTCGGTCGGGTCTGTCAGGAGTCAGCGGCACTTACCTGCCAGAAGATCTCCGGCGGTCACGTCCTGGACTGCTTGATGGCCGCCATTATCTTCTCCCTGGCGGTCACATGCAGTTTTTCGCGATAACTGCAGTGACTGCAGGGTAATCCCGGCCGTAAACCAGTCCGATGACATCACCGCCGTGGAAGCAGGTAATCAGCTGTGCTGCGCCGGGATGACAGGCTCTGCCTGTCATTCTGATGTAGCAGAGCTGGATCGTCGTGGGACACTCGTTACTATGGACTGCGTCGGACAGGTGGTATACTGCTGGTTTTTTTTTTCATTTTTTTACAGGAGATCGATGGCGTCGCAGGATGAGACTGTAATAAAAGTAATGAAAACTGTGTTGTGTTTTTTATTAAATTAAAAAAAAATTTTATGAACATTCACCCATCCGGGTACATCAACAATTTAACTATTTACATACAGGGACCCTGTCCGGGTTATTTATAATTCTTTGGCAGGGGTGTTCCAGGTACCACCTGGTACTCTTCTGATGCTTGCCAAAC
Source organism: Oophaga sylvatica (assembly GCA_033576555.1). NCBI lineage: Eukaryota > Metazoa > Chordata > Amphibia > Anura > Dendrobatidae > Oophaga > Oophaga sylvatica. The sequence continues at coordinate 122,493,984 of JARQOD010000001.1, forward strand.
ATCCGAGACACCAAGGACCACCAAGACCTGATGACGTCTTGTGGCCTGTACAGTCAAGTCGTGACCCGCTATCTGTGTCTGTGTAGCCACCTCTTTCATCTCCCTCCGGGTCTGGAGCCCTATGTCCTGGACTGAACGAACCCTAGGGGGCCTAACAGGCGCCGGGTACGGGCCAGCTATAGTTATCATGTCCATAGCTGGGGCTGCTGAGGAGACCACTGAGGGAGGCTGGGGAGATTTACGGCGTGGGGTGGGCACTTGTGCAGAGGCCTGGATGTGGGAGGCTGAAGGCTCCGAGGGTCTCACAGGTTCCTGACACTCTGGGGAGTAGGGGTCGCACCTGGTAACATTTAGGGCGTACCATCCATTGTAACCCCAGTGTCGGGTGTAAGTCACCAAGTCTCCTGGCAACAGGTCCCTCCCCGGGTGTCCTTCTGGGAGGTGAGTCTCCACGTCCCGCCGGGTCACAAACATTTCTAAATAAAGTCCAGGCTCCTGGATGAAGCCCCAACCAGCTTTCAATTTAAATCTCCGTACTGCACCCTTACCCCGCTGCTCCCACAGGGTTCCTTTATCTTTTCTCATCCGGTCCTTATCTGCCCGGTCCTTCTCCAGGTGACGTTGCCGAAGCTTTTGGGATTCTCGCTGCTCCCTTTGTCGCTCTGCTTCCCGCTCCCAACGTCTCCACTCTTCCTCCTGACGCCGGTTGTAATTCTCCTCCACCAGCATCTCCATGTCTCCACCATCAAGCTGCAGCTTACGATGTCTGGTTTGCGGCAGCTCTCCTGGCGCCCGACAGTCCTGGCGGTGCTCACCTGCGGAGGAAGCAGCCGGCTCTGGAACAGATGACAGTCGGGGCTCCGGTACAGACAGGTAGACCTCTGGTGCCTGCGCGGCCTCCTCCATGAGGACAAGTGTCGCTTCTTCTGTCTCAGTGACGGGGGCAGACAGCGGGATCTGGGGTGCTGCCGGTGCAGAGTTTTTTGCAGGAACGGGTGCCTCCACTGCGACAACGTCAACCGGATCACATTGCAAGGGCTGGGATGCCCGCATGGACTCCTCTACTAGAACGGGTGCCTCACCTTCCGGTACAGACACTTCAGGTAAGAGGGATTGGCGCCGCTACAAGTTTAGTTTTAGGGCACGCCAGCTGGCTTCCATCCTGGCGACCTCCTCCCGGTGCCGGGCCAGGCCTCTTAGGGTATCCTCCGCTTCTTGCAGCGTAGGAGGGTTTCCAGGCCGGGTGCCCAACGGTGGTTCCATGGCGATCGGGTCGCTTCCGTGGGGGGAGAGCTCTGACTGCTCCATCCCTTCACACTTCTGCTCGTGTCCATTAGCCATCTCTGCCAAGTCACATGTGTCATTAGCATCTGGAGAGGTCCCCTCTTTTGTAGGGAGGCGGGACCTTCGTGTTAGTTTCCGCACACTGAGGAGGATGAGGAGGCGGAACTGAAGAGCTGTGGGGCACGATCTTACATTGCAGTACCTGTTATGTTTCGGTAACTGAGGAGAGCAGGCAAAAAGGCAATACACCAGAGCAGTTGGAATCTATGAGATTGCAGTACCCTGACTAACCACCACAACTAGAGGCAGCCGTGGAGCGTTCCTACGTTGGTCCTAGACGCCTCGTCACAGCCTGAGAAACTAACTACACCTAAAGACAGAAACAGGAAAGCTATCTGCCCCAGAGCAGAACCCCAAAGATAATAGAAAGCCCCCAAACATGTAATGGCGGTTAGACAAGAGGAAATACTGACACAGAAAGAAAATAGTATGAGCAAACGCTGGGGCCCAAACTATCTAAATAGAAAAGGATAGGAAGGGTACTTACTGCAATCCCAGAAAACCCTGAAAAGCACCAACTCTACTAATTTCAAAATAACCTGAGATCACACGACCTCTACCACCTAAATTAGTTCTCTGGTGTAACCAAAATCAAAACAGCAGCCACTGAAAAAACTGGAAAAAGCAAAAGAACAAAACTCAGTGGCTGAACTAAACTGAGAGGGCAGAAGCCCCCGGAGGGGACCCTGAAGGCCCCCACAGAAGTGCAGGACAAAATGCAAAAATATAGCACAAACACAAAAGAAGCAAAAGTCTTATTTGTAAGCAGGAGATGCAGACACGACACAGCAGGCTACAAGGGAAACTGGAATGAAGGATTCAGACCAGAACAATTGATCACCGGCAACCCTGATGGGAAAATGACTCCCTTATATAAGACCACTCAGTAACACCTGATTCCCAGTCCTCACAATCTTCACTAGCACCGCTTGTAACCACCAGAGGGAGCCTCTGCTCAGAACTCATCTCAAACCCATTCACAACAGTACCCCCCCTTGAGGAGGGGTCACCGAACCCTCATTTGAGCAACCAGGTCGGTCAGGATGAGTTCTATGATACGCACGGATAAGTCTCCTAGCATGGATGTCCGAAGCAAACACCCAAGAATTGTCTTCCTGACCATAACCTCTCCATTTAACCAAATACTGGAGTTTCCGTCTAGAAAAACGAGAATCCAATATTTTCTCAACCACATACTCCAGATTGCCCTCAACCAAAACAGGATCAGGAGGCACAGCAGCAGGAACCACTGGCTCAACAAACCTCTTCAACAAGGACTTGTGGAACACGTTATGGATCTTAAATGTCCCTGGAAGAAGCAAACGAAAAGAAACAGGATTAATAATCTCCATGATCTTATAAGGTCCAATGAACCTAGGCTTAAATTTAGGAGATGCTACTCTCATAGGAATATTCTTTGAGGACAACCAGACCAAGTCCCCCACTTTAAACCGAGGACCATCAGTCCTATGCCGGTTAGCAAACCGCTGGGCCTTCTCCTGAGAGAGGGACAACCTCTCCACTACCTGGTCCCAAATCTGCTGCATACGCTCCACAACAGAGTCAACACCTGGACAGACAGAAGCCTCCGTCTGTCCTGAAGAAAATCGAGGGTGAAACCCAGAATTACAGAAAAACGGAGACATCAAAGTGGCAGAGCTAGCCCTATTATTAAGAGCAAACTCAGCCAAAGGCAAAAAAGAGACCCAGTCATCCTGATCAGCAGACACAAAGCATCTTAGATAAGTCTCCAATGTCTGGTTTGTTCTCTCAGTTTGACCATTGGTCTGAGGATGAAATGCCGAGGAGAAAGACAATTGAACACCCAGTTTAGAACAAAAAGTCCTCCAAAATCTGGAAACAAACTGGACTCCTCTGTCAGACACAATGTTCTCAGGAATGCCGTGTAAACGAACCACGTGCTGAAGGAACAACGGCACCAATTCAGAGGAGGAAGGCAACTTAGGTAATGGCACAAGATGTATCATTTTGGAAAACCTATCACAAATTACCCAGATGGTGGTCATTCTCTGAGAAACAGGAAGATCGAAAATGAAATCCATAGAGATATGGGTCCATGGTCTCTTGGGCACAGGCAATGGCATCAACAAACCACTAGAGCGAGAGCAAGGCTTGGAGCGAGACCAAGTCCCGCAGGACTGCACAAATTCCCTGACGTCACGAGACAAAGTAGGCCACCAAAAGGACCGACTAACCAAATCTCTGGTACCAAAAATTCCGGGATGACCGGCCAACGCGGAACAATGAATCTCAGACATCACACTCTTCCTCCACCGGTCTGGGACAAACAATTTCCCAATAGGGCAGCGCTCGGGTTTATCCTCCCGACACCCTTCCAGAGCCAGTCTCAAATTGTGCGAGATGGCGGAAAGAACTACACCCTCTTTCAAAATAACAGCAGGATCAGATAACTCAGGAGAGTCCGCAAGGAAACTCCTCGAGAGGGCATCCGCTTTAACATTCTTAGTGCCAGGAAGAAAGGAAACCACAAAATTAAAACGTGTGAAAAACAAGGCCCACCTGGCCTGTCTAGGATTAAGTCGCTTGGCTGATTCCAGATAAACCAGATTCTTATGGTCCGTGAGGACCACCACCTGATGTTTGGCTCCCTCCAGCCAATGTCTCCACTCTTCAAAAGCCCACTTCATGGCCAATAACTCCCGATTACCCACGTCATAATTACGTTCAGTTGGAGAAAATTTTCGAGAGAAAAAGGCACAAGGGTTACTTTTAGAGGTCTCTGGATCTCTTTGGGACAAAACGGCACCTGCCCCAATTTCAGAGGCATCAACCTCCACCTGAAATGGCAGAGAAACATCAGGCTGCCGTAGAACAGGAGCAGAAGTGAATCTCTGCTTAAGTTCCTGAAACGCAGAGACTGCCTCAGGAGGCCAATTCACCACATCAGAACCCTTCTTGGTCAAATCAGTCAATGGTTTAACAATAACAGAGAAATTACCAATAAATTTACGATAAAAATTGGCAAAACCCAAGAATCTCTGAAGAGCCTTTAATGAAGTAGGTTGGATCCAATCACAGATGGCATGAACCTTGATCGGGTTCATTTCAATAATAGATGGGGACAAAATGAATCCCAGAAATGAGATCCTCTGTACGCCAAAAAGACACTTTGATCCCTTCACATACAGAGCATTCTCTCAAAATCTGGAACACAGTCTGAACATGTTTCACATGAGAGTCCCAGTCATTGGAAAAAATCAAGATATCATCCAAATAAACAATCAGAAATTTATCCACAAAATCCCTGAAAATGTCATTCATGAAGGACTGGAAGACGGAAGGAGCATTAGTGAGCCCAAAGGGCATCACTAGGTACTCAAAATGCCCCTCTGGGGTATTAAATGCCATCTTCCATTCATCCCCATGCTTAATGCGAATAAGGTTATACGCCCCCCTGAGGTCAAGCTTGGTAAACCAAGTAGCACTTTTCACCCTGGAAAACAGGTCAGAAAACAAGGGTAACGGATATTGATATTTCACAGTGATATTGTTCAAGAGACGATAATCAATACACGGCCTTAATGAACCATCCTTTTTGGCCACAAAGAAAAAACCGGCACCCAAGGGTGAAGAGGATGGTCTGATATGACCCTTCTCCAATGACTCCTTGATATAAGACCGCATAGCGTCATGTTCAGGTACAGACAAGTTAAAAAGGCGACCTTTAGGGAATTTACTACCAGGCGCTAATTCAATAGCGCAGTCATATCTCCTATGGGGGGGCAAGGATGCAGATTTACTTTCGCTAAACACATCAGAAAAATCTGTCAAAAAGTCAGGAACATCCTGAGCCTGGGGAGAGGCAGAAAAAACAGGAGTGTTGGCACCAACACATTGGCAGCCCCAACTGATTACAGACACAGATTTCCAATACAAAACAGGATTATGAGACTGTAACCAAGGGAAACCTAGTAAAATAATGTCATGCAGATTATACAGCACCAAAAATTTGCAACTCTCCTGATGATCAGGTTCAACCCTCATTATCACCTGAGTAGAGAACTGGGGTTTATTCTCAGCCAAGGGGTAGAATCAATCCCCAGTAGGGGAATAGACTTCCGTAGGGGTATCATGGGAAACCCACAACGTTTAGCAAAATCAAAATCCATCAGGTTAATAGCTGCTCCCGAATCAACAAAAGCCTGAGCAGAAAATGTGGACAGGGAGCAAATCAGGGTAACAGTCAACAGAAATTTAGTCTGAGCACTACCCAAGACAACTGAGCGTGCAAAACTTCTTCCCCGCTTAGGGCAGACTGAAATAGCATGAGAGGCGTCACCACAGTAGAAACATAACCCATTGCGTTTTCGAAACTCATGACGCTGTGCCCCAAAAGCCACTCTATCACACTGCATGGGTTCAGAAGCTGGTTCACAAGGCAACACTATTCCACGCATACCTCTACGCTCACCCAAACGTCTGTCAATTTGAATTGCCAATGACATAGAATCATTGAGACCAGAGGGAGCAGGGAAACCCACCATAACATCTTTTACATTCTCTGACAGACCCTTCCGAAAAAGGGCTGCCAAAGCATCATCATTCCATTTGATCAGGACTGCCCACTTTCGGAATCTCTGACAGTACAACTCAGTGTCCTCAAGCCCCTGATTTAATGCCAACAAGGCTTTTTCAGCTTGATCAGTGACATTAGGTTCATCGTACAATAACCCCAGAGCCAGAAAAAATGCATCAACATTACTCAAAACAGGATCCCCAGGTGTCAGGGAAAAAAACCCAATCCTGAGGATCGCCGCGCAGGAGAGAGATGACAATTTGAACCTGCTGTGCTGCGTTCCCTGAGGACTTAGGTTTTAAGGCAAAAAACAACTTACAGTTATTTTTGAAATTCAGAAATTTAGCTCGATCCCCTAAAAACAAATCTGGCATGGGGATCCTAGGTTCCACAACCGGCAACCCTGCAAGATAGGTAGCAATACTCCGAACTTCAGTGGCAAGCTGATGCACACGGCCAGACAACTGTGCAAGCTCCATTGAGAGAAAAAAAAATCCTCAGCACCCAGAGAAAAAGAGGGAAAGAAACAAAACAAAAAAATATATATCTCTGACAACTCTGACAACTTTTTTTATTTTTTTTATTTTACACAATCTTTCCCTTCTGTGAGTACCATATAATTTTCAGTTTGGCCGGTGATACTGTTATGATTTGGTAGCTGAGGAGAGCAGGCAAAAAAAGGCAATACACCAGATAGGTTGGAATCTACTGGATTGCAGTACCCTGACTAACCACCACAACTAAAGGCAGCCGTGGAGCGTACCTACGTTGGTCCTAGACGCCTCGTCACAGCCTGAGAAGCTAACTACACCTAAAGATAGAAAGAGGAAAACTATCTGCCCCGGAGCAGATCCCCAAAGAACATAGAAAGCCCCCAAACATGTAATCGCGGTTAGACAAGAGGAAATACAGACACAGACAGAAAATAGTATGAGCAAACGTTGGGGCCCAATCTTCCTAGAAAGAAAAGGATAGGAAGGACACTTACTGCAATCCAAAAAACCCTAAAAAAATACCAACTCACTAATTGCAAAAACACCTGAGATCACACGACCTCTACCACCTAAATTAGTTCTCTGGTGTAACAAAACTAAGCAGCAGCCACTGAAAAAACTGGAAAAGGCAAATGAACAAACAACAGTGGCTCAGATAAACTAAGAGGAGCACAAGCCCCAGAGGGGACCTGGCTGACCTCCACAGAAGTGCAGGACAAAATGCAAAAAGCAAGCACAAAAATAAAAGCAGAAAATATCTTATCTGTTAGCAGAAGATGCAGGTAAGACACAGCAAGCTTCCAAGTGAACCAGGAACAAAGTTGAGACAAGAACAATTGATCACCGGCAACCCTGATGGGAGGGAACCTCCCTTATATAAGACCAGTCTGTAACACCTGATTGCCAATCTTCACAATCTTCATTGAATAGTTCAGTACTGTTTGTAACCACCAGAGGGAGCTTCTGCTCAGAATTAATTTCTAACACATTCGCAACATTTTTGGGTTTTGCTAATTTTTATCGTAAATGTATAGCTAATTTCTCTGGTATTGTGAAACCACTGACTGATTTGACCAAGAAGGGTTCTGATGTAGTGAATTTGTCTCCTGAGGCAGTTTCTGCATTTCAGGAGCTTAAGTGGAGATTCACTTCTGCTCGTGTTCTGCGCCAACCTGATGTTTCTCTACCACTTAAGGTGGAGGTTGATGCTTCTGAGATTGGTGCAGGAGCCGTTTTTTCCCAAAGGGATCCAGAGACCTCTAAGAGTAACCCTTGTGCCTTTTTCTCTTGAAAATTTTCCCTAGCGGAACGTAACTATGATGTGGGTAATCGGGAGTTATTGGCCATGAAGGGTGCTTTTGAGGAGTGGAGACATTGGCTGGAAGGAGCCAAGCATCAGGTGGTGGTCCTCACGGATCATAAGAACCTGGTTTATCTTGAATCAGCCAAGCGACTTAATCCTAGACAGGCCAGGTGGGCCTTGTTTTTCACATGTTTTAATTTTGTGGTCTCTTTTTTCCCGGGCACTAATAATGTTAAGGCGGATGACCTCTCGAGCAGTTTCTTCCTGGATTCTCCTGAGGTAACTGAGCCTACTGTTATTCTGAAAGAGGGTGTGGTTCTTTCTGCTATCTCGCCCAATTTGAGACTGGCTTTGGAGAAATTTCAGGAAGATAAACCTGAACGTTGCCCTGCTGGGAAATTGTTTGTCCCAGACCAGTGGAGGAAGAATTTGATGTCTGAGATTCATTGCTACACGTTGGTTGGCCATCCTGGTATTTTTGGTACCAGAGATTTGGTGAGTCGGTCCTTTTGGTGGCCCACTTTGTCTCGTGACGTCAGGGACTTTGTGCAGTCCTGTGGAACTTGCTCTCGGTCCAAAGCTTGCTCTCGCTCTAGTGGTTTGTTAATGCAATTGCCTGTGCCCAAGAGGCCATGGACCCATATCTCTATGGATTTTATTTCCGACCTCCCTGTCTCTCAGAAAATGACCGTTATTTGGGTGATCTGTGATTGGTTTTCCAAGATGATACATCTTGTGCCACTACCTTAGTTGCCATCCTCCTCTGAGTTGGTGCCCTTATTTTTTCAACAGGTGGTTCGGTTGCACGGCATTCCAGAGAACATTGTGTCTGTCAGAGGAGTCCAGTTTGTATCCAGATTTTGGAGGACATTTTGTTCCAAACTGGGAGTTCAGCTATCTTTTTCCTCTGCGTTCCATCCTCAGACCAATGGACAGACTGAGAGAACAAACCAGACCTTGAAGACTTATTTGAGATGCTTTGTATCTGCTGATCAAGATGACTGGGTCTCCTTTTTGCCCTTGGCTGAGTTTGCTTTGAATAATAAGGTTAGTTCTGCCACCTTGATGTCTCCATTTTTCTGCAATTTCGGGTTTCATCCTCGATTTTCTTCAGGGCAGGTGGAGGCTTCTGTCTGTCCTGGTGTTGACTCTATTGTGGAGCAGATTTGGGATCAATTAGTGGATAAGTTGTCCCTCTCTCAGGAGAAGGCCCAGCAGTTTGCCAACCGATATAGGACTGATGGTCCTCGATTTAAAGTGGGTGACTTGGTTTGGTTGTCCTCAAAAAATATCCTATGAAGGTCGCATCTCCAAAATTTAAGCCAAGGTACATTGGACCTTATAAGATCGTGGAGATTATTAATCCCATTTAATTCCGTTTGCTTCTTCCAGGAACATTCCAGATTCACAACGTATTTCACAAATCTTTATTGAAGAGATTTGTCGAGCCAGTGGTTCCTATGGCTGTGCCTCCTGATCCTGTTTAGGTTGAGGGCAATTTGGAGTATGTGGTTGAGAAGATATTGGATTCTCGTTTGACCAGGCGGAGACTCCAGTACTTGGTGAAGTGGAAAGGCTATGGTCAGGAGGACAATTCTTGGGTGTTTGCTTCTGACATTCATGCTGAAAGACTGGTCCGTGCCTATCACCGAGCTCATCCTGATCGTCCTGGTGGCACAAGTGAGTGTTCGGTGACCCCTCCTCAAGGGGGGGTACTGTTGTGAACGTATTGGAGACAACTTCGGAGCTGAAGCTCCCTCTGTTGGTTGCTGAGGGTATTGAACCTATGTTGAACACCAAGAGTCCTACACCTGCAGTTGACGAGTGGGTGTCAGATGGTACTGACTGACCTGATATAAGTAAGCTGACCTCCCATGATCCTCGCCAGTGATCAATTGTTCTTCCTGGTCTAGGTTGGAATTCAGCTTGCTTTTCTGCTGTCTTCTGTTTGCATTCAGATAAGTCTCTTTCTGTTTTTTTTTTTACTGTGGTTTGAATTCCATGCATTTTTGCTGCATTGCTTTTTGTCTTCTGCTGGGTCCCCTTTGGGGGGCTTTGGCTGGTCTCCGTTCATTTTTTTGTATTTGTTCATTTGCTCAGTTCTTGTGATATTTTACTGCTGGGTTGCTACGTGTCCACACCAGAGATCTGATATAGGTGGTCGAGACCGTGTGGTCTCAGTATTTTTGGATTCAGAAGTGTTGGAGTTTTTCCTAGGGTTTTTCTGGGTTGCAGACAGTATTCTCTCCTGTGCTGTCCTATCTATACAGTTTTGGGCCCCAGCGTTTGCTCAATCTATTTTCTGTCTGTGTTCGTATTTTCATCTTGTCTAACCGCCATTATGTCTGGGGGTTTCCTATTCTTTTGGGGTCTACTCCGGGTCAGTTAGCTTTCCTCTTTCCATCTTCAGGGATAGCTATCTCTTCGGCTGTGACGAGGCGTCTAGGGCTCCGTAGGAACGTCCCACGGCTGCTTCTAGTTGTGCGGTTAGTTTAGGGGTCTGAAACCTATTAGTTTCCAGCCTCTCTGGTGTTAGGCTGCCTATGCGATTTTTGGTTCCTGCCTCCTCAGCTACCTAAACACAACAGGTGGACTAATTTCTAAATTGGACAATGTTTGGCAGAACCGTGTGAGAATTTCATTTGAGATCATAACTGAGTTTCATACTAAATTATACTTAGTTGAGATGATAGAACAGTTTTAAATTAAAATTTAATTTGATTTGAATACCAATACTACAAAGCATCTACCTGCCTGGTATATAGGTGTGTAACACTAAGAAGTCTCTATATTAAACACCTTTTGAGCTCTTTAATTCAAACAAAGTCTTATTAATGTTTTAGTAACCTTAAACTATCTGACTAGGTGAAAGTCTATGTTGACCAGCATTACATGACAGGAAATTTAGCAACACTTTGCAGTATCAGACTCCTTAAGCTACTTAAATTTTAGAGCTGTCTAAAAATTATCTATTTTTGTGGACAGATCCCTACCTTGCTGATGCCCAGGCGGTGCAAACAGAAGAAGTTATGTTTTTTTCACACAGGGTGATGTACAAATTATCCCTGTTAAGGGGAATTTTAAGAGCATTTTTCTTAGCAATATGTAAAAGCTATAGCTTTATAACAAGGCAACCACAAAAATATTGTTTTTTAGTTAGTGTAAATAGGTGTGCTCTGTGCACAGCACTTTCAGGCTAAGTTCACACGTTGCGGAATTGCCGCGGAAATTTCCGCGGCAATCCCGCACTTCTCCAGCGGGAAATACGCACTTTTTTGTATGCGTATTCCCGCCAGAATAATAGCGTTTTGCAAGTGTAATTAGCTTGCAGAATGCTAGCGTTTTCCTAGCGATCTGTAGCATCGCATGGAAAACTGATTGACAGGTTGGTCACACGAGTCAAACAAGTGTTTTAACACGTGTGAGCAACTTTTTACTATTGATGCCGCCTATGTCGCATCAATAGTAAAAAGATCTAATGTAAAAATAATAAAAAAAATAAATAATGACATTCTCACCTTCCGGCGGCCCCCGCAGCTTTCTCGCCTTCAGCGACGCTCCCGGCAACTCCCGGTCCCAAGGATGCAATGCGACAAATCACACCAATGACGTAGCATCACGCGAGACCGCTACGCCATCTGGGTGATTCTCGCAAAGGACTCTTGGGACCGGGAGTTGCCGGGAGCGTCGCTGAAGGCGGGAAGGCTGCGGGGGCCGCCGGAAGGTGAGAATATCATTATTTATTATTTTAATTATTGTTTTACCAGGGATATGGTACCCAGGGCCTGGAGGAGAGTCTCCTCTCCTCCAGACCCTGGGTACCACCGCACATGAACCGCTTACATTCCGCAAAATTAATGAACATGTTGCTATTTTTTCCGCGAAGCGTTTTTTTCTCGGAAAAAAAACGCAACATGTGGACAAATTATGCGGAATCAATTAACATGTATAGGATGCTTAATGCTTGCGTTTTTTTCGCGTTTTTACCGTGGAAAATCGCGGAAAAAAACGCGAAAAAAAACGCAAATATTCCTGAACGTGTGCACTTAGCCTGAAAGTGAAGAAGTAATGGCTTATCGACTATTGGTGAAAAAATATCCCTTTTTGGATCAGTAGAAAGTTTGCTTTTCTCAAAATGAGTAAACAAAGCTCTTTCTCAATCCTTTCAAAATTATCCTTTTTTAGGGAGCAGGAGCAGGCTAGATGTTTTCAAAAGTGAAGAAGTAATTGCATGTTATCACCAAGCCAGTTAAAAAATAAGCCCTATTTTGACAGCTGTTTGATATTTGTGTACCATAAAGAGACTTCATGTTGCACCAGTACAGTTTATTACTATAAAACACAAGGTGCAGCATGGAAATGTTGATGTACGGTGGCCATGGCAGTGGAAAAAGAGTGTCTATAGAAAATTAAAGCAGGCAGACAAGGATATACCTTTCTATGTTGGCAAATGTACCCAAAAAGACAAACATTTTTGCTGGAGACTTTATCTATAATTGCAAAACTGTATTCCATCTTTATTAAAGAAAACTGTCATGGCTCGGTTTGGTGATTTGATCTGCTAACCATTTTCTGTGTAGTCGATTCTCCTGTTTGCTGAGCTCTTGCCTTTTCTTCCCCGTCCAAATGCTGATGGTTCCAATTATCTATGTTCCTCCTTCTTGGTTTGCTTTTTCCAAGTGTTTTCCACTTTACCATTTTAGTCTACTCTATCTGTTATGTTTCGGTAGCGGAGGAGTGCAGGTAAAAAAGACAATACACCAGAGCAATTGGAATCTATGAGATTGCAGCACCCTGACTAACCACCACAACTAGAGGCAGCCGTGGAGCATTCCTACGTTGGTCCTAGACGCCTCGTCACAGGTTGAGAAACTAACTAAACCTAAAGATAGAAAGAGGAAAGCTATCTGCCCCGGAGCAGATCCCCAAAGAACATAGAAAGCCCCCAAACATGTAATGGCGGTTAGACAAGATGAAATACTGACACAGACAGAAAATAGTATGAGCAAACGTTGGGGCCCAAACTACCTAAATAGAAAAGGATAGGAAGGGCACTTACTGCAATCCCAAAAAACCCTGAAAAGCACCAACTCTACTAATTTCAAAAACACCTGAGATCACACGACCTCTACCACCTAAATTAGTTCTCTGGTGTAACAAAATCAAAACAGCAGCCACTGAAAAAACTGGAAAAAGCAAAAGTACAAACATCAGTGGCTGAACTAAACTGAGAGGGCAAAACCCTGAAGGCCCCCACAGAAGTGCAGGACAAAATGCAAAAATCAAGCACAAAAACAAAAAGAAGAAAATGTCTTATCTGTTAGCAGGAGATGCAGACACGACACAGCAGGCTACAAGGGAAACAGGAATCAAGGATTGAGACCAAAACAATTGATCACCGGCAACTCTGATGGGAAGGCGACTCCCTTATATAAGACCAGTCAGTAACACCTGATTCCCAATCCTCACAATCTTCACTGGACAGACCAGTACCGCTTGTAACCACCAGAGGGAGCCTCTGCTCAGAACACATCTCAAGCCCATTCACAACAGTACTCCCCCCTTGAGGAGGGGTCACCGAACCCTCATTTGAGCAACCAGGTCGGTCAGGATGAGTTCTATGATACGCACGGATGAGTCTCCTAGCATGGATGTCCGAAGCAAACACACCAAGAATTCTCTTCCTGACCATAACCTCTCCACTTAACCAAATACTGGAGTTTCCGTCTAGAAAAACGAGAATCTAATATTTTCTCAACCACATACTCCAGATTGCCCTCAACCTAAACAGGGTCAGGAGGCACAGCAGCAGGAACCACTGGCTCAACAAACCTCTTCAACAAGGACTTGTGGAACACGTTATGGATCATAAATGTCCCTGGAAGAAGCAAACGAAAAGAAACAGGATTAAGAATCTCCATGATCTTATAAGGTCCAATGAACCTAGGCTTAAATTTAGGAGATGCTACTCTCATAGGAATATTTTTTGAGGACAACCAGACCAAGTCCCCTACTTTAAACCGAGGACCATCAGTCCTATGCCGGTTAGCAAACCGCTGGGCCCTCTCCTGAGAGAGGGACAACCTCTCCACTACCTGGTCCCAAATCTGTTGCATACACTCCAAAACAGAGTCAACACCTGGACAGACAGAAGCCTCCGTCTGTCCTGAAGAAAATCGAGGGTGAAACCCAGAATTACAGAAAAACGGAGACATCAAAGTGGCAGAGCTAGCCCTATTATTAAGAGCAAACTCAGCCAAAGGCAAAAAAGAGACCCAGTCATCCTGATCAGCAGACACAAAGCATCTTAGATAAGTCTCCAATGTCTGGTTTGTTCTCTCAGTTTGACCATTGGTCTGAGGATGAAATGCCGAGGAGAAAGACAATTGAACACCCAGTTTAGAACAAAAGGTCCTCCAAAATCTGGAAACAAACTGGACTCCTCTGTCAGACACAATGTTCTCAGGAATGCCGTGTAAACGAACCACGTGCTGAAGGAACAACGGCACCAATTCAGAGGAGGAAGGCAACTTAGGTAATGGCACAAGATGTATCATCTTGGAAAACCTATCACAAATCACCCAGATGGCGGTCATTCTCTGAGAAACAGGAAAGTCGGAAATGAAATCCATAGAGATATGGGTCCATGGTCTCTTGGGCACAGGCAATGGCATCAACAAACCACTAGAGCGAGAGCAAGGCTTGGAGCGAGAGCAAGTCCCGCAGGACTGCATAAATTCCCTGACATCACGAGACAAGGTAGGCCACCAAAAGGACCGACTAACCAGGTCTCTGGTACCAAAAATTCCGGGATGACCAGCCAACGCGGAACAATGAAACTCAGACATCACACTCTTTTTCCACTGGTCCGGGACAAACAATTTTCCAACAGGGCAGCGCTCGGGCCTATCCTCCTGACACCCCTCCAGAGCAAGTCTCAAATTGGGTGAGATGGCGGAAAGAACTACACCCTCTTTCAAAATAACAGAAGGATCAGATAACTCAGGGGAGTCCACAAGGAAACTCCTCGAGAGGGCATCCGCCTCAACATTCTTAGTGCCAGGAAGAAAGGAAACCACAAAATTAAAACGTGTGAAAAACAAGGCCCACCTGGCCTGTATAGGATTGAGTCGCTTGGCAGATTCCAGATAAACCAGATTCTTATGGTCCGTAAGGACCACCACCTGATGTTTGGCTCCCTCCAGCCAATGTCTCCACTCTTCAAAAGCCCACTTCATGGCCAATAACTCCCGATTACCCACGTCAAATTACGTTCAGTAGGAGAAAATTTTCGAGAGAAAAAGGCACAAGGGTTACTTTTAGAGGTCTCTGGATCTTTTTGGGACAAAACGGCACCTGCCCCAATTTCAGAGGCATCAACCTCCACCTGAAATGGCAGAGAAACATCAGGCTGCCGTAGAACAGGAGCAGAAGTGAATCTTTGCTTAAGTTCCTGAAATGCAGAGACTGCCTCAGGAAGCCAATTCACCACATCAGAACCCTTTTGGTCAATCAGTTAATGGTTTAACAATACCGAGAAATTACCAATAATTTACGATAAAATTGGCAAAAACCCAAAAATCTTTGAAGAGCCTTTAATGAAGTAGGTTGGACCCAATCACAGATGGCCTGAACCTTGACCGGGTCCATTTCAATAACAGATGGGGACAAAATGAATCCCAGAAATGAGATCCTCTGTACGCCAAAAAGACACTTTGATCCCTTCACATACAGAGCATTCTCTCTCAAAATCTGGAATACAGTCTGAACATGTTTCACATGAGAGTCCCAGTCATTAGAAAAAAATCAAGATATCATCCAAATAAACAATCAGAAATTTATCCACAAAATCCCTGAAAATGTCATTCATGAAGGACTGGAAGACAGAAGGAGCATTAGTGAGCCCAAAGGGCATCACAAGGTACTCAAAATGCCCCTCAGGGGTATTGAATGCCGTCTTCCATTCATCCCCGTGCTTAATGCGAATAAGGTTATATGCCCCCCTGAGGTCAAGCTTGGTAAACCAAGTAGCGTTTTTCACCCTGGAAAACAGGTCAGAAATCAAGGGTAACGGGTATTGATATTTCACAGTAATATTGTTCAAAAGACGATAATCAATACACGGCCTTAATGAACCATCCTTTTTGGCCACAAAGAAAAAACCGGCACCTAAGGGTGAAGAGGATGGTCTGATATGACCCTTCTCCAAAGACTCCTTGATATAAGACCGCATAGCGTCATGTTCAGGTACAGACAGGTTAAAAAGACGACCTTTAGGGAATTTACTACCAGGCACTAATTCAATAGCACAGTCATAGCTCCTATGGGGAGGCAAGGATGCAGATTTACTTTCGCTAAACACATCAGAAAAATCAATCAAAAAGTCAGGAACATCCTGAGCCTGGGGGGAGGCAGAAAAAACAGGAGTGTTGGTATTAACACATTGGCAGCCCCAACTAGTTACAGACACAGATTTCCAATCCAAAACAGGATTATGAAACTGTAACCAGGGAAACCCAGTACGATAATATCATGCAGATTATACAGAACCAAAAATTTGCAGCACTCCTGATGATCAGGTTCTACCCTCATTATCACCTGAATAGAGAACTGAGGTTTATTCTCAGCCAAAGGGGTAGAATCGATCCCCAGTAGGGGAATAGACTTCTGTAGGGGTATCAAGGGAAACCCACAACGTTTAGCAAAATCATAATCCATCAGGTTAATAGCTGCTCCAGAATCAACGAAAGCCTGAGCAGAAAATGAGGACAGAGAGCATATCAGAGTGACAGTTAATAAAAACTTAGTCTGAACACTTCCCAAGACAACTGAGCGTGCAAAACGTCTTCCCCGCTTAGGACAGACTGAAATAGCATGAGAGGCATCACCACAGTAGAAACATAACCCATTGCGCTTTTGAAACTCATGACGCTGTGCCCCAGACACCACTCTATCACACTGCATGGATTCACAAGCAGGTTCACAAGGCAAAACTATTCCACGCATACTTCTCCGCTCACGCAAACGTCTGTCAATTTGAATCGCTAATGACATAGAATCATTGAGACCAGAGGGGACAGGGAATCCCACCATAACATCCTTTACATTATCTGATAGACCCTTCCGAAAAAGGGCCGCCAAAGCGTCGTCATTCCACTTGGTCAGGACTGCCCACCTATGGAATCTCTGACAGTATAACTCAGCGTCATCAAGCCCCTGATTTAATGCCAACAAAGCTTTTTCAGCTTGATCAGTGACATTAGGCTCATCGTACAATAACCCCAAAGCCTGAAAAAATGCATCAACATCACTTAAAACAGGATCCCCAGGTGTCAGGGAAAAAGCCCAATCCTGAGGATCGCCGCGCAGGAGAGAGATGACAATTTGAACCTGCTGCGCTGCGTTCCCTGAGGACTTAGATTTTAAGGCAAAAAACAATTTACAATTATTTTTGAAATTCTGAAACTTATCTCGATCCCCTAAAAACAAATCTGGCATGGGAATCCTAGGTTCCACAACAGGCAACGTAGCAAGATATGCAGCAATACTCTGAATCTCAGTGGCAAGCTGATCCACATGGCCAGACAACTGTGCAAACTCCATTGAGAGAAAAAATCCTCCCCAGCACCCAGAGATACAGAGGGAAAAAAAAAAAATGCAACAAACAGAAAAATATCTCAGACAACTCTGACAACCGTTTTTTCCTTTCACAATATTTTTCCCTTCTGTGAGTACCATACAATTTTAAATTTTGTGCCGGTGATACTGTTATGTTTCGATAGCTGAGGAGTGCAGGTAAAAAAGGCAATACACCAGAGCAGTTGGAATCTATGAGATTGCAGTACCCTGACTAACCACCACAACTAGAGGCAGCCGTGGAGCGTTCCTACGTTGGTCCTAGACGCCTCGTCACAGCCTGAGAAACTAACTACACCTAAAGATAGAAATAGGAAAGCTATCTGCCCCGGAGCAGAACCCCAAAGATAATAGAAAACCCCCAAACATGTAATGGCGGTTAGACAAGAAGAAATACTGACACAGACAGAAAATAGTATGAGCAAACGTTGGGGCCCAAAGTAACTAAATAGAAAAGGATAGGAAGGGTACTTACTGCAATCCCAGAAAACCCTGAAAAGAACCAACTCTACTAATTTCAAAAACACCTGAGATCACACGACCTCTACCACCTAAATTAGTTCTCTGGTGTAACAAAATCAAAACAGCAGCCACTGAAAAAACTGGAAAAAGCAAAAGTATAAACATCAGTGGCTGAACTAAACTGAGAGGGCAAAACCCTGAAGGCCCCCACAGAAGTGCAGGACAAAATGCAAAAATCAAGCACAAAAACAAAAAGAAGAAAATGTCTTATCTGTTAGCAGGAGATGCAGACACGACACAGCAGGCTACAAGGGAAACAGGAATCAAGGATTGAGACCAAAACAATTGATCACCGGCAACCCTGATGGAAGGCGACTCCCTTATATAAGACCAGTCAGTAACACCTGATTCCCAATCCTCACAATATTCACTGGACAGACCAGTACCGCTTGTAACCACCAGAGGGAGCCTCTGCTCAGAACACATCTCAAGCCCATTCACAACATCTATCATATTCTTGGTTGAGTTTTAAATGTTCGCCCTTCACAGCAGTTCATTGCTGGCTATACCTCCAGGTTGACTTGGGTTTAGGAGTGCCAGCTCTTCGGCTAAGGGATTTACTTTTCATGGTAAATGCCAGTTGAATTCCTGTAGTGAGTGTGTTTTCTCCTTCCCAGATCCTCTTTTTTCACCTCTTTAGGTTTCTCAGAGGTTATATGTGTTCTAGTTGCTTTTGGCTCGCCTTAACTTTCCCTCTCTACCGTATATGAATGTGTTTTAATATTCTCACCCTGAGTTTTTTATCTTGCTGCACACTTTTCTCTCCTCTTGTTATCATAGTAACATAATAACATAGTTATTAAGGTTTAAGGAAGACTTTAAGTCCATCTAGTTCAACCCATATCTTATCCTAACCTGCCCTAACATGTTGATCCAGAGAAAGGCAAAAATAACCCCATGTGGCAAACAGTAAGCTTCACATTGGGGAAAAAAAATTCATTCCCAACTCCACATACGGCAATCAGACTATCTCCCTGGATCAAGCAAAATATCTAGAAACTAGTGTATATAACCTGTAATGTTATACTTTACAAGGAAGGCATCCTGTCTAGTGTTGAGCGATACTGCCTGATATCCTAAAATATTGGATCGGATTGGATTGGCCAGATACTCAAAAAGTATCGGGTATCGCTGATCTGATACCGGAATCACAATGCAAGTCAATGGGACAGAAATATCGGAACTAAAAAAAAACCTTTCTTCCTTGTAAACACTAGATATACATACATAGAATACATTATATATATATATATATATATATATGTATATATATATATATATATATATATACATGTCATTGTGACATATATACATATATTTATAGTTCATACACTTCTACATAGTAAAATAGCCTCTGATTCAATTGCCGGGTAATGCCGGCTTTTGTGAAAATACAGAAGCACCCGACATGAAATGACACATGGTTTAAATAGAGTTAACCATGTCTTTTCATGGAGTTTGATATATGTTTTTCACAAACAATTACATGAGTGTATGTGTTCAAAATTTGACACATGTAGGGGTTAATTAAAGGTGTAAATTCGTTGTAAAAAAACACATTTTTTTGCTACGAATTTACACCTTTAATTAACCCCTACAAGTGTCAAATTTTGTACACATACACTCATGTAATTGTTTGTGAAAACCATATATCAAACTACATGAAAAGAAATGGTTAACTCTATGTAAACCATGTGTCATTTCATGTCGGCTTCTGTATTTTCACCAAAGCCGGCAATTGAATTAGCGGCTATTATACTATGTAGAAGTGTATGAACTATAAATATATATATATATATATATATATATATATGTGTCACAAATTCAATGACATGTATATATATATATATATATATATGAGGTGTAAAATTGTTGAAAAAAATGCGTGGGCTCCCGCCCTATTTTCTCAACCAGACAGACAAAGCCAGCGAGTGGGGGCAGATAATAATATCCCAGAGAGGGACCATTATTTTTGGCGCCCCTGGCTACTAACATCTGCCCCCAGACACCCCAGAAAAGGCAAATCAATAATAAGATTTGCCCTTTCTGGCACTTTGCCCGTCTAATCCCATTGCCCTGTAGAGGTGGCGAATGGGTTAAAAAGGGGTTAAAGCCACCTTGCTATTAAAAGGTGAGTTTAAGCCAGGTTAATAATTGAGAGCTGTCAATTAGCCAACTGTCAATTATTAATCCTATTGTATGAAATAAAAATAAAACACACACTTTAATTAAAAATCATTTTAATGAAATAAACACACAGTTTTTGACAATATTTTATTTAATTACTGCCATTCCTTGCGAAGCCCTTGTTCATCTGTAATAAAAATAAAATAATAAAGCAACATTATTCTTACCTATTCGATGTTCAGTCAGGTCCCTCAATGTAATCCTTCTGAAAGGGTTAATGTTTACTGCAGAGATCGCAGCTAATGCTGAAAGTCTCACAGTAAACCCCTGACTGAATCATCTCCTCTCCTGGCTGACAGGAGAGGAAGTGGTTAGCATAATTGATTGCTTCCCACTTTCACTTCAGGTCAGCCAGGGACACCACACTGCATCAATGATGTCAGAGGGAATCCCGGCTGACCTGAAGTGAACTGATTAACAAAAATAGAGGATCCCCTCTAAAAAAAAATGGCGTGGGGTCCCCCCTATTTTTGTAAACCAGCCAGATGAAGCAGACTGCAGAGGCCTGGTTTTTCAGGCTGGTAAGGATCCAATATCCATGGACCTTGCAAGCCTGATAATACCAGGCCACAGCAGTCTGCTTAGCTTGGCTGGTTAATAAAAATAGGGGATCCCCTCGAAAAAAAAATGGCTTGGGGATCCCCCTATTTTTGTTAACCAGCCAATTAAAATGCAGACTGCTGCGGCCTGGTATTAAAGGACTGTCAAGGCCCATGGATTTTGGCCCTCAATAGCCTAAAAATACCAGGCTGCAGCAGCCCCACAAATGGCGCATCCAAAGATGCGCCAATTGTGTCACTTTACCCGGCTCTTCCCACTTGCCCTGTAGCGGTGGCAAGCGGGGTAATAAGGGGTTAATGTCAACTTTGATTGATCGGTGACAATAAGCCCAGTTAATAATGGAGAGGCGTGAATAAGACACCGATCCATTATTAATCATAGTTTGTAAATGTAAAAAAAAACACAGCAAGAAAAAAGTATTTTAATGAAATACAGCTGGCCGAGATTACCCAGTACCCGGCAGTCACTGCAGTTATCGCGAGATTCTGCACGTGACCGCCAGGGACAGGGTAATGTCGGCCATCCAGGAGAACGTGACCACCGGGGAAGGGGAACTTCTGCCAGGTAATTGCTGACTCTGCTGAGTCCCTGACACCTGACAGACCCGACCGACACTGACACTGACAGTTTCGGGAAGTTCCTGTGTCACGTACTTCACTCTGTGACACAGGAACTCCCATAGACTTTGTCGGAAAACTCCGATTCCGGTATCCGATATGACAAAAATATCGGAACTCAGAATCGGAATTCCGATACAGCAAATATCGGCTGATTCCCAATATTTGCAGTATCGGAATGCTCAACACTAATCCTGTCCCTTCTTAAATTTTAGTAGGGAATCACTCATTACAACATTATATGGCAGAGAGTTCCATAGTCTCACTGCTCTTACAGTAAAGAATCTGTGTCTGTGATTATGCTTAAACCTTCTTTCCTCCAGACATAGAGGATGCCCCTTGTCCCCGTCACAGGTTTAAGAGTAAAAAGATCATTAGAAAGGTCTTTGCACTGTCCCCTCATATATTTATACATTGTAATAAGATCACCCCTAAGCCTTTGTTTTTTCAATCTAAATAACCTCAAGTGTAATAACCTGTCTTTGTATTGCAGACCCCTCAGTTCTCTTATAACCTTGGTCGCTCATCTCTGCACCCACTCCAGTTCAGCTATGTCTTTCTTATACACCGAAGACCAGATCTGTGCACAGTATTCTAAGTGTGGTCGCACTAGTGACTTGTATAGAGGTAAAATGATGTTCTCATGAGCATCTATGCCTCTTTTAATGCATCTCGTTATTTTATTTGACTTTGCAGCAGCTGCCTGACACTGGCCACTAAATGTGAGTTTTTCGTCAGGTGATGCCACTGCTCTGTAGGGCCTCCCAGTGATGCACTGACAGGAGACAATGGCTCCAGCAGTGCATCACTGAGTTCATTCTCTCACTTCATGGCAATGCTGAGTGGGAATTTTCTCACCCAGCATTGCCAGTGAGAGAATGAGCGGGAAGTGACGTCATTCTCTCCCGGCGTCGATGTCAGTCCATCGCAGGGGTGATGTAGAGCGCTGACATCACCAGATGTCAGCGTTCTAGACCAGAGATCGTCATGGGACACTCGTTATTATCTGGACTATGTCGGACATGTGATGTATAGGTTGCTTTATTATTTTATTTTTATTACAGGAGACGATGGCATCGGGGAATAGGTGATTGGTGAGTATGTACTCTATGTTATGTGTATGTTCTGTATGTTATGTGTTATATGCATGTTCTGTATGTTATGTGTTATATGCATGTTCTGTATGTTATGTGTTATATGTTTTATGTGTGTTCTTTGTTATATGTTATGTGTTGTATGTTATGTGTATGTTTTGTATGTTATGTGTTATATGTTATATCTATGTACTGTATGTTATGTGTTGTATGTTATGTGCATGTTATATGTTATATGTATGTACTGTCTGTTATGTGTTGTATGTTATTTGTATGTACTGTATGGTGTGTTGTATGTTATATGTATGTTATGTACTGTATGTTATATGTATGTTCTGTATGTTATGTGTTGTATGCTATATGTATGTTATGTGTTGTATGCTATATGTATGTTACGTGTTGTATGTTATATGTATGTACTGTATGTTATGTGTTATATGTATGTTATGTGTTGTATGTTATATGTATGTACTGTATGTTATGTGTTAAATGTATGTTATGTGTTGTAGGTTATATGTATGTACTGTATGTTATGTGTTATATGTATGCTCTGTATGTTATGTGTTGTATGTTATATGTATGTTATGTGTTGTATGCTATATGTATGTTATGTGCTGTATGTTATATGTATGTACTGTATGTTATGTGTAATATGTATGCTCTGCATGTTATGTGTTCTATGTATGTTTTGTATGTTACATGTTGTATGTTATATGTATGTACTGTATGTTATGTGTCATATGTATGTTCTGTGTGTTATGTGTTGTATGTTATATGTGTGTACTGTTTGTTATGTGTTGTATGTATGTTACTTGTTGTATGTAATAAGTATGTTCTGTGTTATATGTATATTCTGTGTTATATGTATGTTCTGTGTTATATGTTCTGTATGTTGTATATATAATGTATGTTTTTTTTTACATTCAACACATTAGCCGGATGATGGGACTACTACTGTCCCATCATTGGCTAATGTGTCACTCACTGACAGTGTAACAGGCATAGCCGGATGGGACTTGCAGTCCCATCGGACGATGCCTGCATACACACACACAGCCTCGCGTGCACACACACAGACACACGCACACACACACAGCCTCGCACACACACATAGCAGAGCCGGGCGGCCCCGCTCAGCCAATGGCGGGGGATTTGAATCCCGCGCCGCTCATTGGCTGAGCCGCCCGCCGGCTCTGCCAATGAGTGGTGCCGCATGGCGGGGGATTTGAATCCCTCGCTTCTTAAAGCCACGCCAGCACCGCTCTTTGGCTGAGCCGCCCGCCGGCTGTGAAAATGGGCACTGTAGGTGTGTTTACTGCCCTCCACACCTGCCGACTTGTATTCCCCATTGAATTGCATTGGGTTTCGTGTTTCGTTCGAACCACTGACTTTTCACAATAGTCTGCCGATTTAACTCGACCCGACTTTTGCGAAAGTCGGGTTCCGCAAAGCCTGACTCAACCCGAAAAAAGGGAAAGTCTCTCATCTCTAGTAAATACATGTTAATATTTGGTCATGAAGTTATTCTTCTTCAGATACTCCAATATAGCATCTCTTAGTAAACCCTCCAGGATTTTACCCACAGTAGAGGTTAAGCTCACTTGTCTATATTTTCCAAGTTCAGTTTTTGTCCCTTTTTGAATATTGCCACCACATTTGCTATACACCAGTTCTGTTGTACAGACCCTGTTATTATGGAATCTTTAAAGATTTAAAATAATGGTCTATCTATGACTGTACTTAATTCCTGCAGTACGCCGGAGTGTATCCCATCCGGGCCCGGGGATTTGTCAATTTTAGTGATTTTTAGACGCCGCCGTACTCCCTGCTGGGTTAAGCAGGTGACATTTAATGGAGAATTTTTTTTTATCACTGATCATGTTATCTGTCATGGGATTTTCTTGTGTAAATACTGTTGAAAAAAAGTCATTAAGCATATTGGTTTTTTCCTCATCCTCATCCACCATTTCACCCAGATTATTTTTAAGAGGACCAACACTATCATTTTTTAGTTTCCATTTATGTAGTTAAATAATATTTTGGTATTATTTTTACTTTCTCCGGCAATGAGTCTCTCTGTCTCCAATCTTTGTTGTTGATTTGCTTTTACAGAATTTATTTAATCTTCTGTATTTATTTAATGCCTCATCACTACCTACTTGCTTTAATTCCCTAAATGCTTTCTTTTTGTCACTTATTGCGCCCCTTACAGCTCTATTTAGCCATAGTGGTTTCCTTCTATTTCTTGCATGTTTATTCCCATAGTGTATACATTGTGCACAGGTCCTATTCAGGATATTAATAAACGTCTCCCATTTTCTTTGTGTATTTTTATGTCTCAGGATATCGTCCCAGTTAATTGCACCAATATCATCTCTCATCCGTTGGAAATTTTCCTTCCTGAAGTTTAGTGTCCTTGTAACCCCTCTACTACACATCTTATTAAAGGATACATGAAAACTTATTATTTTTTGATTACTATTGCACAAGTGACCCCCAACCCTTATATTTGATATGCGGTCTGGCCTGTTGGTTAATATTAGGTCTAGCAGTGCCCCCCTTCTTGTTGGGTCCTGAACTAGTTGTGAAAGGTAATTGTCTCTCATAGTTGTCAAAAACCTATTACCTTTTCTGGAACTGCAGGTTTCTGTTCCCCAATGTATTTCTGGGTAGTTGAAGTCCCCCATAATAATGACTTCTCCTTGAGTCACTGCTACATCTATTTGTTATACGAGTATATTCTCTGTTGCTTCCATTATTTTAGGAGACTTATAACAAACCCCTATCAGTAATTTATTATTTTTCCCCCCTCCCCTTATCTCCACACACAGGGACTCTACATCATCATTAGATTCACATATATTATCACTCAGGATGGGTTTTAATTATGATTTTACATATAAACACACACCCCCCTCGCTTATTTGTACGGTAATTTCTGAACAGACTATAGCCCTGTAAATTAACAGCCCAGTCGTGGCTTTCATCCAGCCATGTGTCTGATATCCCCACCATGTCATAATTATGTTCCAACAAAATTAATTCTAATTCCTCCATTTTTTTGGTGAGGCTTCTGGCATTAGTATACATGTACTTTATGTATCTCTCTGTACCTCTATTCTTTCTTAAATTATTAACTGTTCTGACCCCACCCCCATGCCACCCCCACCCCCAATTTTATTATTTGTGTCCAGGTCTCTATCTGCACTGTCTTCCCCTCCTAGAAAATGAATACCCTCTCCCAGTCCCTAGTTTAAAGACTCCTCCAACCTTCTAGCCATTTTCTCCCCTCAGCACAGCTGCACCATCCCCATTGAGGTGCAGCCCGTCCCTAGCGTAGAACCTGTAGCCAACTGAGAAGTCGGTGTAGTCCTCCAGGAAACCAAACCCCTCCTTCCTACACCAATTCTTGAGCCACTTATTAACCTCCCTAATTTCTTTTTGTCTCTCTGGTGTGGCACGTGGTACAGGCAGTATTTCAGAAAATACCACCTTGGAGGTCCTTGCTTTAAGCTTGCAGCCTAATTCCCTGAAATCATATTTAAGGACCTTCCACCTACCTCTAACTTTTTCATTTGTGCCAATGTGCACCATGACCGCTGCGTCCTCACCAGCCCCTCCCAGTAATCTGTCAACCCGATCAGCGATGTGTCGGACTTGTGGGCCAGGTAGGCAGCACACTGTTAGACGATCCCTGTCTTTGTGACAGATTGCCTTATCTGTTCCCCTAATAATTGAGTCCCCCACTACCAGCACCTGTCTGGCCTGCCCTGCTCTCCTATTTCCCCCCTTACTGGAGCAGACACTCCTCCTGCTTTCAGAGGACATGACTTGCTGCAGCAGTGCTACCCCTGTACTGACACCCCCCTCATCTGCCTACTTATTGGGGTGTGCCAGATCAAGACTAGCCTCCCGTACAAAGTAGCATTCAACACATTCAAAGTAGCCACCTTTTGCTTTGATTACTGCTTTGCACGCAGAAAAGGTGAACGGATGGACTCTACATGCCTAGTTCCCACCGTGAAGCATGAAGGAGGTGGTGTGATGGTGTGGGGGTGCTTTGTTGGTGACACTGTTGGGGATTTATTCAAAAATTGAAGCAGTGAGCGGTCCAGCTCACCCCAAACCATCTTGATTGGGTTCAGGTCTGGTGACTATGGAGGCCAGGTCATCTGGCGTAGCACCCTAACTCTATCCTTCTTGGTCAAATAGCCCTTACACAGTCTGGAGGTGTTTTTGGGGTCATTGTCCAGTTGAAAAATAAATGATGGTCCAACTAAACGCAAACCGGATGGAACAGCATGCTGCTGCAAGATGCTGTGGTAGCCATTGTGGTTCACTATGCCTTCAATTTTGAATAAATCCCCAACAGTGTCACTCGCAAAGCACCCCCACACCATCACACCACCTCATCCATGCTTCACGGTGGGAACCAGGCTTGTAGAGTCCATCCGTTCACCTTTTCTGCGTGCAAAGCAATAATCAAAGCAAAAGGTGGCTACTTTGAAGAACCTAGAATATAAGACATATTTTCAGTTGCTTCACACTTTTTGTAAAGTGTAATGTACAATTCCACATGTGTAAATTCATAGTTTTGATGCCTTCAGTGTGATTCTACAATTTTCATTGCCATGAAAATACAGAAAAATCTCTGAATGAGAAGGTGTGTCCAAACTTTTGGTCTGTACTGTATATATTCAGACCTTAATTAGCCTGTTAGGGTTATGGCTAATGTTATGGGTCTGCGGGACACACCAAATATATAATGTAGAAAGGTGCGTTCGCAGCCCGGGGTCCACCGAGCAAGCGGAGGCTGCTGCTAGTAAAAATGGCGCGAGAAGCAAACTCTGTTATCCCGCAGAGTCGCCAACATAAACGCCGTAATGCGCTGTGGCAATGAGTGCGAACTCTGTTACTCCACAGAGCCGCTAGAAGGAGAGCCGCAGCGCTATATGGCGATGTGTGCGCACTCACTAGACACAACTGAGTGGCAAAGAAAACACGCTAGGGCGCTGATTAGCGTTGAAAGCGAACCCTGTTACGTCACAGGGCCGCTGAGAAAAAGCACTGTGTCCTGTAAGGCTCTCAGGTACACAGTTAAGTGCTAAGCGTACATAAAGCGTGATCATGTGCTAATGTCCTCGCGGGAGTCACCCGCAATCTATGGCGTCTGAACGCCAGAC
The DNA here is from genome assembly GCA_033576555.1 of Oophaga sylvatica. Taxonomy (NCBI): domain Eukaryota; kingdom Metazoa; phylum Chordata; class Amphibia; order Anura; family Dendrobatidae; genus Oophaga; species Oophaga sylvatica. The sequence goes on from JARQOD010000001.1 coordinate 122,521,483, forward strand.
CCTGAATATGGCAATCAAAACTTCTCACCGGTTATGCCGGTAATCTAGGGCATCTAGGACACCGACCCTGACCAGCTACCATACCAAACTCCTCACCGATTAAGTCGGTATTCTAGTGGCTTATTTCAGCCGGGTCCCTATCCACAGATACACATGACCACACTGGCGCATAGCATACAATGGTTGATATTAGCGCATGGCGGCCCAGCCATGCTACCCTTTTATAGCAACAGCTACAGGACCTTCCAGGAACAAGGACCAATGAGAAACTGTTACAAACACATGTAGCTACATGACCTTCCTGGCGGACCAATAGGAGCCGCTGCAGCACCTGAACATGTGACCCCTGATCTCCAATGAGAGATCTCACTCTGGGCATGCTCAGAAGGGAAAACGCAGGACTTTGTCACAAAGACGTCTGCTCCAGCACTGGCTATAATAGCAGATCCAGGAAAGGCAGCAGCAAGTCACTGCACAGTAGTGGAGTGGGCAAGACGCTTGGACCGACGTCTCTGCTGAGCAGGCTCCACTGCGGCCGGGGATGAATGGGAGACCGCAGCAGGACGGGTTCGAGACTCCCCTTGTGCAGCAGCGGGAAATCGAACCCTAACATTAGGGCCCCTCCTTCTTTGGGCCTCGCTGTGCTCAAAGACAGCGATGAGCTGCGGAGCGTGAACATGCTCGGCAGGCTCCCAGGATCTATCCTCAGGCCCATAACCCCTCCAATCCACCAAATAAAATTTTTTTCCTCGTACCACCTTGCACCCAACAATGGCGTTCACCTCATGATCGTCGGTAGATGAACCCGACGTCCCGGCAGATGACTCGGAAAACCGGGAAATGGCCATGGGTTTCAAGAGGGACACGTGAAAGGTGTCAGTGATACCAAGGCGAGGCGGAAGGGCTAGGTGGTAAACCACTGGGTTCACCTGCTCAAGAACTTTAAAGGGGCCCAAAAAGCGAGGTGCCAACTTGGTGGACTCTACCCGTAGCCTCATGTTTCGGGCAGAAAGCCACACTAGGTCACCCGGGGCAAATGTAGGTGCGGGGCGCCGATGGGCATCGGCCGAAGACCTCATCCTCTCTTTGGAGGCCTGAATGGCATCCTGAGTGCGGTCCCAAATATCCCGTGCCTCCACAGCCCAGTCTGCCACCCTGGAATCGGCGGAAGACACGGGCATAGGCACTGGTACCCGCGGATGCTGACCGTAGTTCAGGAGGAATGGGGTCTGTCCGGTGCAGTCAGCCACAGCATTATTTAGAGCGAACTCAGCCCACGGTAGCAAGGATGCCCAGTCATTCTGCCTGGCAGAGACAAAATGTCGCAAGTATGTGACCAAGGTCTGGTTGGCCCTCTCTACCAACCCATTCGTCTCAGGATGGTATGCAGAGGAGAGATTCAACTCAATGCTGAGTAGACGACACAGCTCTCTCCAGAACCGAGACGCAAACTGGGGACCTCGATCACTGACAATTTTGTCTGGCATACCGTGTAGGCGGAAAATATGCCTAATGAATAATGCTGCCAAGGCCCGTGCAGACGGTAACCGTGGTAACGGAACTAAGTGCACCATTTTGGAGAAGTGGTCGGTTATCACCCAGATGATGGTGCAGCCCCGAGACTTGGGTAAGCCCACCACAAAATCCATCCCGACCATCTCCCAAGGCCTGTTTGCCACCGGTAAAGGAAAAAGTAACCCAGCTGGCCGTTGTCGAGGGGACTTATTCTTGGCGCAGGAGACGCACGCCTGAACGTATTCCCTGACGTCACGGGCCATCTGCGGCCACCAGTATGTCCTCGCCAGCAACTCAGAAGTCCTTTTGGTCCCAAAATGTCCACCCACCCTGGACGAATGTGCCCAAGAGAGTACTTCCGGTCGCAAATTGGTGGGCACAAAAGTCTTGCCCGAGGCACAGACTCAAGCGAAACCGGAGCCACCGTTCTTAGGCTTTCTGTGGGGACAATCAGCCGAGGCTCCTCCTCCACCTCCTCAGAGGACACCACGGAGCGGGATAGAGCATCTGCGCGAATGTTCTTCTCACCGGAGAGGAAATGGAGGGTGAAATGGAACCGGGAGAAAAACAAGGACCATCTGGCCTGACGGGAATTTAGCCGCTGGGCTGTCTGCAAATACACCAAGTTCTTGTGGTCTGTGAACACTTGGAAGGGGAAGCGAGCCCCCTCCAGAAGATATCGCCACTCGGAGAAGGCCAACTTCATAGCCAGTAACTCCCTGTCCCCGATGGAATAATTCCTCTCTGCTGGTGTAAAGGTTTTGGAAAAGAAGAAGCAGGGATGCTTCCGACCCTGGGCATCCTTTTGAAAAAGGACTGCTCCAGCACCAACAGAAGAGGCATCCACCTCTAAGATAAACGGTTTATCGACATCGGGGCGATGTAAGATGGGAGCACTGGCGAAATGCGACTTGATGGAGGAGAACGCCTTGTTGACCTTCTCTGACCACAGCTTGGGATTAGCTCCCTTCTTGGTGAGGGCTACCAAAGGAGCTACCAAAGTGGAGAAGTGGGGAATGAATTGGCGATAGTAGTTAATGAACCCCATAAAGCGCTGCACCGCCTTAACACTAGAACTACTGATGGAGTCATTTTGACTCCTTTCGTTTTTTATTTCTCTTCTGTGACTACATTTTTCAGAATTCCGGCTTGAAACTCGATGACTTTTCCTCAAATATGATGTGAAAAAAGATTTTGTGAGAATAGAGAATTTTGGTGAAAAATTTGGGCGTTTTTTTCAAAATTTACCAAGAACTACTGATGGGAGTCATTTTGACTCCCTACTATATTTTGAGGTCCTTTTGTCACTAAATGTTGCTATAAAGTTTTGTGCATAATTTTTTCACTCTGTCTTATTTACCCTGATGTTCATATAGATGTAGTTCAATTTACATGTCAACTTTTCACATTTTCCTTGTGTTTTACCTGCTTGTATTACTGTGTAATGCTGAACAAAATAGCTTGTTTACTCTAGGCTCTTATCTTATGCTAATTTTTGATTCATATATATTGACACATATAAAGAACTGTACGCTTGCAGAAGCATGCAGGAACAATAATTTACAGTTTACTCTATCTGATGAGGAGCTAGATGCATTCATTGCGATATTCTATACTCGTGGAATATCTGGCACGAACCGTCACTCGATTAGCAGTATTTGGTGTAATGACTGGGAATACCGTTTTGCAAAGCGACAATGTCTAGGGACCGCTTTGTTGAAATTATGAGGTTTCTCAGATTTGATGAAAAATCTACTCGATCGGAGAGACTGCAAACGGACAAGTTTGCTCTATTTTCTACTGTGTGGGACAGGTTTATTGAAAATTGTATTGCGTGTTACAAACCTGGCCCATACATAACGGTGGATGAGCAACTTTTCCCAAGCAAAACTAGGTGTCCATTCACGCAGTACATGCCTTCCAAACCAGATAAATATGGCCACAAATATTGGCTAGCTGTTGATAAGGAGAGCAAATATCTGGCAAATGGCTTCCCTTATCTAGGCAAAGATGACACACGCCGTGCTGAGGACCGTTTAGCTGACCATGTGGTAATGAAGTTATTGGACCCGCTTTTGAAAAAAGGTCGCAATGTTACAACCGATAATTATTTTACTTCAGTAAAATTAGCTGAACAGCTAAAAAGCAAAGGAACAACCATCGTGGGAACACTGAACAAGATAAGGCGAGAAGTGCCTAAAGAAATAAAATCCATGAAAGAGGAATTGTACAACACTAAAGTGTTTAGAAATTAAGACAATTTTACACTTACAGTATATCAAGGAAAGCCCAACAAAAATGTTGTCATTTTGAGTTTCGTCCATCCAGATGTTGTTGTTGCGTCTGATTCCGCTAAAAAAAAACTCCAGAAACGGTAAAGTTTTACAATGAAACAAAATATGGAGTAGATGTAGTGGATCAGATGGCACGAAAATATACCACACGAACATGCACAAGGAGATGGCCTGTTCATGCATTTGAAAATGCCTTAGACTTTGCGGGTATAAATGCATGGATAATATTCAATGAGATAACCCACCAAAAAATGTCACGCAAGGCATTTTTGCAAACGCTTGTGAGAGAGTTGAGTGGTCCTTATGTCACAGATAGGGAAAAGGGTTCCACGTCCCAAGTTTCTACATGCTCAGAAGTGATGGTTCAAACAAAATTTTGCCAGATCAAAGAAAAGTGCAAGAAAAATCGATCTGTCGGCAATTGTAAGACTTGTGGTAAGTCTTTGTGTGGGCAATGTACTGCCATAAATCAAAGGCAATGCCTAAAATGCGAAACACCAAATGTTTAGAAGGTGAATTCTGCGCCATATTTTCATTTTTATGCTCCTCCACCTACATTTTCTCTGCTTTTTGTTCTTCAGTTGTTGTTTATATGTGTGCACTTGAATAAAAAAAAATGTTTGAAAAACGTCTATTATAATTATTGTTATTTTCTGTAGAAAAATAAGAAAAGCAGAAAAAAAACAATCAAAAGCATTACTGTTGGATCTCACAATAATAATACATTACAAAAAATATCATTATTAATAAATAACCACAAATGAAACTCTAAAAATAAACGAAAACAAGCAAGGAGTCAAAATGACTCCTTTCAGTAGTTCTAGGCGGGGTCACGAGTCCAGTAGTCCTAGTGTTAAGGGAGTGCGGTTCTTGCCAATCCATCACAGCCTGTAGTTTGGTAGGATCCATAGCCAATCCCTGGGTGGAGATGATATAGCCCAGAAAAGGTAGAGACTACTGCTCAAACATGCACTTCTCCAACTTCGCATATAGGGAATTTGCTCGCAAGAGGTCGAAGACCTTGCAGACATCCCTCCGGTGGGAGGCCATATCTCGAGAAAAGATGAGAATGTCATCCAGATAGACTACAACCGAGGTGGTCAACATATCCCGGAAGATGTCGTTCACAAAGTCTTGGAAGACAGCTGGAGCAATACAGAGCCCAAAGGGCATTACCAGATATTCATAATGCCCATCCCTGGTGTTAAATGCCGTCTGCCACTCGTCCCTCTCACGGATGCGAATCAGGTTATACGCACCCCGCAGGTCTAGTTTAGTAAATACCCTTGCTCCCCGAAGCCTGTCAAAAAGCTCAGAGATTAGCGGCAAAGGATACTTATTTTTCACGGTGATAGTGTTGAGACCCCTATAATCAATGCACGGACGTAGTTCTCCGTTCTTCTTCTGCACAAAGAAGAACACCGCTCCCGCTGGTGACACCGACTTCCTAATGAATCCCCTTGCCAAGTTCTCCTGAATATATTGGGACATGGCCTCTGTCTCAGGAAGAGAGAGGGGATAGACCCTTCCTCTAGGAGGCTCAGCTCCAGGCAAGAGGTCGATAGGACAGTCATAGGGGCGATGAGGCGGAAGAGTCTCCGCAGCCTTCTTTGAGAAAACGTCGGCATAAGACCAATAGACCTTGGAAGAGGAGAGAGGTGTATGGGTATCTCAGTGGTGTTGACCTGCACGCTGTCCCTAATGCATCTGCCTTTACATAAATTACCCCAACCCAGAATTCTCCCTGAAGCCCACTCAATATGGGAGAGTGGTGGCAGAGCCAGGGTAATCCCAACAAAACCTCATCTATACCCTCAGGGAGGATAAAAATGATATATTCTCCTGATGGGAAGGAGACATAGACAAGGTGAGTGGGACAGACTGATGGGTGATTTGTGAGGGCAGAATTGCTCCGTTCAACACCCGAACCGATACTGGTTCAGCCAGCAACACCAAAGGCATGGTGTGGCGAGAAGCAAAGGAGGATGACATAAAATTTTCCTCTGCCCCAGAATCCACACACAGCTTGACGGGTAGGGTGGTAGAACCGTGGGTAATTATCCCCTTGAGGAGCACTTTAGGGGCAAAACTCATGGCGTCCAGTGACCCTGTTCCTACGGTTACTGGGCGCGACCGCTTATTCAGCCGCTGTGGAAAATCGGTTGGCAAAATGTCCCTGCTGCTGGCAAATATAACAAATCGGGGATGGACGAGTGACCCGAGATTTAGATCCTGCAGGAGCAACCTCCTGAAGGTCGGGCGCCTGAACAGGCGACTCCAGAGGGTTGGTGAAGGTAGGAGCCAACTGGACCCTATGCCTACACTGGACACGTTCCAGCCTCCGCTCGTGGAAACGGAGGTCGACGCGAGTGGAAATAGCGATAAGCTTCTCCAGTGTGGCAGGAATCTCCCTGGTAGCCAAGGAGTCTTTCACATGACCCGTCAGTCCTCTCCAGAACACGGGAATGAGGACTTTATCTGGCCACTCTAATTCCGAGGCCAGAGTCCGAAATTGGACAGCAAAATGGCTGATCAAAGCCGAACCCTGGGTACTTGCCAGCAGTTTGAGCGCCGCATCGTGGGTGACCTGAGGTCCTAGAAAAACCTTTTTCAGAGACTCCAGAAAACGAGGAGCGCTCTGCACCACACGGTCGTCGCGCTCCCACAGCGGCGTTGCCCACTCCAACGCTCTGCCCGACAGAAGAGCTATCACAAAGCCCACTTGTGCCCGATCCGTGGGGAAACGTGCAGCCAGAAGCTCGAGGTGTATGGAGCACTGACTTACGAATCCCCGACATTGCTTGCTGTCACCAGCAAACTTGTCTGGAAGCGGGAGGTGGGACAATGTAGGGACAGAGGTGGCAGAGGACAAACTGGCTGCAGCTACACTAGCAGCCTGAACAGCGACTGCGGTAACATCCACAGCTGAGGTTGTGCGCTCAAGAGCCGCCAACCTACCCTCCAGCTGCTGGATGTACAGCTGTAATCGCTGTTCATCCGCCATTTTCCTAGCCAGACCCTGGCGCTAATATTATGTTATGGGTCTGCGGAACACACCAAATATATAATGTAGAAAGGTGCGTTCGCAGCCCGGGGTCTACCGTGCAAGCGGAGCCTGCTGCTAGTAAAAATGGCGCGAGAAGCAAACTCTGTTATCCAGCAGAGTCACCAACATAAACGCCGTAATGCGCTGTGGCAATGAGTGCGAACTCTGTTACTCCACAGAGCCGCTAGAAGGAGAGCCGCAGCGCTATATGGCGATGTGTGCGCACTCACTAGACACAACTGAGTGGCAAAGAAAACACGCTAGGGCGCTGACTAGCGTTGAAAGCGAACCCTGTTACGTCACAGGGCCGCTGAGAAAAAGCACTGTGTCCTGTAAGGCTCTCAGGTACACAGTTAAGTGCTAAGCGTACATAAAGCGTGATCATGTGCTAATGTCCTCGCGGGAGTCACCCGCAATCTATGGCGTCTGAACGCCAGACCCTGAATACGGCAATCAAAACTCCTCACCGGTTATGCCGGTAATCTAGGGCATCTAGGACACCGACCCTGACCAGCTACCATACCAAACTCCTCACCGATTAAGTCGGTATTCTAGTGGCTTATTTCAGCCGGGTCCCTATCCACACATACACATGACCACACTGGCGCATAGCATACAATGGTTGATATTAGCGCATGGCGGCCCAGCCATGCTACCCTTTTATAGCAACAGCTACAGGACCTTCCAGGAACAAGGACCAATGAGAAACTGTTACAAACACATGTAGCTACATGACCTTCCTGGCGGACCAATAGGAGCCGCTGCAGCACCTGAACATGTGACCCCTGATCTCCAATGAGAGATCTCACTCTGGGCATGCTCAGAAGGGAAAACGCAGGACTTTGTCCCAAAGACGTCTGCTCCAGCACTGGCTATAATAGCAGATCCAGGAAAGGCAGCAGCAAGTCACTGCACAGTAGTGGAGTGGGCAAGACGCTTGGACCGACGTCTCTGCTGAGCAGGCTCCACTGCGGCCGGGGATGAATGGGAGACCGCAGCGGGATGGGTTCGAGACTCCCCTTGTGCAGCAGCGGGAAATCGAACCCAACAGCTAATTCACTAACTTTGTTAGGAAAGGTCAGTTGATGCCAATTTCCCAACTTTAAAAAAAACTCAAACTCCTCTAACCTTCTGCCAAAAATAGAAGTCATAGGTTCTTCTAAGCAGCTGCCTAGCACTCTGAAAATAAGAATGATGGAGGCCCCAAAAGCAGGAGAAGGCTATAAGAAGATAGGAAAGTGTTTTCAAGTTGCCCTTTCCTCAGTTTGAAATGTAATTAAGAAATGACAGTTAACAGAAACAGTGGTGGTCAAGATAAGATCTGGAAGACCAAGCAAAATTTCAGTGGGAGCTGCTCTTAGGATTGCTAAAGAGGCAAATCAAAATCCCCGCTTGACTGCAAAAGACCTTCAGAAAGATTAAGCAGACTGGAGTTCTGGTGCTTGGTTCTATTGTTCAGAGACACATGCACAAATATGGTCTTCATGGAACAGTCATCGGAAGAAAACCTTTACTACATCCTAAACATAATATTCAGAGTCAGAAATACAAAGAACACTAAACAAGCCTGATGCATTTTGGAAACAAGTCCTGTGCATTGTTGAGGTTAAAATAGAACTCTTTGGCCACAATGATCAAAGTTATGTGTGGAGGAAAAAGGGCACAGAATTTCAGCAAAAGAACATCTGGCCAACTATTAAGAATCGAGGAGGATCAAATATGCTTTAGGGTTATGTTGCAGTCAATGGTATGGGGAACATTTCATGGGTAGAGGGAAGAATGGATTAAATGAAATTTCAACAAATTCTTGATGCAAACATATCATCAACTGTAAAAAAGCTGAAGTTGAAAAGAGGATGGGTTCTACAAACGGATAATAATCCTAAATGCACGTCAACATCCACAATAGACTACCTCAAAAGGTACAAGCTGAATGTTTTACAATGGCCCTCATAATTCCTTGATCTGAACATTATTGAAAATATTTGGCTAGACTTTAAAATAGCAGTGCATGCAAGATAACCCAAGAATCTCACAGAACTGAAATAATTTTCCAAGGAAGAATGGATGAAAATCCCTCAAACAAGAATTGAAAGACTCTTGGCTGACTACAAAAAGCATTTTAAGCTGTGATACTTGCAAAGGGGAGAACTGCTAGGTACTAGCCATGCAGGGTGTCTTTTGCATTGGTCATTTTCCTTTTGTAATTTTTAAAATGTAAAAGATAAAAATATATGTATTATTGTCTAAACTAAAAAGGAAATGTGCCATCTTTAACTTGAGGCCTTTTAGAGATTAACTGTTCAGAATAACATTAATTTTGACCAGAGGTGCCCAAACTTTTACATGCAACTGTATGTGTGGTTAATAAAACAGATGTGCAAAAAAATCAGTGATTCCTTGTATGACATTCACATTTTGTGAGGTGGTAATAGAGTTAATTTTTTTTGTTTCATCCAATAGTACTGTATTAGCAGCTTGCTTCGCAAATGCAAAACAAATATGTGATTGAACTGCAGAAACAGCCGCATCAAAGTCACTGAACACCACTATAACTCTAATTACGCACTAAACTGCGGATGTCTATGTGGTTCTATGTTACACAGTTAAATTACTCTCTTTTCGCTCCACCCAGCAATTACATTTATATTATTCTCTATTCCACTTCCACTAATTTTCTTCACTGCTGTACTGTTACATACTTTCTGTACAGTTTTTTCAGTGTAACTATCCTGATTCTCTACAAAATGGCTGCTGCATTTCCTAGCTCCTCTTTAATACAGGCTATGATAGTCAATTCTGATCGCCTGTGCTATACCATGTGATGTGATAGCTGCAAGGTATTATGGGGAAGCCTGCCCAACTGCACCTGAGCAAATTTTTCCTGACTGATGCAATATTTTGCTATTTAGGAGATTGGCATGAACTGAACCACAAATTGGTCAAATTTGCCAGGTTCATTGAATTTCTAAAAATTGTACACAAATTTGATTCATACTAAATTGATTACGTCATCTGTACTAATAATGTATGAATATATTTCTACATCTATTAATAATTACAGATATGAGAAAATAATAAAGATTTTTGGCAATTTAAATGAGTATTACAGTTCAGCCTGTCATCTACAGAAGTAGAGACTATGATTTACAGTTTCAACAAGCTGCATGTATTGACCGTTTAGTCAGCAATTAGTCCTTGCTGACCTTAGTACAGGCAAATTAGACTTAGTTAATGAGGCACGTGTTGGGCTATTAGTTGCAGCTAAAGACAGAAATTAACCATATAACCACTTATATGTCATGTCTTTCTAGCATAATTTTACTGTAGAGCATATTTTCAAATTAACCTAGCAAATAAAAAGGAGTACAGCATATGCGATAATTCTAAGTTTTCTGTTATCTTCTTCCTCTGCCATAATGTTGTATTGTATAAAAGTTAAGGTTTCTGTTAATAGATTTTTTTCTCTTTTGATATTGTAATAGACAACCATTATTTCTTCTATTTAGGGACTCTATAGCGACGGGGTCTGTACCACAGGACAGACACTTAGCAAATGTGGTATCAATATTCAAAAATGGCTCTAAAAGTGAATCTGGAAATTATAGACCAGTAAGTCTAACCTCTCTGTTGGTAAAATATTTGAAGGGTTTCTGAGGGATGTTATTCTGGATTATCTCAATAAGAATAATTGTTTAACTCCATATCAGCATGGGTTTATGAGGAATCACTCCTGTCAAATCAATCTAATCAGTTTTTATGAAGAGGTAAGCTATAGACTGGACCAAGGTGAGTCATTGGAAGTAGTATGTCTTGATTATTCCAAAGCGTTTGTTACCGTGCCACACAAGAGGTTGATACACAAAATGAGAATGCTTGGTCTGGGGGAAAATGTGTAAATGGGTAAATAACTGGCTTAGTGATAGAAAGCAAAATGTGGATATAAATGCTATATTCTCTAACTGGGTCGCTGTGACCAGTGGGGTACAGCAGGGTCAATGTTGGCACCTATTCTCTTTAACATATTTATAAACGATCTTGTAGGTTTACACAGTAAAATATCGGTATTTGCGGATAATGCAAAATTATGTAAAGCAGTCAATACAAGAGAAGATAGTATTCTGCTTCAGATGGTTCTGGATAAGTTGGAAACTTGGGCCAAAAGGTGTCAGATGCGGTTTAACAATGATAAATGTAAGGTTATACATATGGGAAGGAGTCAATATCACCATAACACACTGAATGGAAAACCACTGGGTAAATCTGACATGGAGAAGGACTTGGGGATCCTAGTTAATGATAAACTTACATGGAGCAGCCAGTGCCAGGCAGCGGCTGCCAAGGCAAACAGGATCATGGGGTGCATTAAAAGAGGTCTGGATACACATGATGAGAGTATTATTCAGCCTCTGTACAAATCCCTGATTAGACTGCACATGGAGTACTGTGTGCAGTTTTGGGCACCGATGCTCAGGAAGGATATAATGGAACTAGAGCGAGTACAAAGGAGGGCAACAAAGTTAATAAAGGGGATGGGGAGCTACAATATCCAGAGAGATTAGCAAAATTAGGGTTATTTAGTCTAGAAAAATGATGACTGAGGGGCGATCTAATAACCATGTATAAGTATATAAGGGGACAATACAAATATCTAGTCTATACAATCTATCTAGTCACAAGGGGGCATTCTCTGTGTCTGGAGAAGAGAAGGTTTTTCCACCAACATAGAATAGGATTCTTTACTATTAGGGCAGTGAGAATATGGAATTCCTTGCCTGAGGAGGTGGTGATGGCAAACTCAGTCAAGGGGTTCAAGAGAGGCCTAGATGTTTTCCTGGAGCTTAACAATATTGTATCTTACAGTTATTAGGTTCTTTAGAAAGACGTAGATCTGGTGATTTATTCTGACGGAATATAGGCTGAACTGGATGGACAAATGTCTTTTTTCGGCCTTGCTAACTATATTACTATGTTACATACCCAAATGTAAGCTGCCATTAATACTTTAAAAATGATGAAGATGGGACACCAAAGCAGGAGCAGAGGGGAGCACACAGGCACCTTGACGTGCATTTCACTAACACTGATCTTCGTCAGGAGGCATGGCTAAATTAAAACATGGGATCCATTTATGTAATTTGCAGATGACAGCAGTAAAGTGGAGAGTACCTAGGTATGATGGTCGACCACTTATGATAACACAACAGGATCATGTCGAGGACAATGAACAGGATGACAGCCGTCATCACATGCATCACCTGGGCAATACACAGCACATCGCGCCAGCAGGGGAGGTCAGGCAGCGCATTCATGGTGCTGTGCTGTAAGAGTCAGTGGGAATGGACATGATGATACCTATAACCTATTTAACGATCAGCCAGGCAAAATAAACAAAAGTCAAGACCCTCATGTCTGTAATGGATTAAGTATGAAACTCAAAAAAAGAGGGGAAGTGAAGATGCATTAGACTAACAAATACAGTGACAATGTGACACGCAAGAGCCCACAAGGGGCAAAAATTACATAACAAACAGCAATGCATAAACAAAACATAAGAAAAATATATATATATGTATAAATATAATGGAAATGTAAATGAAAAAAATGAAATGCTAAATAATAATTAATAATATAATACCATAACAAAAAAGAAATAAATATGAAAATAAATATGTAAAGAATAATAATATATAAAAAAATATAATGTAAAGTGCAAAAGAATAGTTTGTTTATTGCAATAAAAAGTCCAATATTATTGATTATAATAAAAATTCCAAGATTGAAATATCCAGTGAACAATGAATTTCTACTCTATATCCACCAACCTCGTCCAAACTGGCAAGTAACCACAATGAGCTGTAGATGCATGTGCAGTCCGAGAAGGAGGAAAATCATGATGGAAACATGAGTGAATAGCAACATCTGAAGGATAACAGAAAATATATAATGAAAATAGAATTAAAAAATAGAGCACCCAGAAAATAAATAAAATAGCGCTATATTATAAGAAACACTTGAAACTTAGAGCTTCATTAAGGCTCTCTGAAGCAACTGTGCTGAGGGTGATCATCCATCATATTTCTTTTTGAAGTAGTCTATGCTTGATGTCACCACTTCAAACATCCAAATACACATGATCAATTCCATGTACAGAAAAAACATTTTATGTTTCATTTATGAATTCATGAAAGTGTTTGGGGATAGTTTTCAATTTCTCAGCTTCCAAACTGCTGCATTTTTGATAACCCTAACATGTTCCTGTACCCACACCCTGAGGGACGCTCCTGTACCCACACCCTGAGGGATCTGGTGGTCGTGCCCACATAAATTAAACCAAAGGGGCAGGTGGCATATTATACCACCGCCTTTTGTGTCATATGTAACATGAAGTACAATATGGCAAGTTGTATCGTCACTCAAGTTTAAGTTTAATTCTTAAGTCCTGAAAATATATTGGCAGGCTAAACATCCACCACATGAAAAGAAACCCTATTGGAGACATCTTCCTCCCCAAAGGCTTTTCCTAGGTAAAATATAATGACTGTTAGACAATATATCTCTCAGGAATCCTATCCTCAGCCAGGTAACAAGAAAATGCATTGTCTGCTGCTTTTTCAGATCCCTATTAATAAGAAGAATGGGCTAGTGCATTGTGAGGACTTGTTTGCCATTCAGTTTGAACTAAAAGTAATAATAAAACTAAGTGGTGCATTAGTACTAGGGTTCTTACAACTTTACTGATTGGTCAAAAGTGAATGTCTGTCAGGTCTTCTAGCACTCTCAAAGCCCTGTTAATGTCCTCATGTTTATTTACCCTGTTCTGGAATCTACAAGCAGTATCCCAGCTTGCTTCAAAAAAGTGTAGTAATCAGAGCAAAACCTTCTAGCTCTCACAAATTTGCTTATAGAAATAGAATGCTTTAATTGTGGAAAATGAGAGGATGTAGCCTTTAACAGAGCATGAATAGCCGTCACATTACGGAACATACCCTCTCTAATAATCAATAGATCGAGAAAATCAACAGGCGCCGGCACCTGCGCAGAAGAAGCAAGAAACTAATGCCCATAGAAGGGTGAAATATCACAATGGCAGGGCACAGGTTCGGGACAACCACTAGATGTCATAATGCCCTGTGATGCTGATGGGAGGCGTCAGGCACACAAATGGAGATCGGAGGCTGAGTTTCCTTCTAGGCACTTCATAAACATAAAAGATTAAAAGTGGATTTATGAAGAACAAGAACACAGATATGAGGCATACAGGTATGAGCATTTTAAATATTCTAGTATTTGTATGCCCATATTAAAAGCTTAGGTAGATCCAAGGGGTTTACATATTCCCTTTGTTGATATTAAGAAGGCCCAAAAAGTCATCCAATTGCAACTCTGAACCCTGCCAAATGAACAGTACATTGTCTATATACCGAGACCACGAGACAACAGAGTTTTGACCATGTGTGTTAAGGACCGCCTCTGTTTTCCACAACACTAGGAAAGAGATATCTCTTCTTATAAAATGGGTAAATTGGTAAGTGCAGGCAGCCTAAGTGTACGTGTTCTCCTTTGTTTCTGCAAAGCTGAAGCTGCCTATGCTAGCATCTTCTGAGATTAGATGGTTTAAACCAATGGCTCAGCCATGCCACGGGCTCGATCTGTCAATATACAGGAGCACACTACCACCAAGTAGGAAGCTGAAGGGCAGTGTAGCAGTGCATTTATAAAATCTGGAACTTGAGACAACTCTTCTAAAGCCTCACTCATGGGGAACTGATAGAAGTGCATGATGATATACTGTTTCTTTGCATGCCTCATGATTTAATAAAAAGTTATTCTCCGATTTCATGTGTACATGATGACTTTCACAGGCTGGTTTTCATTTCTATATGAATAATTAGCTTCTAATTACACACAAAGAAAAAGCAAACAAAACCACCCAAAAACTTAAAGCATCCAATGCATCACATGAACAACCTGCAGGAAAAATGTACACTATGACTCTGCTTTTCTCAGCAATATCAGGTGATTGAGGCTAGTGGCACATGCACTAGTATTAAAACAGTCTGGCTTAGTAAGACAACCTCTAAAACAGCAAATCAGAACTTAAAAGAACATAATGTACAATGGGAGAATCGACTTCATGGATAGGAGGTTTGAAGATAAGCTGACAGACCAACGTGACATGTTGGAGCTGGACTTGGGCTCAGCATCCCAATGCTTGTTAAAACTGAGGTCTTGAGTTGATCTTGTGTTGTACAGTCATGGCCAAAAGTTTTGAGAATGACACAAATATTATATTTTTACATGATCTGCTGCCCTCTGGTTTTTATGTGTGTTTGACAGATGTTTTTATCACAGACAGAAATATAATTGCAAACATATGAGTAACAAAAGCTTATATTGACAGTTAGAATGAGTTAATGCAGCAAGTCAATATTTGCAGTGTTGACCCTTCTTCTTCAGGACCTCTGCAATTCTCCCTGGCATGCTCTCAATCAACTTCTGGACCAAATCCTGACTGATAGCAATCCATTCTTTCACAATCAATGCTTTAATTTTGTCAGAATTTTTAGGTTTTTGTTTGTCCACCGGTCTCTTGATGATTGACCACAAGTTCTCAATGGGATTAAGATCTGGGGAGTTTCCAGGCCATGGGCCCAAAATCTCTATGTTTTGTTCCCTGAGCCATTTAGTTATCACCTTTGCTTTATGGCAAGGTGCTCCGTCATGCTGGAAAAGGCATTGTTGATCGTCAAACTGCTCTTGGAGGGTTGGGAGAAGTTGCTCTTGGAGGACATTCTGGTACCATTCTTTATTCATGGCTGTGTTTTTAGGCAAGACTGTGAGAGAGCCGATTCCCTTGGCTGAGAAGCAACCCCACACATGAATGGTTTCAGGATGCTTAACAGTTGGCATGAGACAAGACTGGTGGTAGCGCTCACCTTGTCTTCTCCGAATGAGGCATTTTCCTGATGTCCCAAACAATCAAAAAGGGGATTCATCAGAGAAAATAACTTTACCCCTGTCCTCAGCCGTCCACTGCCTGTACCTTTTGCAGAATATCAGTCTGTCCATGATGTTTTTTCTGGAGAGAAGTGGCTTCTTTGCTGCCCTCCTTGAGACCAGGCCTTGCTCCAAGAGTCTCCGCCTCACAGTGAGTGCAGATGCACTCACACCTGCCTGCTGCCATTCCTGAGCAAGCTCTGCACTGCTGGTAGCCCGATCCCGCAGCTGAAACACTTTTAAGAGACGGTCCTGGCGCTAGCTGGTCTTTCTTGGGCGCCCTGAAGCCTTTTTGGCAACAATGAAACCTCTCTCCTTGAAGTTCTTGATGATGCGATAGATTGTTGACTGAGGTGCAATCTTTCTAGCTGCGATACTATTCCCTGTTAGGCCATTTTTGTGCATTGCAATGATGACTGCATGTGTTTCTTTAGAGATAACCATGGTTAACAGAAGAGAAACAATGATGCCAAGCACCAGCCTCCTTTTAAAGTGTCCAGTGGTGTCATTCTTACTTAATCATGACAGATTGATCTCCAGCCATGTCCTCATCAACACCCACACCTGTGTTAATGGAGCAATCACTGAAAAGAGGTTAGCTGGTCCTTTTAAGGCAGGGCTGTAATGATGTTGAAATGTGTTTTGGGGGATAAAGTTCATTTTGTAGCCAAATATTGACTTTGCAAGTAATTGTTGTTAAGTTAATCACTCTTTATAACATTCTGGAGTATATGCAAATTGCCATTAGAAAAAGTGAAGCAGTAGACTTTGTAAAAATTAATATTTGTGTCATTCTCAAAACTTTTGGCCGTGACTGTAGACCTTCCTTAAAAGGAACCTGTCAGCAGGATTGTGCACAGTAACCTACAGAAAGTGTCAGGTTGGTGCCATTATACTGATTAACATGATATCTTGGTTGATAAAATCCATATTGTAATTGTTGATAAATCTTTATTTTCAGTTTTGAGTTAATGATATGTTTGTGATCCTGTGCATTCCTGTGAGGGAGGGTCTTCATGTGGTGATTAAGTATTCATACTGAAGACTGCTGACAGGTCACTGATCCCTCAGTGATCTCTTCTGCAGGCATCTGCACTGCAGCATGATTACATGTGTACTGTGTATATAAGTAACATGGCTGAGGTTATCTTGATATTAAAAAAAAATCCATTTGAAAATGGTGCCTGCCGTGCTTGCGTAGTAGCAGCTATCAATGTATATTGATGTGATCTGATAGCTGCTATTGCGCAGGTGCAGGCGGCACCATAGAGAGAAAAAAATTCCTCCTCCAAGATGCCACCTGGGCAACAGCAGCTATTGGATCTTCTTTATATACACCGAAAGCAGCTACTGCACAGGCACGGTGTGCGCCATTTTCAAATATATATTTTTTTATATCAGGATAACCTTAACCACATTAGCCATTGACACAGGACACATGCGATTATGCTGCAGCGCAGGTTCCATTACCGGTGCCTACCTGCAGAAGGTTTTTTTTTCAGTATGTACCTATAATATTCATTATGTAAACTAGGGGGCAGGTCAGTGAGGGATCAGTGAACAGTCAGTAGTCTTCAGTATGAATAGCTAATCAGAGAACCACATGAAGACCCCCCACAGGCTACCACGGAGCACGGGCATATCATTAACTCAAAACTGAAAATAAAGATTAAAGAACAACCACAAGATGGATTTCATCAACCAAGGTATCATTTTAATGATGTCGACCTGACACTGTCTGTAGGTTACTCAGCAAAATCTTGCTGACATGTTCCCACTAAGGGTGAGTTTCCACGATCAGGATTCCTTCAGGAAATGCTGTGTGTTTGGCGCTGTGCGTTGGCGCAGCGCCAAACACGCAGCGTCCAGATGTTACAGCATAGTGGAGGGGATTTCAAGAAATCCCGTCTCCACTATGCGTAACAACACGCAGGCGGAAGACCTGCGTATCCGGACATGCGGCGCGTCTTTTCAGACCGCAGCATGTCCTAGCGTATTGCGGCGACGCTGCGTCGCCGCAACGGAATTTAACACAGTGCTATGTAGCCCTGCGTTCTTTCCGGAGGTGTTCCGGAGTTGTCCTGAACACCTACGGAAAGAGCGCGCGTCAAGAAGGGGGCGGGGCTTTGGGCGGTGCAGAATTTCCGCTCCGTCCAAAGCGCTGTGGTTCCGGACCGTGGAACCACAGCCTAAAGCTAACAGAGATGATTATAATTTTTTACTCCACCAGTTTCTAACAAAAGGACCTAATAGAGTCCCTGTTCCTTCTGCAGTACTGATTTATTGATTCCATCAGTCTAACACTAAGAACATTTTACTATAATAAAAGTATCCTCTTTATTTATTTCATCATCTTAGCATTATATATTATAATGTGGAAAAATAAAATTATTATTATTATTATTATTATTATTATAAGGAAAGGCCAACTCATGGATTATAGTTTTTTATTTATATTACAATAAAGACAAGCTAATCTACTAATTTTTTTTTAAAAAAACTAGCCCAACAATGAACAGTATAATTTTCACATAGATAAACCTTTTTATGGTAATATTAAAAAAATACTATAATCCATCGGGCCGTTTCATTAAAATTGCTATAAATTTTATTTTTTCCACATTATAATATATAATGCTAAGAAAGTGAAATAAATAAAGAGGATACTTTAATTGCAGTAAACATGTAATTAATTATAACAACTACTGACAACTGATTTTTTCTATGTTCTTGATCTTATATATATTTTTTTTTCCATGACAGCATTTAAGCTTATTTTTCCTTACATTAATTACTGTAATATTCATTGTATAATTCATTATATGTTGGAAAACATTGTTAAGGATATGGCATTAGATAATGAGCATTTCTGTAAAATAATTTGTATGTCATAAAAATGACTGTATCACAAGGACATTTCATGTTCTTTTTTGAGTTGTTACTATCTAACAAATTTGCAACAGTGTAGCCAATTGCAAATTAAAATAAATGTGTAATATACTGCTGCAGTGCAGTAAAGTGCAACCTCCACCAGGGGTGCTGGTGAGGGAAGAGAGGTTGCACACACACAGAGAAGTAACTCAGAGCAGCAGCACAGGTGTCACAGATAACAAAAGAATGGTCATACAAGCCAAAGTCAGAAACAATCAGGAGCAGAAGTACCACAGGTCACAGCAATGCAAGTCGTCAGGGAAAAGCCAGAAAGTCAGAGCCTACCGGGAACGTAGTATCCAAAACTTGAGACTTAAGACGTAGTCACGGTACAAGCCAGAGGGTCAAAAAGTCAGTCAGGAAGCGTAGTATCAGAAACAGAAAAAACAAAAGCAGAGTCCAGAGATCAAGCCGAGTCATGCACAAGTACAGGTTGTCAGGGGCAGTAGGATCACTAAGGAATACAGGTCAGCGGCACTAGCTTGGAAGCTTGAAGTATAGCTGATGCTGGCCCGCAGAATGCAGAGGACTGAAATAGCCCAACCAGTTCCAAAACGAGGCAGCGGGGTTTAACCCCCGCATGACCAGTCCAGAGAGAAGAAAACAAACCCTGGACTGGATCATGACAAAGGCATGCATAACAATATCAGTTTACATAATTTAATTACTAATACATAGTCTACAAATTAGAATATACATAGGAGCATAAAAAAATAAACAGTAACAACACTACCTTACAATGATGAGAAGTGGAGGAGCAACTTCTGAAGACCATTATGGAAAGACCTTTAAAAACACAAATGAAAAGGTTCTCATCATAATTGTGACAGTAAACTGTGTAGAAAGCAGATAGCTTGAAAATAATCATGCATAATACAAATACATAAAAAATAGAAAGGAAAGTTGGTCTGGAGAGAAGGAAAATTCAACTTAGTATACATTTATAATTCAGAAGACATTATTAAGACGCGTTCACATGTTCAGTATTTGGTCAGTATTTACATCAGTGTTTGTAAGCTAAAATCAAGAGTGGAACAATCAGTGAAAAGTATAAGAGAAATAATAGAAGCATAAACACAACTTCTGCTTTTTCACTCCCACCTGACTTTGTCTTAGAAATACAGTTGTAAAACATTGACAAAATACTATGGTACTCATAAATTTCCCAGATAGCCCAAAAAATCAATTGTCACAGACAACTATCTGCTAATGATGCACCTTATATAAAATGAATTATATCCCATATGGATATGCAAGATCAAATTTATGAAAATAACACATTTTAATTAAATCTTTATCTGATGAAGTGTCGCTAGTGGATAGCTGTCTGTAGCAATTGATTGTTTTTTTTTTTTTTAAATAAGCACTTTGCTGCATGATGTGGCTGGTAAGTGGACAACACCTGCTTGAAACTCCAGAAATGCATTCAACTCAATTACATACAAGGATTTTATTTAGGGTAAAAGACTACAGGGACTGATTAGAAATGAATGTCAGAATTCTCAGATTTATATTTTTTAAATATTTAGAAAACCATGTATATTTCCTTTACACTTTACAAATACTTGCTACTTTTTGTTGACATATAACATAAAATCACTATTAAAAAAAAAATTGAGCTTGTGGGTGCAACATAAAATGTGGAAAAGTTCACTGGGTATGAATACTTTTTCAAGTCACAGTATGTCACCTTGTTATATTCAGAGCATAGTCATTTTTAAGGAAAATTTTTCGGTCATGAATCATGGCTGGAAGATGATGAAATGAAGACCTGATCAGACAGATAACACAAAAGAAAACAAATCAGATGAGACGTCACTGGAAAGTCATTGGTTGTAAATATTTATTCTGCATCTACCGTATATACTCGTGTATAAGCCGACCCATGTATAAGCCGACCCCCCTAATTTTGCCACAAAAAACTGGGAAAACTTATTGACTCGTGTATAAGCTGGGTGTATAAACTGCCCTCCTGCTCTGTGCTGCCCCCGTCCTGCTCCTTGCTCCCTCATCCAGCTCTGTGCTCCCCTATTCTCCTCTGTACTCCCCCCCTCCTGCTCCGTCCTCTGCTGTGCTCCCCCATTCCTTCTCCGTCCTCCTGTGCCCACCCTGTCCTGCTCCATGCTTCCCCCGTCCTCCGTTCTCCTCCCCGTCCTCCTCCATGCTTCCCCCATCCACCATTCTCCCCCCCTGTCCTGCTCCATGCCTCCCCCGTCCTCCGTTCTCCTCCCCATCCTCCTCCATGCTTCCCCCGTCCTGCTCCATGCTTCCCCCGTCCACCGTTCTCCTCCCCGTCCTGCTCGTGCTCCTTGTCCTCTCCTCCATCATACTCACCCCTCCCTGTGCCATCGCTGAACTTGCCTGCAATCCTGCAGCTCTCCCCGGCTTCCTTCAGCTCTCCAGCGCTGAGCGGTGATGTAATACCGCTCATTAAGTCCATGAATATGGAGGCGACGCCCATGGGAGTGGCGTCGCGTCCATATTACATGACCTTAATGAGCGGGTATTACGTCACCGCTCAGCGCTGGAGAGCTGAAGGAAGCCGGGGAGAGCTGCAGGATTGCAGGCAAGTTCAGCGATGGCACGGGGAGGGGTGAGTATGATCCCAGCCACCGGCTCCTGCCGCGGCACCCCCTACCCCGCTGGTTTCTGCCCTATGACTCGTGTATAAGCCGAGGGGGCATTTTCAGCACGAAAAAAGGTGCTGAAAATCTGGGCTTTTACACGAGTATATACGGTATATTGTATAGCATGCAAAGAGAGTAACAGTCTCATTTCTAAATCAACCTCTCTAATTATGTGTTGCAGCATTCCCTTATTACATACTGATTCTCCCTTATTATGCATAGCACTTTCTCTTAATGTCTCACTATGTCCTTTATTACATTTTTTCCTTACTACCTTAAGAGCCCGGCATTGCCTGGTCATAGTAACTAACTGTGGTTACTTATAACAAATAACAGCAGCAATTAAGGGGCCTTTTTCCTCCTGCACCTCATGCTCTTTATTTTTACACAGCCTCCTCCTGCACCTCACACTCCTCCTTCATAAACAGCATTTTTCTGCAGCACAGCTTTTCTCCTTTATGGTTGCCTTCTCCAGCAGCACCTCACACTCCTCTTCCATATGCAATTGGAAAAACTTGATCCAGATAGAAATTGCACTAATTGCAATAAAGCGTACATAGTCCAGTGCTCATATATCATTATACAATTGTGTATGTAAAGCGCTGTGGAATTAATGGCGCTTTATAAGTGAGTAAAATAAATAAATCAATAAATAAATACATATCCTCCATCCCATAGTCCCGTGTCCATATACCCATCACACATCCTCTATCCCATAGTTCCGTACCCATATCCGTATCACACATCCTCCATCCCATAGTCCCGAGCCAGGTGATGCTGAGCAGGAAGTTCCTAGAGATGTGCTGTTATGTAAACTGGCAGTGCGGCTCTGTGTGCGGCCGCTGATTATGCTATTTCCTACACTGGCAACAATAGAGCGCGGCAGTAATGGAAGAGGGGTGATACATTTCTGTCATGTGCTCTCTGCTCCTTTCTTGGGGGCAGACAATGGCTGTGAGCTTATGTTCCTTGGGATGCTAGATTTCTCCCACCCGGTCAGTGTCTACTAAGATGCTGTGGAGTGGGAAAACTGTTGCTCATAGCAACCAATCACAGCTCAGCTTTCATCTTTTAGCCCCTTAGTGACAGAGCCATTTTGCAGCTTAATGAAAGGGCCAATTTTTACAATTCTGACCACTGTCAATTTATGAGGTTATAACTCTGGAACGCTTTAACGAATCCAGCTGATTCTGAGAAAGTTTTTTCGTGACATATTGTACTTCACGATAGTGGTAAAATTTCTTTGATATGACTTGTGTTTATTTATGAAAAAAACAGAAATATGGCGAAAATTTTGAAAATTTAACAATTTTCAAAATTTACATTTTTATGCCCTTAAATCAGAGAGATATGTCACACAAATTTCTTAATAAATAACATTTCCCACATGTCTACTTTACATCAGCATAATTTTGGGAACAAAATTTTTTTTTGTTACGAAGTTATAAGGGTTAAAAGTTGACCAGCGATTTCTCATTTTTACAACACCATTTTTATTTTAGGGACCACATCACATTTGAAGTCACTTTGAGGGGTCTATATGATAGAAAATACCCAAAAGTGACACCATTCTAAAAACTGCACCCCTCAAGGTGCTCAAAATCACATTCAAGAAGTTTATTAACCCTTTACGTGCTTCACAGGAACTGAAGCAATGTGGAAGGAAAAAATTAACATTTAACTTTTTTTGCAAAAACTTTACTTCGGAACCAATTTTTTTTATTTTTACAACTGTTAAAAGAAAAAATGAACCACAAAATTCGTTGTGCAATTTCTCCTGAATAAGCCGATACCCCATATGTGGGGGTAAACCACTTTTTGGGCGCACGGCAGAGGTCGCAAGGGAAGGAGCGACATTTGACTTTTTCAACGCAGAATTGGCTGGACGCCATATCGCGTTTGTAGAGGCCCTGATGTGTCTAAACAGTGGAAACCCATCACAAGTGACCCCATTTTGGAAACTAGACCCCCTAAGGAACTTATCTAGATGTGTGGTGAGCACTTTGAACCTCCAAGTGCTTCACACAAGTTTATAACATAGAACAGTGAAAATAAAAAATCATATTTTTTCCACAAAAACAATCTTTTCACCCCAATTTTTATTTTCCCAAGGGTAACAAGACACCAAAAGTTTTTGTGCAATTTGTCCTGAGCATGCTGATACCCCATATGTGGGGTAAACCACTGTTTGGGTGCATGGTAGAGCTTGGAAGGGAAGGAGCGCCGTTTGACTTTTTCAACGCAGAATTGGCTGGACGTCATGTCGTGTTTGTAGAGGCCCTGATGTGTCTAAACAGTGGAAACCCCCCACAAGTGACCCCATTTTGGAAATTAGACCCCCTAAGGAACTTATCTAGATGAGTGGTGAGCACTTTGAACCTCCAAGTGCGTCACAGAAGTTTATAACATAGAACCGTGAAAATAAAAAATCATATTTTTTCCACAAAAATGATCTGTTCACCCCAATTTTTATTTTCCCAAGGGTAACAAGACCCCAAAAGTTTTTGTGCAATTTGTCCTGAGCATGCTGATACCCGATATGTGGGGGTAAACCACTGTTTGGGTGCATGGCAGAGCTTGGAAGGAAAGGAGCGCCGTTTGACTTTTTCAACTCAGAATTGGCTGGACGCCATGTCGCGTTAGTAGAGGCCCTAATGTGTCTAAACAGTGGAAACCCCCCACAATTGACACCAATTTGGAAACTAGACCCCCTGAGGAACTTATATAAATGTGTCGTGAGCACTTTGAACCCCCAAGTGCTTCACAGAAGTTTATAACTCCCAGGCATGAAAATAAAAAGTCATATTTTTTCCACAAACCTGATCGTTTTGTCCCCAATTTTTTATTTTCCCAAGGGTAACAGGAGAAATTAGACCTCAAAAGTTGTTGTACAATTTGTCCTGAGTACGCTGATACCCCATATGTGGGGTGGGACCACTGTTTGGGCGCACGGCAGGGCTTGGAATGGAAGGAGCGCCGTTTGACTTTTTCAAACCAAAATTGGCTGGAATTGAAATTGGACGCCATGTCGCGTTTGGAGAGCCCCTGATACGCCTAAACAGTGGAAACCCCCCACAAGTGACACCATTTTGGAAACTAGACCCCTTAAGGAACTTATCTACATGTGTGATGAGCACTTTGAACCCCCAAGTGCTTCACAGAAATTTATAAACGCAGAGCCGTGAAAATGAAAAATCATTTTTTTTTCTCAAAAATGATTTTTTTAGCCAGCTATTTTTTATTTTCTCAAGGGTAACAGGAGAAATTAGAATCCCAAAATTGGTGTGCAATTTGTCCTGAATACGGTGAAACCCCATATGTTGGGGTAAACCACTGTTTAGGCGCACGGCAGGGCTCGGAAGGGAGGGAGCACTATTTGACTTTTTGAAAGCCACGTCGTGTTTGGAGACCCCCTGATGTGTCTAAACAGTGGAAACCCCCCACAAGTGACCCCATTTTGGAAACTAGACCCCATAAGGAACTTAGCTAGATGTGTGGTGAGCACTTTGAACCCCCAAGGGTTTCACAGAAATTTATAAACGTAGAGCTGTGAAAATAAAAAATCATTTTTTTTCTCAAAAATGATTTTTTTAGCCAGCTATTTTTTATTTTCCCAAGGGTAACAGGAGAAATTAGAACCCCAAAATTTGTGTGCAATTTGTCCTGAGTACGCTGATACCCCATATGTTGGGGTAAACCACTGTTTGGGCGCACGTCAGGGCTCGGAAGGGAGGGAGCGCCATTTGACTTTTTGAACGCCACGTCGTGTTTGAAGACCCCCTGATGTGCCTAAATAGTGGAAATCCCTCAATTCTAGCTCCAACCCTAACCCCAACACACCCCTAACCCTAATCCAAACCCTAATCCTAACCTAAATCCCAACCCTAATTCCAACCCTGATTGTAACCCTAACCTTAATTGTAACCCTAACTCTAATTGTAACCCTAACCCTAATTATAACCCTAATTATAACCCTAACCCTAAGGCTAGGTTCATTTTGCGTTTTACCAGCCCATTCAACACATAGCTTTGATGGGCTGGTAACCCTCTAGCGCAGAGGAATCAGCAGATGATTCATCTGCGCTAGCGGTGACAGAGCGCAGACGCTGCAGCCCGCGTCCGAGGCTCCGTCACTGAATTATGGCACGTCGCAAACCCATGCCGCTTTACGGCATGCGTCGCGATGCGCCCTCAAATGGCGGTGAATGGCAGAGTTAACGGACTGCCATAACGCAGTATGAACTCAGCCTAATTATAACCCTAACCCTAATGCTAACCCTAACCCTAATGCTAACCCTAACCCTAATTATAACCGTAACCCTAACGGAAAAATGAAAATAAATATAATTTCTATTTTTTATTATATGTCCCTAACTAAGGGGGTGATAAATGGGGGGGTTATGTACTGTTTTTTTTATTTTGATCACTGTGATAGTTTATCACAGTGATCAAAATGTACTTTTAGAGAATGAATGAATATTTTTTTGAATTTGCCGCCATTTTTTTTTACTGGATGAAGAAGCCGGCCTGAACGGAGGACAGGGGGAGGAATGGAGGCCAGGGGGAGGATCGGACCACACGGAGGGAGGATTGGAGGACACGGGACCCCTGCAGGTACAGGGGGGGGAGATCGGGGGTCCCGGGACACTACTTCTCTCCCCTCTGATGTGCAATCACATCAGAGGGGAGAGAAATTTACAGGCAGGGATCGCGGCTGTGATTTCTCTTTTGCGATCGCCGCTATATGGCGATCGCAAAAGAGTGGTGACTGGGGGGGCCCCTATTATGTTCTCTGGGGTCTCGGCTACCCCAGGCAGCCGAGACCCCAGAGAAAATCGCCTATCCCCCCGTCACCTCGCGGCGGGCGCACCACTCATGCGCCCGCCATTTTGCAGCATGGCGCCGGCAGCGGGTGACACCGGAGGGCCCTGGGGCCATAAGGAGGGTTCGGGGGCCACAGTGGGGGTACCGGGGACCCTTTTTATCTCTCCTCTGATGTCCGATGACATCAGAGGAAAGAGAAATTAAATGGCACATGTTTTTTTCTTTTTTTTGCGATCGCCGTTATAGTGTTAATAACGGCGATCGCAACATCGGTGTCGGTAAAAACCGACCCGATTCATGTTCTCCGGGGTCTCGGCTACTGGGGGTAGTCGAGACCCCAGAGAAAATGCGCCTCTGGAGGGCGCTATAGGCTTTTTCCACAGCGCCGTTAATTAACGGCGCTGTGGTTTAAGTACCCTTAATGACCACCGTTAAAAGGCGTATCGGCGGTCGTTAAGGGGTTAAACAGCCCTGGTGAAATGAAAGAAGCTTTGTGATTGGTTTCTGTGGGCAACATGGGCAGTGTAACCTGGTCAAGAAGATGTGTCTATGAAATATAAATATTATATATATACTGTATATATATATATATATATATATATATATATATATATGTATATATATATTAGATATTTATTATATGGAGCTTTGCGCGTGGAGTGAGTTTGGCTAAGCAGAGTGGGAGGGGCTATGTGGAGTGGGCATGGCTTGATATATACACACATACTGTGCACTCAACTTTATATATATAGATTTAGAATAACAGTGATACAGGAATGAAGCATATGTAAAGGAAGTTTTCTTTTCCTTTTAAACCCTTTCTAACACAAGATGTAATAGTACTTCCAATTCAGGAAGTAGTAACTGTAAATGGATCTGCTGGTACATCATAGTAATAGTCCAGGAGCAGGAGCTGTGCCTGGAGTTATCACAGCGAAGCTTAGCTTCACTGATAGCCAAACTCCTGCAGTAACAACCACGATACCTCATGTTAGCACCATCCCTCATTATTGACCCTATAGATCTTGTTATCAATAGCGAATGCAATATTTACAAGGTCGTAAGAAGGATACTATTCCTCTCTCATGCCATCACTTCTTTCGCAATGCCATCATTGGGGGTCATGTGTACCTGGATGGAGGCCATGTATATCTGGATGGGGGGCCATGTATGCTAGTATTGAGGCCCATATGTATGAGGATGGGGGACAATGTATACATGGTTGGAGGGGCCATGTATGTTTGAATGAGATGCCATGTATACCAGGATGGGGGACATGTATACCTGGATGAGGTGCCATGTATACCTCTATGGAGACATAGAAAACCCCACAGCAGTGCATCATGGCCAAATTTTTTGCTTCAATTATTTTCTATTTTCTTCCTCTAAAACATAGTGTTAGGGTCTGTGGAACGCACCAAATATAAGATGTAGAGAGGTGCGTTCGCAGCCCGGGGTCCACCGTGCAGGCAGAGCCTGCTGTTAGTAAATTGGCGTAAGTAGCGAACTCTGTTATTCCGCCGAGTTGCTAAAATAAAAGCCATAGCGTGCTGTGGCAGTTAATGCAAACTCTGTTAATCCACAGAGCCGCTAGCGGGAATGCCGCAGCGCTATATGGCGATATAAGCGAACTCTATTACACCACAGAGTCGCTGAGGTAAAGACGCAGAGATAGGTACTGTGTCCTGTTAACCCCACAGGGATACACAGATAACTGCTGTGCGGATAGCAGTCCGTGATCATGCAGACAGCAACGCAATCAAGCAATCTCCTCACCGGAGAAGCCGGTATTTTAGGGGCTTATTTCAGCCAAGCCCTGACCACGTGCACCCAAATCTCCTCACCGGAGGTGCCGGTATTCTAGGGGCTTATTTCAGCCGAGGCCTAATCACATGAGTACATGATCACACTGGCGCAAAGCACATAATGCAATTGATCCTAGCGCACTGCCGTGCGGTAAGGACAACCTTTTATAACAGCCATGAGAAAAAGACCTTCCAGGAAGGACCAATGTGAGGCTGCTTCAGAACATCACAGCCAGAGGACCTTCCTGAAGGACCAATAGGAGTGGCAGCTGTGTCTGAGCATGTGACCCCTGATCTCCAATAGGAGATCTCGCCCTGGGCATGCTCAGAAGAAGCATCAAAGGACTTAGACCTAAAGATGTCTGCTCGCCACTGACCAGTACTGGCTATAATAGCAGAACCTGAAGAGGCAGCAGCAAATCTTTGCACAGCATTAGACGGGCGATATGCTGGGACCGACGTCTTTGCTGAGCAGGCTCCACTGTGGACGGAGATGGATGGGGGACCGCAGCGGGACTGGTTCGAGACTCTCCTTATGCAGCAGCGGGATCTCGAACCCTAACATTACCCCCCTCCTAAGGTCCCCCTTCTATGGGCCTCGCTGCGCTCAAAGGCAGCGATGAGCTGTGGAGCGTGAACATGCTCGGCAGGCTCCCAGGACCTATCCTCAGTCCCATAACCCCTCCAATCCACCAAATAAATTTTTTGCCTCATACCACCTTGCACCCAACAATGGCGTTCACCTCATGATCATCAGTAGATGAACCCGACGTCCCGGCAGATGACTCGGGAAACCGGGAAATGGTCACAGGTTTCAGGAGGGACACGTGAAAAGTGTCGGTGATACCAAGGCGAGGCTGAAGGGCTAGGTGGTAAACCACCGGGTTCACCTGCTCAAGATCTTTAAAGGGACCCAAAAAGCGAGGAGCCAACTTGGTGGACTCTACACATAGCCTGATGTTTCGGGCAGAGAGCCACACTAGGTCACCAGGAGCAAATGTAGGAGCGGGGCGCCGATGGGCATCGGCCGAAGACCTCATCCTCTCTTTGGAGGCCTGATTGGCATCCTGGGTGCGGTCCCAAATGTCCCGTGCCTCCACAGCCCAGTCTGCCACCCTGTAATCAGCGGAAGACACGGGCATGGGCACTGGTATCCGCGAATGCTGACCGTAGTTCAGGAGGAATGGGGTCTGTCTGGTGGAGTCAGCCACAGCATTATTTAGAGCAAACTCAGCCCACGGTAGCAAGGATGCCCAGTCATTCTGCCTGGCAGAGACAAAATATTGCAAGTATGTGACCAAGCTCTGGTTGGCCCTCTCTACCAACCCATTCGTCTCGGGATGGTATGCAGAGGAGAGATTCAACTCAATGCTGAGTAAACGACACAGCTCTCTCCAGAACCGAGACGCAAACTGCGGACCTCGATCACTGACAATTTTGTCTGGCATACCGTGTAGGCGGAAAATATGCCTAATGAATAATGCTGCCAAGGCCCGTGCAGATGGTAACCGTGGTAACGGCACCAAGTGTACCATTTGGAGAAGTGGTCGGTTATCACCCAGATGATGGTGCAGCCCCGAGACTTGGGTAAACCCACCACAAAATCCATCCCGACCATCTCCCAAGGCCTGTCTGCCACCGGTAGAGGGAAAAGTAGCCCAGCTGGCCGTTGTCGAGGGGACTTATTCTTGGCGCAGGAGACGCACGCCTGAAAGTATTCCGTGACATCACAGACCATATATGGCCACCAGTATGTCCTCGCCAGCAAATCAGATGTCCTCTTTGTCCCAAAATGTCCACCCACCCTGGATGAATGTGCCCAAGAGAGAACCTCCGGTCGCAAATTGGTGGGCACAAAAATCTTGCCTGGAGGCACAGACTCAAGCGAAGCCGGGGCCACCGTTCTTAGGCTCTCTGTGGGGACAATCAGGCCAAGGTTCCTCCTCCACCTCTTCAGAGGACACCACGGAGCGACACAGAGCGTCGGCACGAATGTTCTTCTCACCGGAGAGGAAATGGAGGGTGAAATGGAACCAAGAGAAAAACAAGGACCATCTGGCCTGGCGAGAATTTAGCCGCTGGGCAGTCTGTAGATAAACCAAGTTTTTGTGATCAGTAAAAACTTGAAAGGGAAAACAAGCCCCTCCAGGAGATGTTTCCACTCAGAAAAGGCCAACTTCATGGCTAGTAACTCCCTGTCCCCGGTGGAATAATTCCTCTCCGCTGGTGTGAATGTCTTGGAAAAGAAGAAGCAAGGATGCTTCTGACTTTGAGCATCCTTTTGGAAGAGGACTGCTCCAGCACCAATGGATGAGGCATCTACCTCCAATATAAAAGGCTTATCAACATCAGGGCGATGTAAGATGGGAACGCTAGCAAAATGAGATTTAACTGAAGTAAAGGCCTTGGAGACCTCCTCTGACCATAACTTGGGATTAGCTCCCTTCTTGGTGAGGGCTACCAAGGGAGCTACCAAAGTAGAGAAGTGGGGAATGAATCGGCGATAGTAGTTTATGAACCCCATAAAGCGCTGCACCGCTTTAAGGGAGTGGGGTTCTTAACAATCAATTACAGCCTGTAGTTTGACAGGATCCATAGCCAATCCCTGGATGGAGATGATATAGCCCAGGAAAGGTAGAGACTCCTGCTCAAACATGCACTTCTCCAACTTCGCATAAAGGGAATTTGCTCGCAAGAGGTCGAAGACCTTGCAGACATCTCTCCGGTGGGAGGCCATTTCTGGAGAAAAGATGAGAATGTCATCCAGATAGACTACCACCGAGGTGGTCAATATATCCCGGAAGATGTCGTTCACAAAGTCTTGGAAGACAGCTGGGGCATTACAGAGCCCAAAGGGCATTACCAGTTATTCATAATGCCCATCCCTGGTGTTAAATGCCGTCTTCCATTCGTCCCCCTCACGGATGCGAATCAGGTTAAACACACACCGCAGGTCTAGTTTAGTAAATACGCTTGCTCCCTGAAGTCAGTCAAAGAGCTCAAAGATTAGCGGCAAAGGATACTTATTTTTCACGGTTATAGCGTTGAGACCCCTATAATCAATGCATGGACGTAATTCTCCGTTCTTCTTCTGCACAAAGAAGAACCCGGTTCCCGCTGATGACACCGACTTCCTAATGAATCCCCTTGCCAAGTTCTCCTGAATATATTGGGACATGGCCTCTGTCTCAGGAAGAGAGAGGGGATAAACCCTTCCTCTAGGAGGCTCAGCTCCAGGCAAGAGGTCATTAGGACAGTCATAGGGGCGATGAGGCGGAAGAGTCTCCGCAGCCTTCTTCGAGAAAACGTCAGCATAGGACCAATAGACCTTGGGAAGAGGAGAGAGGTCTATGGGTATCTCAGTGGTGGTGACCTGCACGCTGTCCCTAATGCATCTGCCTTTACATAAATTACCCCAACCCAGAATTCTCCCTGAAGACCACTCAATATGGGGAGAGTGGTGGCGGAGCCAGGGTAATCCCAACAAAACCTCATCTATACCCTCAGGGAGGATAAAAAATGATATAGTCTCCTGATGGGACGGAGACATAGACAAGGTGAGTGGGACAGACTGATGGGTGATTTGTGTGGGCAGAATTGCTCCGTTCAACACCAGTACCGACACTGGATCAGCCAGCAACACCAAAGGCATGGTGTGGCGAGAAGCAAAGGAGGACGACATAAAATTCCCCTCTGCCCCAGAATCCACACACAGCTTGACAGGTAGGGTGGTAGAACCGTGGGTAATTATGCCCTTGATGAGCACTTTAGGGGCAAAACTCATGGCGTCCAGTGACCCGTTCCTATGGTTACTGAGCGCGACCGTTTATTCAACCGCTGTGGACATCTGTTGGCAAAATGTCCCTGCTGCTGGCAAATATAACAAATCGGGGATGGATGAGTGAGCCGAGATTTAGATCCCATAGGAGAAACCTACTGAAGGTCTGGCGCCTGAACGGGCAACTCCAGAGTGGTGGCGAAGGTAGGAGCCAACTGAACCTTCTGCCTACACTGGGCAAGTTCCAGCCTCTGCTCGTGGAAACGGAGGTTGACGCGGGTGGAAATAGCGATAAGCTTCTCCAGTGTGGCAGGAATCTCCCTGGTAGCCAAGGCGTCTTTCACATGACCAGCCAGTCCTCTCCAGAACACGGGAATGAGGACTTTATCTGGCCACTCTAATTCCGAGGCCAGAGTCCGAAATTGGACAGCAAAATGGCTGACCAAAGCTGAACCCTGGGTACTTGCCAGCAGTTTGAGCGCCGCATCGTGGGTGACCTGAGGTCCTAGAAAAACCTTTTTCAGAGCCTCCAGAAAACGAGAAGCGCTCTGCACCACACGGTCGTCGCGCTCCCACAGCGGCGTTGCCCACTCCAACGCTCTGCCCGACAGAAGAGCTATCACAAAGCCCACTTGTGCCCGATTAATGGGGAAACGTGCAGCCAGAAGCTCGAGGTGTATGGAGCACTGACTCACGAATCCCCGACATTGCTTGCTGTCACCAGTGTGACAATGTAGGGGCAGAGTTAGCAGAGGACAAACTGGCTGCAGCTAAGCTAGCAGCCTGAACAGTGACTGCGGTAACATAAACAGCTGAGGTTGTGCGCTCAAGAGCCGCCAACCTACCCTGCAGCTGCTGGATGTACAGCTGTAAACGCTGTTCATCCGCATTTTACTAGCCAGACCCTGGTGCTTGGATTATGTTAGGGTCTGCGGAACGCACCAAATGTAAGATGTAGAGAGGTGCGTTCGCAGCCCGGGGTCCACCGTGCAGGCAGAGCCTGCTGCTAGTAAAATGGCGTAAGTAGCGAACTCTGTTATCCCGCAGAGTTGCTAAAATAAATGCCGTAGCGTGCTGTGGCAGTTAATGCGAACTCTGTTCATCCACAGAGCCGCTAGTGGGAATTCCGCAGCGCTGTATGGCGATATAAGCAAACTCTATTAAACCACAGAGTCGCTGAGGTAAAGACGCAGAGATATGTACTGTGCCCTGTTAATCCCACAGGGATACACAGATAATTGCTGTGCGGATAGCAGTCCGTGATCATGCAGACAGCAACGCAATCAAGCAATCTCCTCACCGGAGAAGTCGGTATTCTAGGGGCTTATTTCAGCCAAGCCCTGACCCCATGCACCCAAATCTCCTCACTGGAGGTGCCGGTATTCTAGGGGCTTATTTCAGCCGAGGTCTAACCACATGAGCACATGATCACACTGGCGCAAAGCACATAATGCAATTGATCCTAGCGCACGGCTGTGCAGTAAGGACAACCTTTTATAGCAGCCACGAAAAAAAGACCTTCCAGGAAGGACCAATGGGAGGCTGCTTCAGAACATCAACAGCCAGAGGACCTTCCTGAAGGACCAATAGGAGTGACAGCTGTGTCTGAGCATGTGACCCCTGATCTCCAATAGGAGATCTCGCCCTGGGCATGCTCAGATAAAGCAACAAAGGACTTAGACCTAAAGATGTCTGCTCGCCGCTGACCAGTACTGGCTATAATAGCAGAACCTGAAGAGGCAGCAGCATGTCTCTGCACAGCATTAGACCGGGTGAGCCACTGGGACTGATGTCTTTGCTGAGCAGGCTCCACTGCGGCCGTAGATGGATGAGGGACCGCAGCGGGACTGGTTTGAGACTCCCCTTGTGCAGCAGTGGGAACTCGAACCCTAACACATAGGTTCATCTAATGGTAAGGTGCATCTTATAGTACGAAAAATTTGGTGAGTATTTGATACAATAGAAAAAATTTTAAGATTTGGTATAAAAACCTTTTGTTTGCAATTACAGAGGTCGGATATTTCCTGTAGTTCTTGACCAAGTATTCTAACTGTAGCATGGATTTTGGCTCACATCTCCATACAGATCTTGTCCAGATCTTTCAGATTTTGGAGCTGTCGCTGTGCAACATTGAGTTTCTGCTCTCTCCAAAAAATTTATAATGGGCTCAGGTCTGGAGACTGGCTAGGCCACTCCAGCACCTTAAAATACATTTTACGGAGCCAGTTGCCATATCTGTGTGTTTTGGGTCATTGTCATGCTTGAAGACAAAGCCACGACCCATTTTCAATGCTCTTATGGATGTAAGAAAGTTGTTGGCCAAAATATCGCTATACATGACCCTTTCCATTCTTCATTCAATACTGTGCAGTCATCCTGTCCCTTTTACAGAAAAATACCCCAAAGTATGATGTTTCCCCCACCATGTTGTATGGTTAGGAAAATATTCCTGGGGTTGTATTCAACCTTCTTCTTCCTCTAAACACAGCGAGTGGAGTTGATACAAAAAAGTTCTATTTTGGTCCCATCTGACCACATGACCATGGTAAATGGCAAACTTCAGAGGGGCCTGGTCATGTGCTGGCGTGAACAGAGGGACCTTGCGTGCCCAGCAGGATTTTAATCCATTACGGCATAGTATGTTACTAATGGTAATGTTTGTGACTGTGATTCCAGCTCTCTTCAGGTCATTGAATAGGTCCTCCTGTGTAGTTCTGGGCTGGATGCATGGAGCCCCAGACTCAGGAACATTGACAGTCATCTTGTGTTTCTTCCATTTTTTAATACAGTGGGGACAAAAATATTTTAGTCAGCCACCAATTGTGCAAGTTCTCCCACTTAAAAGATGAGAGAGGCATATAAATGCCATCATAGGTAGAACACAACTATGAGAGTCAAAATGAGAAAACAAATCCAGAAAATCACCTTGTCTAATTTGGTAAGATTTATTTTGAAAATTATGAAGGAAAATAAGTATTTGGTCACCTAAAAACATGCAAAATTTCTGGCTCTCACAGACCTGTAATTTCTTCCTTAAGGGGCTCCTCTGTCCTCCAGTCATTACCTGTAGTAATAGCACCTGTTTGAACTTGTTATCAGTATAAAAGACACCTGCCCACAACCTCAAACAGGCACACTCCAAACTCCACTATGTTGAAGACCAAAGAGCTGTCGAAGGACACCAGAAACAAAATTGTAGTCCTGCTGCAGGCTGGGAAGACTGAGTCTGCAACAGTAAAGCAGCTTGGTGTGATGAATTCAACCGTGAGCGCAATAATAAGAAAATGGAAGACATACAAGACCACTGATAATCTCCCTAAATCTGGGGCTCCACACAAGATCTCACCCCTTGGGGTCAAAATGATCACAAGAACGGTGAGCAAAAATCCCAGACCCACATGGGGGACCTAGTGAATGACCTGCATAGAGCTGGAACCACCATAACAAAGGCTGCCATCAGTAACACACTACGCCGCAATGTAATCAGATCCTGCAGTGCCAGACGTGTCCCCCTGCTTAAGCAAGTACGTGTCCGGGCCCGTCTGAAGTTTGCTAGAGAGCATTTCAATTATCAAGAAGAGTAGTGAGAGAATGTCAAATGGTCTGATGAAACCAAAGTAGAACTATTTTGTAGGAGACAGAATGCTGAGTTGCATCCAAAGAACACCATGCCTACTGTGAAGCAGGGGGGTAGCAACATCATGCTTTGGGGCTGTTTCTCTGCAAAGGGACCAGGACAACTGATTTGTGTACATGAAAGAATAAATGGGGCTACGTATTGTGAGATTTTGAGTGCAAAACTCTTCCATCAGCAAGGGTATTGAAGATGAAATGTGGATAGGTCTTTCAGCATTATAATGATCCCAAGCACACTGCCAGGGCAATGAAGGAGTGGCTTCGTAAGAAGCATATGAACATCCTGGAGTGGCTAGCTAGTCTTCAGATTTCAACTACAAAGAAAACCTTTGGAGGAATTTGAAAGTCCGTGTTGCCCAGAGACAGACCCAAAACATCACTGCTCTGGAGGAGATCTGCATGGAAGAATGGGACAACATACCACCAACAGTGTGTGCCAACCTTGTGAAGATTTACAGAAAACATTTGACCTCTGTCATTGCCAACATAGGATATATAACAAAATTTTGAGATGAACTTTTGTTAATGACCAAATACTTATTTTTTACCATTAGGCTGTGGTTCCACGGTCCGGAACCACAGCGCTTTGGACGGAGCGGAAATTCCGCTCCGTCGAAGCCCCGCCCCCTTTATGACGCGCGATCTTTCCGGAGGTGTTCAGGACACCTCCGGAACACCTCCGGAAAGAGCGCAGGGCTACATAGCCCTGTGTTAATTCTGTTGCGGCGACGCACCGTCGCCGCAATACGCGAGGACATGCTGCGGTCTAAAAAGACGCGCCGCATGTCCGTTTACGCAGGTTTGCCACCTGCGTATTGTTACGCATAGTGGAGACGGGATTTCTTGAAATCCCCTCCACTATGCTGTAACATCTGGACGCTGCGTGTTTGGCGCTGCGCCAGCGCACAGCGCCAAACACGCAGCGTATCCTGACCGTGGAAACTCACCCTAATTTGCTAAATAAATCTTGCCAAATCAAACAAGGTGATTTTCTGGATTTGTTTTCTCATTTTTGCTCTCATAGTTGTGGTTTACCTATGATGTCAATTACAGGCTTCTCTAATCTTTTTAAGTGAGAGAACTTGCACTATTGGTGGCTGACTAAATACTTTTTTTCTCTACTGTAATTGTGACAACAGTTGTTGCATTCTCACCAAGCTGTTTGACTATTGTCCTATAGCCCATCACATCCTTGTTTAGATCTACAATTTTGTCCTTGGTGTCCTTTGAAAGCTCTTTTGTCTTGGCCATGGTGGAGAGGTTGTATGGTGATTGATTGAGATTGTAGACAGGTGTCTTTTTACAGGTAACAAGTTCAAACAGGTGCAATTATTAGCAGTAATGAGCATAGAGTATGAGGGATTCTTAAAGAATAGCTAACAGGTCAGTAAGAGCCAGAAT
This sequence comes from Oophaga sylvatica, assembly GCA_033576555.1. Taxonomy (NCBI): domain Eukaryota; kingdom Metazoa; phylum Chordata; class Amphibia; order Anura; family Dendrobatidae; genus Oophaga; species Oophaga sylvatica. The sequence goes on from JARQOD010000001.1 coordinate 122,558,340, forward strand.
TCTTCCTCATGGTAGGGGATAAAATATTAATTTTATGTAATAAAGTGGAATTTAATTATTTAAAAAACATACATACAGACTTCTCAATTCTTTGTAGGTGGAAATACTTGCAAAATTGGTAAAGTATCAAAATAATGATTTTCCCCACTATATTAATATCATCGGCTGCGTCACTGCCTTTGATGTGGGCTCCGGCGCTAAGACTACATCTATTCCTGCACTTGACAAGTTAAATGTCTCTGTCAATCACTGACAGCGGCATTTAACATACGCCAGTCGGAAGCATGTCACAAGTCCCACTCGTCAGCACCTCTTTCACATGATCTCGGATCACTGATGGGTTGTCATTACAGCTGAGGCTCTGCAGAAGACCCCAGTACCTGTCATCATGATACTCCTATGAACACTGACACGTTAATAGAAGATCGTGATTTTTGCTCTACATAGTAGAGCTGAAGCCCTGTTCTGCTAAAACTTCAGCTAAAAGCATTAATTAAAACTTTGTGTATATTGGAACAACACAAAAAACAGATAAAAAGGGCAAATTGTGCATAATTTCACCAAATTCTGAAAATGGGCAGGACAAAATTGTTGGCACCCTTAACTTAATATTTGTTTGAACACCCTTTGGAATAGATAACTGCAATCAATTGCTTCATATAACCACAAACAAGTACTTACGCTTCTCAATCAGAATTGTGGACCACTCTTCTTTTGAAAATGACTGCAAGGCTCTCATATTTGAAGGGTGCTTTCTCCCAACAGCATTTTTAAGATCTCTCCACAGGTGTTCAATGGGATTTAGAACCGGACTCATTGCTGGCCACTTCAGAATTCTCCAGTGCTCTGTTTCCATTAATTTCTGGGAGCTTCCTAAAGAATTTTTGTGGTCATTGTCTTGCTGGAAGTAAACCATGACCTAGGACGCAAACCTAACTTTCTGACATTGGGTACTGCTTTGCAATCCAAAATCCTTTGGTAATCTTCAGATTTCATGATGCTTTGCACACATTCAAAGCACCTAGTGCCAGAGGCAGCAAACCAAACCAAAATCATCTTAGAATCTCCGCAATATTTGACGGGTGGTACTGTGTTCTTTTCTTTGTAGTCCTCATTCCATTTTCGGAAAACAGTAGAATGACATTCTTTACTAAAAAGCTCTATCTTGGTCTCATCTGTCCACAAGATGCAATCTCAGAAGGATTTTGGCTTACATAAATTTTGGAAAACTGCAGCCTAGCTTTTTTATGTCTCTGTGTCAGCAGTGGGGACCTCCTGGGTCTCCTGCCATAACGTTTCATTTCATGTAAATATCAACAGATAGTTTGAGCTAACTGTGATGCACGCTGAGCCTGCAAGACAGCTTGAATTTATTTTGAACTTAAATGGGGTTGCTTATCCACCATCCGGACTACCCTGCATTGCAACCGTTATCAATTTTTTTCTGCGTCCATGTCCAGGAAATTAGCTACAGTACCGATGGTTTTGTGAACACCTTGATTATAGTTGTGCACCATGGACAAAGAACATCAAGCATCTGGAGATTACATGTGACCTTAAGATAGTTAATATTGTTCACCAATTTTTGTTCTTAAGTCCACTCAGACTTTCAAACTACTCCTCTTTTGATCTGGTTTCATATTTATCTGTTATTTTCAT
>JARQOD010000001.1:122560098-122659175 GCA_033576555.1 Oophaga sylvatica
AGGGGACATGGGTATTGGCCTCTTCCCAAACTAAAAACATCAGTTTTCAGCTGCCCCAGAAAAAGCAAATCAATATGATGCGGCAAATCTAGTGCTCAGCCTTGCCCTTCCCACTTGCCCTGTAGCGGTGGCAAGTAGGGTAATGGTTCTGCAAGTTGATGTCACTTTGCATTGTCAGGTGACATCAAACCCACTGGTTTGTAATGGAGAGGCGTCTATAAGATGCCCCCATTACTAACCCTATAGTGATATTATAAAAAGCACACACAGAATAAAGTCCTTTATTTGAAATAATGACACAGACTCCTTTATTTAATGTAAATGAAACCATACTCACCGAGCACCTAATCCACTGAATCCAACGTCTAATACAACAAAAATAAAATAATAAACCAAATATTACTCATCTATCTGCCGAGAAGATAATAATCCATAATGTCCCACAACGATCATGATGACTTTGAAAGCAGTCAATGATGTGACTGCTCTCTATGACAGCCGGCTATACACTGACACAGGAGGTAATCACTCCTGCAGTGTATAGCACTGAGCTTCCATGAGAGAGGTCACACGAGTTCATCAGCTGATGAGTTACAGTGATCTCAGTTATGGCACCACCACTGTGCGAGAAAGTTCACCAGAGTTCATCATGAACTTGTGTGACCTTTCTCACAGCAGCTCAGTGCTTTACACTGTGGGAGCGATGACGCTCCTGTCAGTGTATCACAAGTGGCTGGGCAGATCAGTCACATTTCCCTATGTGACTGTTCTACAATTGAGATCACCATGGGACAATCTGTATTATGTGGACTACAGCAGACTGGTGAGTATATGGTGGTTTTTTATTTTTTATTTTTTTTATAGGAGACATGGGTATCGGGGATTGGACATTAGGTGAGTATAATGTGTTTTTTATTTTTATTTGAGTATGTATTTAATTAATTTACTTTTTTTTACTTTGAGCACAGGTGCCGGCTGATGAGAGACTACTTTTCCCATCAGCGGCTCCTGCCATCACTGTTATCTGTGACAGCAGACATAGTCTGATGGGAGGAGTAGTCTCTCATCAACTGGTGCCTGCTGACCTGCGGTAAGCATTATACTGTGGGTCACCGCTACAGGTCACAGTGTCTCTGCAGGGTCACGCTGATATCTTACAGCATGAACCCGCAGCGCTGACAGCAGTATGTTTTTTTCTAAGTTTGTGAACAAGTGCCGGCTGATGAAAGACTACTTATCTTATCAGCGGCATCTTCTGTCACTGTAATCTTTGACAACATACACAGCCTGATGGGAGGAGTAGTCTCTCATCAGCCGGCACCTGCTGACCTGTGGTAAGCTTTTTACCACGGGTCACAGTATCTGAGTGGGGTCACACCGATATCTGACAGCATGACCCCACAGGACTTTGATGGCAGTAATAATCTATTAGCAGTAACTTTACGCCAATCAGAACTGCTGTCACACAGTGATCGTGAGCCGAACCAAAAATTGAAAATTGAAATATTCACTCATCTCTAGTTCTGTATCACATTTAGCAACTGAAAAAATAAGATTTTGAAAGGTCTGCTTGTGCATGGAGCAGAAGAGAAGGAGTGCACAAAACACTTTTATGAAATATGCCCTGCTGTCTTTGTCTTTGGACCTCACTAATGGCAGAAAAAAAATATCTCCTGGAAGGTCAATTTCACAGCCACACAGGACACTGTCTATCTAAACTATCTGAACTAGTGTTAGCTAACTACCTAAAATATATCAGCACCCAGGCCCAGCGTCAGGAGCAGCCCCTCTATGCAATTATACTGACAAAATGGTGCAAAAACAAGATTTCTGCTCTTTATGTAGAAAGGGATATGTGATTTCAGCAGCCAATGAAACAAGTTATTGTGTCAAGACATTGGGAATGTTTCCAGCTCCCTGATTGGGTAGCCACAACGTGCACACATAAAGTTACAAAAAAAATTAATTTACAAGCACGCTGCTCCTCTGAGTTCTCCCCACCCCCTACCCTCATCAAATACATGCCCATGCTCATCATACACTACCACTATCCTAGCCAAAGTGCTCAAAACACTTTAGTGGCAACGCAAATATTTTCCTGCACTTTTTAACGAATGTTACCGATTTTTTCCAATTTTATAAAAATGTTTCCGATCACGAATCCGAATGTCCATATTTATGCTGAATTTACGTTCGGCGATTGTTTTTCGAACATATTTGCTCATATCTAAACATAAGCAGCAGCGGTTGTAAGTGGCAGAAGAAATTTGACACATTATTTATACCCCCTGTGCACCAGCAGAACAGAGTACAAGTCTGACACATAGTGAACAACTTGAGAGGATGATGCAGTAGTATCTCAAGCTCAATTTCATTGCCATTAGGGGCGGTTGGACCCTTTTGAATTTTGGTCTTAAAAAATTAAAGTGTGGCCTGAGCTTGCCTGTCATGCCTTGGAAGTTATGTCTTGTCTGGCAGCCAGCATTCTATAGGAACATGTATTCACTGCTGCTGGTGGTGTCCTGAATGTGTAGACTGCCTAACTTTCATTCTGGTGCTATGTGGCAATACAGTGGAGGAAATAATTATTTGATCCCGAACTGATTTTGTAAGTTTGCCCATTGACAAAGACATGAACAGTCTATAATTTTAAACGTAGGTTAATTTTAACATTGAGAGATAGAATTTTAAATATAATCCAGAAAATCACATTGTATAAATTATATAAATGTATTTGCATTTTGCCGTGAGAAATAAGTATTTGATCCCTCTGGTAAACAAGACTTAATACTTGGTGGCAGAACCCTTGTTGGCAAGCACAGTTGTCAGACATTTTTTATAGTTGATGATGAGGTTTGCTCACATGTCAGGAGGAATTTTAGTCCACTCCTCTTTACAGATCATTTCTAAATCATTAAGATTTCTAGGCTGTCGCTTGGCAACATGGAGATTCAACTCCCTCCATAAGTTTTCTATGGGATAAAAGTCTGGAGACTGTCTAGGCCACTCCAAGACCTTAATGTGCTTCTTTTTGAGCCACTCCTTTGTTGCTTTGACTGTATGTTTTGTGTCATTGTCTTGCTGGAAGAACCAACCACGACATATTTTAATGTCCTGGCGGAGGAAAGGAGGTTGTCTCTCAGGATTTTATGGTACATGGCTCCATCAATTGTCCCATTGATGCAGTGAAGTAGTCCTGTGCCCTTAGCAGAGAAACAACCCAAGGAATAAAGTTTTACACCTCCATTCTTTACAGTGAGGGTGGTGTTCTTTGGGTCATAAGCAGCATTTCTCTTCCTCCAAACAGGTCAAGTTGAGTTAATACCAAAGAACTCTATTTTTGTCTCTCTGACCACAGCAACAGGTGTTCATTGGCAAACTTCAGATGTGCCTGCACATGTGCCTTCTTGAGCAAGGGGACCTTGCGGGCACTGCAGTATTTTAAACCTTTAAGGCGTAATGTTTTACTAATGGATTTCTTGGTGACTGTGGTCCCAGCTGCCTTAAGGTAATTAACAAGTTCCCCCGTGTAGTTTTAGGCTGGTCTTTCACCTTCCTCATGATCAAGGATTGCCCATGAGGTGTTATGTTTTAGTAGCTGAGGAGAGCAGGCAAAAACGGCAATACACCAGAGAGGTTGGAATCTACTGGATTGCAGTACCCTGACTAACCACCACAACTAAAGGCAGCCGTGGAGCGTTCCTACGTTGGTCCTAGACGCCTCGTCACAGCCTGAGAGGCTAACTACACCTAAAGATAGAAAGAGGAAAGCTATCTGCCCGGAGCAGATTCTCAAAGAACATAGGAAGCCCCCAAACATGTAATGGCGGTTAGACAAGAGGAAATACAGACACAGACAGAAAATAGTATGAGCAAACGCTGGGGCCCAATCTACCTAGACAGAAAAGGATAGGAAGGATACTTACTGCAATCCAAAAAAACCCTAAAAAAAAAAACAACGCTACTAATTGCAAAAACACCTGAGATCACACGACCTCTACCACCTAAATTAGTTCTCTGGTGTAACAAAACTAAGCCGCAGCCACAGAAAAAACTGGAAAAGGCAAATGAACAAACAACAGTGGCTCCAGAGGAACCGAGAGGGGCCCAAGCCCCCGGGTAGGGGAACCTGGCCAACCTTATAGAAATGCAGAGAAATATGCAAATGGTAAGCACAAAAAACAAAAAACTGAAAATATCTTATCTGAGAGCAGGAGAAGAGGCAAGACTCAGCAAGCTTCAAAGTGAACCAGGAAACAACGTTGAGACAAGAACAATTGATCACCGGCAACCATGATGGGGGAAACCTCCCTTATATCCAGCCAGTCTGTGATTCCTGATTGCCAATCCTCATTGAATGGTTCAGTACTGTTTGTAACCACCAGAGGGAGCTTCTGCTCAGAATTCATTTCTAAAACATTCATAACACGAGGTGAGATTTTGCATTGTGCCCCAGATCAATGTCGATTGACAGTCATTTTGTATTTTTTACATTTTCTTACTATTGTACCAACAGTTATCTCCTCACACAGTGCCTTACGTATGGTTTTGTAGCCCACTCCAGCTTTGTGCAGGTCTATGATCTTGTCCCTGACATTCTTATAAAGCTCTTTGGTCTTGCCAATTTTGTAGAAGTTAGAGTCTGACTGATTAATTGAGTCTGTTGACAGGAGTATGAAGGTGACTATGTAAGGTAGCTGTCTTTAATGCAGGTAGCGAGTTGATTAGCAGTGTCTAACTGGTCTGTAGGAGACAGAACTCTTAATGGTTGGTAGGGGATCAAATACTTATTTCTCACTGCAAAATGCAAATAAATTTATATAATTTATACAATGTGATTTTTTGGATTTTATTTTTGATATTCTATTTCTCATTTTTAAAATTAACCTACCCTTAAAATTATAGACTGTTCATGTGTTTGTCTGCGTGCAAACTTACAAAATCAGCAAGGGATCAAATAATTATTTCCTTCACTGTATATTTTAGAAATATGGAAACTCCAAGTTGGATCTCCATCTGGTGGTTTGCCTGTAGTGGAAGGGGTATCACAGCCTCATTATATTATTTCTACTCAGGAGAAATTGATGCCACTTTAGTGGTGTGTGGCAATCATTTTTTGAAATGTGGAGACTCTAAGTTGTGTCTCCATCTGGTGTGTTTCCTGAAGTGGAAGGGGTGTCAGAACCCAATTATGCTATTTCTTCTCTTGGGAAATTGACGCACTTTAGTGGTGTGTGTCAATATTGTTTGAAATGTTTGGACTCCAAGTTAGTTTTCCTTCATATATGCTGTCTGTAGCAGCAAGGCTCCCAGACTAAGAGGCCTGCACTACTTTCAGTCAACTACATGTTTTACTATCCTTAAATGTTTCTTACAATAGCAGTCTACTAAGCTGATATTTGTGCCATTTGAGTGTGGCTGAGCAGAAAATAAGTTTGAGCTGTTGCCTGAGGTATCAGGGCTCCCAGTACAGCAGAGTTACATTGGTCCATCACCTACCTCATCTTAATTTAACCGTAAATTCAAAGCTGTAAATGCTGGCCCTAACCCTGATTGCTTATGCATGGATCATGGCTGGCTGCTGTTGTGCCATTATCAAATTTCTACTGTCAGTCAAATGATGCTACTTTTCCTGGTGTCTAATTCAAATTTTTGGAAATGTTTGGACTCCAAGTTAGGTCTCCTTCATGTGTGTTGCCAGAATTTTGCAGGGCTATTGGAGGACCATACCTACACATGTCACTCATCTACCTGTTACTGATCAATTTTTAAGCTAGAAATGCTGGTCCAAGCCATGTCCCAGGCCTTGTCCCATTCATCTATGACGGGCAGTTACAGTGGTACTGAAAGTATTCAGAACCCTTTAAAGTTTTCACTCTTTGTTTTATTGCAGCCATTTGGTAAATTAAAAATTTTTGCAACTTTATTAAAACATAAAAAATAAAATGTCACATGTTCATAAGAATTTAGACCCTTTGCTCAGACACTCATATTTAAGTCACATGCTGTCCATTTTATTGTGATCCTCCTTGAGATGTTTCTACTCCTTCATTGGATTCCAGCTGTGTTTAACCCCTCTCTGACATTAGACGTACTATCCCGTCCATGAAACCCGTGCCAATCTGACCATGGACGGGATAGTACGTCATAGGCGATCAGCTGCGCTCCCTCCGGGAGTGCAGCTCCCTCCCGTGACTGTGTGTCAGGAGTGGTCATGGACCGCTCCCGGCACATTAACCCCTAGCACACCACGATCAAACATGATCGCGGTGTACTGGGGGCACAGGGGAGCATCGCGCAGGGAGAGGGCTCCCTGCGCGCCCCCCTGAGACCCTCAGACCAGCGCGATGTGATCGCGCTGTTCTGAGGGCTTCCTCCCTCCCAGGACCCAGATCCAAGATGGCGCCGGGGTCCTGGAGGGAGGCGTCTTTCTCAGTGCCTGCTGAGAGCAGGCGATGAGGAAGCGTCCTGCACTGCCTGAGAGATTGCTGGTGTGACAGAGTGCTGTGCACACTGTCTCACCAGCGATCTGCTAAAATACAGTGATGTCCCACCCTGGGACAAAGTAAAAAAGTTAAAAAAATAAAAATAAACATGTTTTAAAAAAAATCCAAAGTAAATTAAAAAAAAAAAAAATATTCCCCAATAAATTCATTTCTTCCTGTAAATAAAAAAACAAAACAATAAAAGTACACATATTTGGTATCGCCACGTCCGTAACGACCCCCCCTATAAAACTGTCCCACTAGTTAAGCCCTTTATTGAACCCCTTAAAAAAAAAAAAAAAAGCAAAAAATCAATGCTTTATCATCATACCGCCGAACAAAAAATGGAATAACACGCGATCAAAAAGAACGATGTAAATAAACATGGTACCGCTGAAAACGTCATCTTGTCCCGCAAAAAACGAGCTGCCATACAGCATCATCAGCAAAAAAATAAAAAAGTTATAGCTCGCAGAATAAAGCGATGCAAAAATAATTATTTTTTATATAAAATTGTTTTTATTCTATAAAAGCGCCAAAACCTAAAAAAATTATATAAATGAGGTATCGCCGTAATCGTACTAACCCGAAGAATAAAACTGCTTTATCAATTTTACCACACGTGGAACGGTATAAACGCCTCCCCCAAAAGAAATTCATGAATTGCTGATTTTTGTTCATTCTAACTTCCCAAAAATCGAAATAAAAAGCGATCAAAAAATGTCACGTGCTCAAAGATGGTACCAATAAAAACGTCAACTCGTACCGCAAAAAATAAGACATCACATGACTCTGTGGGCCAAAATATGCAAAAATTATAGCTCTCAAAATGTGGCGATGCAAAAAACTATTTTTTACAATAAAAAGCGTCTTTTAGCGTGACATCTGCCAATCATAAAAACCCGCTATAAATAGTAAATCAGACCCCCTTTTATCACCCCCTTAGTTAGGGAAAAATAATAAAATAAAAAAATGAATTTATTTCCATTTTCCCATTAGAGTTAGGGTTAGGGTTGCGGCTAAAGTTAGTGTTAGGGTTGGCGCTAAAGTTAGGATTAGGGTTAGGGTTGGGATTAGGGGTGTGTTAGGGTTAGGTTTGTGGTTAGGGTTGGGACTAGGGTTAGGGGTATGTTGGGGTTAGGGTTGGAGTTAGAATTGGGGGGTTTCCACTGTTTAGGCACATCAGGGGCTCTCCATATGAGACATGGCGTATGATCTCAATTCCAGTCAATTCTGCGTTGAAAAAGTCAAACAGTGCTCCTTCACTTCTGAGCTCTCCATGCGTCCAAACAGTAGTTTATCCCACATATGGGGTATCAGCGTACTCTGGACCCAAGAGTTATTGTGCAATTTGTCCTATTTCTTCTGTTACCCTTGGGAAAATAAAAAACTGGGGGCGAAAATATCATTTTTGTAAAAAAAAAAATGATTTTTTTGTTTTTACGGCTGTACATTATAAACTTCTGTGAAGCACTTGGGGCTTCATAGCGCTCACCACACATCTAGATAAGTTCCTTGTGGGGTCTATTTTCCAAAATTGGGTCACTTGTTGGGGATTTCCACTGTTTAGGCGCATCAGGGGCTCTCCAAATGCGACATGACGCCCCCAGACCATTCCATCAAAGTCTGCAATCCAAAACGTCACTACTTCCCTTCCGTGCCCAACGTGTACCCATACAGTAGTTTTCTCCCACATATTGGGTATCAGCGTACTCAGGACAAATTGGACAACAACTTTTGGAGTCCAATTTCTCCTGTTACCCTTGTGAAAATAAAATATTGAGGTGAAAAAATAATTTTTGCAAAAAAAAAAAAAAAGATTTTTTATTTTTACGGCTGTGCGTTATAAACTTTTGTGAAGCACTTCGGGGTTCAAAGTGCTCTCCACACATCTAGATAAGTTCCTTGTGGGGTCTATTTTCCAAATGGGGTCACTTGGGGGGGTTTCCACTGTTTAGGCGCATCAGGGGCTCTCCAAATTCGACATGACGCCCCCAGACCATTCCATTAAAGTCTGCAAACCAAAACGTCACTACTTCCCTTCAAAGCCCTGACGTGCGCCCATACAGTAGTTTTCTTCCACATATTGGGTATCAGCGTACTCAGGACAAATTGCACAATAACTTTTGGAGTCTTGTTACCCTTGGAAAAATAAAAATTGGGGTGAAAAGATCATTTTTGTGGAAAAAATATGATTTTTAAATTTTACGGCTCTACGTTATAAACTTGTGTGAAGCACTTGGGGGTTCAAATTGCTCACCAAAGATCTAGATAAGTTCCTTAGGGGGTCTAGTTTCCCAAATGGGGTCATTTGTGGGGGGTTTCCACTGTTTAGGCACATCAGGGGCTCTCCAAATGCAACATGGCATCCAATCTCAATTCCAGCCAATTTTGGTTGGAAAAAGTCAAATTGTGCTCCTTCCCTTTCGAGCTCTGCCGTGCACCCAAACAGTGGTTCCCCCCCACATATAGGGTATCAGCGTACTCAGGACAAATTGGACAACAACCTATGTGGTCCAATTTCTCCTGTTACCCTTGGGAAAATAAAAAATTAGTGACTAAAATATAATTTTTGTGTGAAAAAATAGGATTTTTTATTTTCATGCCCGGGCATTATAAACTTGTGTGAAGCACTTGGGGGTTCAAAGTGGTCACCAAAGATCTAGATAAGTTCCTTAGGGGGTCTAGTTTCCAAAATGGGGTCACTTGTGGGGGGTTTCCACTGTTTAGGCTCATCTGGGGCACTGCAAACGGAACATGACCCCCATCAACGTCTGCATTCCAAAACATTACTACTTCCTTTCCAAGCCCTGCCGTGCGCCCAAACAGTTTCCCCCCCCCACATATGGGGTATCAGCGTACTCAGGACAAATTGGACAACAACTTTTGGGGTCCAATTTCCTTGGGAAAATTTAAAAATTTGGGACTAAAAAAATCATTTTTTTGGAAAATTGTTTTTTTTTTTTTCACACCCAGGCATTATAAACTTTTGTGAAACACTTGGGGGTTCAAAGTGCTCACAACAGATCTAGATAAGTACCTTAGGGGGTCTAGTTTCCAAAATGGTGTCACTTGTGGGGGGTTTCCACTGTTTAGGCGCATCAGAGGTTCTCCAAACGTGACATGGCGTCCAATCTCAATTCCAGCCAATTTTAGTTTGAAAAAGTCAAACGGCGCTCCTTCCCTTACGAGCTCTGCCGTGTGCCCAAACAGTGGTTTTCCCCCACATATGGGGTATTGGTGTACTCAGGAGAAATTACACAACAACCTTATCTGTCCATTTTCTCCTTTTACCCTTGTGAAAATAAAAAAAAAGTTTGTAAAAGATCATTTTTGTGGCTAAAAAGTTAAATATTCATTTTTTCCTTCCACGTTGCTTTAGTTCCTGTGAAGCACCTGAAGGGTTAATAAACTTCTTGAATGTGGTTTTGAGTACCTTGAGGGGTGCAGTTTTTAGAATGGTGTCACTTTTGGGTATTTTCTGCCATATAGACCCCTCAAAGTGACTTCAAATGTGATGTGGTCCCTAAAAAAAATGGCTTTGTAAATTTTGTTGTAAAAATGAGAAATCGCTGGTCAACTTTTAACCCTTATGTTCACATTAGGTTAGGGACTCAACAGAATTGAGACCACCTTGACGATGGTTGTTGAGCTTTAAAATGTTTGGCCAAATGTTTATACTAAGCGTCTCAAATTTTTCCTTATATTCCAAAGCCATATTGCTATTCAAAATTTCATATATTCTATGTTGTCATGCTTTAGTATGCTTGAGTGCAGCCTTTTTTTGGATGTTTTACATGAGGGTAGCTCCCTTTGGTTTGCACCTAGTTCACATTAGTCTGGAAGTGACAGTCAGGTTTTTTAACTTTTAACCCTTATAACTTCCTAACAAAAAAAAATTTTGGTTCCAAAATTGTGCTGATGTAAAGTAGACATGTGGGAAATGTTATTTATTAACTATTTTGTGTGATATATTTCTCTGTTTTAAGGGAATAAAAATTCAAAGTTTGAAAATTGCAAAATTTTCAAAATTTTCGCCATATTTGCATTTTTTTCAAAAATAAACGCGTTATATGGAAGAAATTTTACCACTAACGTGAAGTACAATATGTCACGAGAAAACAGTCTCAGAATCGCGCAGATCCGTTGAAGGGTTCCAGAGTTATAACCTCATAAAAAGACAGTGGTCAGAATTGTAAAAATTGGTCCGGTCATTAACGTGCAAACCACCCTTGGGGGTGAAGGGGTTAATTAAACTGATAGGACTTGATTTGTAAAGGCACACACCTGTCTATATAAGACCTCACAGCTCACAGTGCATGTCAGACCAAATGAGAATCATGAGGTCAAAGGAACTGTCCAAGGACCTCAGAGACAGAATAGTGGCAAGGGACAGATCTGCCCAAGGTTACAAAATAATTTCTGCAGTATTCAAGGTACCCAAGAGCACAGTGGCCTCCATAATCCTTAAATGGAAGAAGTTTGGGACCACCAGAAGTCTTCCAAGACCTGGCCGTCCAGCCAAACTGAGTAATCGTGGGAGAAGAGCCTTGGTGAGAGAGGAAAAGAAGTATCTCAAGATCACTGTGGCTGAGCTCCACATACGCAGTAAGGAGATAGGAGAAAGTTCCACAAAGTCAACTATCACTGCAGCCCTCCAGCAGTTGGGCCTTTATGGCAGAGTGGCCCGATGAAAGCCTCTCCTCAGTGCAAGACATTTGAAAGTCCGTATAGAGTTTGCTAAAAAAACACATGAAGGACTCCCAGACTATGAGAAATAAGATTCTCTAGTCTGATGAGATGAAGATAGAACTTTTTTGTGATGATACTAAGCGGTATGTGTGGAGAAAACCAGGCACAGCTCATCACTTGCCCAATACAATCCCAACAGTGAAACATGGTGGTGGCAGCAGCACGATATGTGGTGTTTTTCAGCTGCAGAGACAGGACTACTGGTTGAAATTGAAGGAAACATGAATGTGGCCAAGTACAGAGATATCCTGGATGAAAATCTCTTCCAGAGTGTTCTGGACCTCAGATTTCGCTGAAGATTCACCTTCCAACAAGACAATGACCCTAAGTACACAGCTAAAATAATAAAGGAGTGGCTTCAGAACAACTCTGTGACCATTATTGACTGGCCCAGCCAGCGCCTTGACCTAAACCCAATTGAGCATCTCTGGAGAGACCTGAAAATGGCTGTCCACCAACTTTCACCATCCAACCTGACAGAACTGGAGAGGATCTGCAAGGAAGAATGGCAGAGGATCCCCAAATCCAGGTGTGAAAAACTTGTTGCATCATTTCCAAGAAGACTCATGACTGTACTAGCTCAAAAGGGTGCTTCTATTCAATATTGAGCAAAGGCTGTACTAGTCCATGTAAGCTGCAAAATTTTATTTAGAAAAATCACAATACAGGAAAATTGGCAATTGGAGGGAAAACACCATTGCAAGTGTAGACAAAAAACACACAAAATTTAAAAACAATCGCTAGGGGCACATGACCCCCTAACAGCCCTCAAATGCAGTGCAAAAATAGTGAAGAAAAACACTATCACAGTAATGACATTACTGTCAAAATTATTAGGAAGAACGATGAAACATGCAGCGAAAATCCCACAAAGGATTTTTAAATAAATTATCTAATGATGAAATTTCCTCAGAGTAGACTTATTGTCATAGGCAAAATATCTATGGGAAATTGCTGCAGGATATTGCACATAGAGGAATACCAGTTGGGATCGAGTGTTACAAAATGCTGTTTAGAAACATGCACAAGTATATAAACCATCAGCCACTAGTGCTGGTAATCCCTTAAGAAAATGGCATTCAAAATCATACCAAATATAAGAACAGTACAATAACAACAAATGAAAAGACATCATTCATTACATGTGGCAAAAATGCACTGCACCCAGATGAGAGGGCTGGAGGGGGTGTATGTGCGCACCCCAACGCGCGTTTCGGTCCTGCCTTCGTCAGGGGGCACATAGGCAGGACCGAAACGCGCGTTGGGGCGCGCACATACACCCCCTCCAGCCCTCTCATCTGGGTGCAGTGCATTTTTGCCACAGGTAATGAATGATGTCTTTTCATTTGTTGATATTGTACTGTTCTTATATTTGGTATGATTTTGAATGCCATTTTCTTAAGGGATTACCAGCACTAGTGGCTGATGGTTTATATACTTGTGCATGTTTCTAAACAGCATTTTGTAACACTCGATCCCAACTGGTATTCCTCTATGTGCAATATCCTGCAGCAATTTCCCATAGATATTTTGCCTATGACAATAAGTCTACTCTGAGGAAATTTCATCATTAGATAATTTATTTAAAAATCCTTTGAGGGATTTTCGCTGCATGTTTCATCGTTCTTCCTAATAATTTTGACAGTAATGTCATTACTGTGATAGTATTTTTCTACACTATTTTTGCACTGCATTTGAGGGCTGTTAGGGGGTCATGTGCCCCTAGCGATTGTTTTTAAATTTTGTGTGTTTTTTGTCTACACTTGCAATGGTGTTTTCCCTCCAATTGCCAATTTTCCTGTATTGTGATTTTTCTAAATAAAATTTTGCAGCTTACATGGACTAGTACATCATTTTTCCATCCATATGGTTAGTGTTGTTGTTGTTACAGATGTGTCCCCATATTCCAATAGCCACACTTGGCCCCTTACATTTAAGTTTTAATTGATGAGGGCTTAAGATGTTGTGGCATGTATGGTTGTGTTTAATTCTAATATTGAGCAAAGGGTCTGAATACTTATGACCATGGGATATTTCAGTTTTTCTTTTTTAATAAATTTGCAAAATGTCTACATTTTGTTTTTTTTCAGTCAAGATGGGGTGCAGAGTGTACATTAATGAGAAAAAATGAACATTTTTAAATTTACCAAATGGTCGCAATGAAACAAAGAATGAAAATTTTAAAGGGGTCTGAATACTTTCCATACCCACTGTATACTGTTTGTACTCTGGGTCAATCAATGTCACATTTCCTGGTGTCTGCCCTTAATTTGAGCTGTTTGGGAAGCTTTGTGCCCCCTCCCCCAGAAGGTGTTGTCTATTCGTTTGGTTTTGCCTTCCATTGAGTTTGGGATTTTGATATGTTCTGCACATCTTTCAGCGAACATCGACACGTTCGCCCAAGCGAACCTGGAAATGTTCACTCATCTCTATTAGAGTAAATGCAAAATTTATTGAATACATACTAATAAAAAATACCAATGATGGCAGTGGTAAGCAGACAGAGAACATGAACACACATCAGGCAAAAGAATATGGGTAACATACATAAAAATCACGATACATGGACAAAGTGCACAGTGCATATAACAAAAGACCGCAGTATATAATCACATAAAAAGGATAATATCCATATATACAGATCAGAGCTGAGGTCAATAACAACAAAAAGCCTGTCCACAGTACCGCAATAGCAAAGATCAATAATCCATTTAATATCTGATGGGAGCTGTGTCTCTGCCCACCCCAACGCGCGTTTCGGCGCAGTGCCTTCTTCCGGGGGTATCTATTAGAGTGTTGTGAACAGATCAGCATCTTCACTGTATTTCCACTCATCCGGAAAAAAAATTTGACACCCACCTTGAGAAAGCAGTTAGCGAAACACACGTCTGGGCATTTTTGGTACCGTGGATGGGCATCTTATCGTCATATGTGTATGTCTTGAACTTACTACATGGCATCCTGTGTGTTTATGACGTATTATTTTGCACTATCAGCACTTTATAGTTCGACCTGATAAGCATCTTGCTTTTTAACCCCTTCAAGACCCAGCCTATTTTGACCTTAAAGACCTTGCCATTTTTTGCAATTCTGACCAGTGTCCCTTTATGAGGTAATAACTCAGGAACGCTTCAACGGATCCTAGCGATTCTGAGACTGTTTTTTCGTGACATATTGGGCTTCATGTTAGTGGTAAATTTAAGTCGATAATTTTTGCGTTTATTTGTGAAAAAAATGGAAATTTGGCGAAAATTTTGAAAATTTTGTAATTTTCAAATTTGGAATTTTTATTCTGTTAAACCAGAGAGTTATGTGACACAAAATAGTTAATAAATAACATTTCCCACATGTCTACTTTACATCAGCACAATTTTGGGAACAACATTTTTTTTTGTTAGGAAGTTATAAGGGTTAAAAGTTGACCAGCGATTTCTCATTTTTACAGCAAAATTTACAAAACCATTTTTTTTAGGGACCACCTCACATTTGAAGTCACTTTGAGGGGTCTATATGGCACAAAATACCCAAAAGTGACACCTTTATAAAAACTGCACCCCTCAAGCTACTCAAAACTACATTCAAGAAGATTATTAACCCTTCAGGTGCTTCACAGGAACTAAAGCAACGTGTAAGGAAAAAATGGACATTTTAATTTTTCCAACAAAAATTTTATTTTAGCATAAATTTTTCATTTTTACATGGGCATCAGGATAAAATGGATCCTAAAATTTGTTGGGCAATTTCTCCTGAGTACACAGATACCTCATATGTGGTCATAAACCACTGTATGGGCGCACGGCAGGGCTCAGAAGGGAAGGAGCGCCATTTGACTTTTGAATGGAAAATATGCTGGAATATTTAGCGGTTGCCATGTCACATTTGGAGAGTCCCTGTGTGCCTAAACATTGTAGCTCCCCCACAAGTGACCCCATTTTGGAAACTAGACCCCCTAAGGAACTTATCTAGATGCATAGTGATCATTTTGAACCCCCAGGTGCTTCACAAATTGATCTGTAAAAAAAAGAAAGTACTTTTTTTTCACAAAAATTTTCTTTTAGCCTCAGTTTTTTCATTTTCACATGGGCAACAGTATAAATTGGATCCTAAAATTTGTTGGGCAATTTCTCCTGAGTACACAGATACCTCATATGTGGTCATAAACCACTGTTTGGGCGCATGGCAGGGCTCAGAAGGGAAGCAGCGCCATTTGACTTTTTGAATGGAAAATATGCTGGAATATTTAGCGGTTGCCATGTCGCATTTGGAGAGTCCCTGTGTGCCTAAACATTGGAGCTCCCCCACAAGTGACCCCATTTTGGAAACTAGACCCCCTAAGGAACTTATCTAGATGCATAGTGATCATTTTGAACCCCCAGGTGCTTCACAAATTGATCTGTAAAAAAAAGAAAGTACTTTTTTTTTCACAAAAATGTTCTTTTAGCCTCAGTTTTTTCATTTTCACATGGGCAACAGTATAAATTGGATCCTAAAATTTGTTGGGCAATTTCTCCTGAGTACACAGATACCTCATATGTGGTCATAAACCACTGTTTGGGCGCATGGCAGGGCTCAGAAGGGAAGCAGCGCCATTTGACTTTTTGAATGGAAAATATGCTGGAATATTTAGCGGTTGCCATGTCGCATTTGGAGAGTCCCTGTGTGCCTAAACATTGGAGCTCCCCCACAAGTGACCCCATTTTGGAAACTAGACCCCCTAAGGAACTTATCTAGATGCATAGTGAGCACTTTGAACCCCCAGGTGCTTCACAAATTGATCCGTAAAAAAAAGAAAGTACTTTTTTTTCACAAAAATTTTCTTTTAGCCTCAGTTTTTTTCATTTTCACATGGGCAACAGTATAAATTGGATTCTAAAATTTGTTGGGCAATTTCTCCTGAGTACACAGATACCTCATTTGTGATCATAAACCACTGTTTGGGCGCATGGCAGGGCTCAGAAGGGAAGGAGCGCCATTTGACTTTTTGAATAGAAAATATGCTGGAATATTTAGCGGTTGCCATGTCGCATTTGGAGAGTTCCTGTGTGCCTAAACATTGGAGCTCCCCCACAAGTGACCCCATTTTGGAAACTAGACGCCCTAAGGAACTTATCTAGATGCATAGTGAGCACTTTGAACCCCCCAGGTGCTTTACAGAAGTTTATAACGCAGAGCCGTGAAAATAAAATATCATTTTTTTTTCTCAAAAAATGATTTTTTAGCCCACTATTTTTTATTTTCACAATGGTTACAGGAGAAATTGGACCCCGAAAGTTGTTGTCCAGTTTGTCCTGAGTACGGTAGTACCCCATATGTGGGGGGGAACCACTGTTTGGGCACACGTCAGGGCTCGGAAGGGATGTAGTGACGCTTTGAAATGCCAACTTGATGGAATGGTCTGCGGGCATCTTGTTACGTTTGCAGAGCCCCTGATGCGCCTAAACAGTAGAAACTCCCCACAAGTGACCCCATTTTGGAAACTAGACACCGCAAAGAACTTATCTAGATGTGTGGTGAGCACTTTGAACCCCCAAGGGCTACACAGAAGTTTATAACGCCCGGGCATGAAAATAAAAAAATCATATTTTTTCCACAATCAGGATATTTTAGTCCCCAATTTTTTTATTTTCGCAAGGGTAACATGAGAAATTAGACCCCAAAAGTTGTTGTCCAATTTGTCCTGAGTATGCTGATATCCCATATGTGGGAGAAAACTACTGTATGGGCACACGTCGGGGCTCGGATGGGAAGTAGTGACCTTTTGAAATGCCCACTTGATGGAATGGTCTTCGGGCGTCATGTTACGTTTGCAGAGTCACTGATGTGCCTAAACAGTAGAAACTCCCCACAAGTGACCCCATTTTGGAAACTAGATCCCCCAAGGAACTCCTCTAGATGTGTGGTGAGCACTTTGAATCTCCAAGTCCTTCACAGAAGTTTATAACGTAGAGCCGTGAAAATATAAAATTATTTTTTTCCACAAAAATAATTTTTAGTCCCCAATTTTTTTCCCCAATGTTAACAGGAGAAATTAGAACCCCCAAAGTTGTTGTGCAATTTTTCCCGAGTACGCTGATACCTCATATGTGGGGATAAACCACTGTTTGGGCATACGTCGGGGCTTGGAATAAAGGGAGCACTGTTTGACTTTTTGAACGCAAAATTTGCAGGAATCAATGGTGGCGCCATGTCGCGTATGGAGACCCCCTGATGTGCCTAAATAGTGGAAACCCCTCAATTCTAACTCCAACCCTAACCCCAACACACCCCTAACGCCTACACACACCTAACCCTAATACAAACCCTAATCATAACCCTAACCCCAACACACCCCTAATCCCAACTCTAACCATAAACCTAACTACAAGCCTAACCCTCATTCCAACCCTAACCCAAATTCCAACCCTAACCGTAATTCTAACCTTAGCCCTAATGCTAACCCTAACCCTAGTTCTAACCCTAAGGCTGGGTTCATATTGCGTTTTACCAGCCCGTTCAACACGTAGCGTTGACCGGCTGGTAACGGTATAGCATAACGCGATCGCGTTATGCTATACCCGCTAGCGCAGATGAATCAGCAGATAATCACCTGCGGATCAGCAGCGAAATCCGCCGCGGATCAGCAGCGAAATCCGCCGCGAATCCGCAGCGAAATCAGTCGCGGATCCGCAGCGAAATCAGTCGCGGATCCGCAGCTAAATCAGTCGCGGATCCGCAGCGAAATCAGTCGCGGATGCGCAGCGAAATCCGCCGCGGATCAGCAGCGAAATCTGCCGCCGATCAGCAGCGAAATCCGCCGCCGATCAGCAGCGAAATCCGCCGCCGATCAGTAGCGAAATCCGCAGCGGATCCGTAGCGAAATCCGCCGCGGATCAGCAGCGATGTCCGCTGCGGATCAGCAGCGAAGTCCGCCGCGGATCAGCAGCGAAATCCGCCGCGGATCAGCAGCGAAATCCGCCGCGGATCAGCAGCGATATCCGCCACGGATCCGCAGCAAAATCAGCTGCGGATCAGCAGCAAAATCCGCTAGGAAAAAAAAAAAAAATTCTTTTTTTTTTTATTTGTCCCTACCTATGATAAAGGGGGGGTTCATTTACTTTTTTTTATTTTGATCACTGTGACAGTTTATCACAGTGATCAAAATAAATTTTTGAACACTGGGGGGCGCACTGTGCATGCGCCGGCTGGCGGGCGCACTGCGCATGCGCCCGCCATTTTCCAATATGGCGGCGCCCATGAAGAGGCCCGGGCGGACGCCGGGCCCGATCGTGGGACATCGGTGGATCGGGAGAGGTGAGTAGGGGGGTCGGAAGGCTGGGGGGGGGGGTCGGAAGGCTGGGGGTGTGGGGATAGGAAGTGGGGGCAGTGGACCAAAAGAGGAGGGGAGCTTTTAGTGACGGCGGTGACCGATCGCTGCCATCTTTCGGTGGCGGCGGCCGATCACCGCCGTGACTCGGTGTGGGGGGGTCAGGGCTCGGTCTCCAGCCATGGCAGATGCTATTGCAGCATCGGCCATGGCTGGATTGTAATATTTCACCAATTAAATTGGTGAAATATTACACATTGCTCTGATTGGCTGTTTCACTTTTAACAGCCAATCAGAGCGATCGTGGCCACGGGGGGGTTAAGCCAACCCCCCTGTGGTGAAGCACAAAGGGTCCTGTAACTGCGGGTCGGGTGACCTTTCAGTGACCCCGGTCTCCCTGCCCGCAGGGACGAGATCCTTTCATGACGCCACATAGGCGTCATGGGTCGGATTGGCACAGGTTTTCATGACGCCTACGTGGCGTCATGGGTCGGGAAGGGGTTAAGCTTGGCTTTTCTCATACCCCATGTTAGGCCCATGTGATATACTTACCTTTTACTAACCCATAGCCTGTTACTATTTTCACCATACCACTTGTGTCTTACTTGAGTAAACTCTTTTCCTCTTACTTATTTCCCTGTACATGTGAATTGTGACTTTTGAGATTTTATGAATTTTTTGCATTGTATAAATTCTTGAATAAAATTTATTGTTTTATATATACTCCCTTTGAGTGGTGTGCTTGGATACTTGGCATCCATTTTTTAGATTATATGGAAAAAAAATTGTAGCAAGTGTCAACAGTAGAGATGGTGTTTAATCTTTCTACGTCCCACTCATTGGTGTACCTCTTTACCTGCAGATGAAAAAAAGTTACCTTGACTCATGTAACATAGTACCGGAATAACATGTCAAAAAAGTGTCATTTCACAACTGATTGAAATTTGCCAAAGGTTTGTGAGCTGTTAAGTTTTCTGAATCCTTTATAGAGTAACCATCATTTTAATTTGTATTTCATAATTTAATAATATTTTTGAAAACATGCAACTTTTTAATATATTTTATCAGCGAAATCTGCATCTTTCTCTGCCAAGACTGATGGAACAATTTCAAAATTCTCAATTTCCAGGTAAAATCTGTATTCAGTAAAGAAAAAATGTTGACATTACTGAGATAGGAGTAGACTGTTGCCACTTATAAGATTGTATATAGAGAGGATGGGAGAGATAAAGGAAGGAACTACAGGCAGAGCACCTTCTTTCTTTTTACCCTCCCGTCTACATAGAATCTTATCAGTAGCAATTGTTATTTTTCATTTCAGTAATGTTAAAATCTGTCTTCACTGAATACAGGTTTTAAACAAGAATTGAGAATTTTGCCAATAAATGTTCTGTTCAAGAGGAGAAAGAAGTAAATTTCATTAAAAATATCTATTTAAAGTTGCTTATTTAACATATTATTGATTTATGAAATAAAAATTAAATTGATGGTTACTCTTTAAGTGAGATAAATTTCTGTGACATGTTATCAAGATGGACAGTTGTGAGTCATGATAATCTTTATTAGAGCTGTTGCATGCCATTCTAATATGCTATTAGAATCCTATGTACTTTCTACATCTGTATGTGCTATTGAATCCAATATACACTTTATTAATGGCTATCTCTATAAATCAGTTGAATTACCATTTTTACCAATATTAATGCACAAGATTCTACATAATTAGCACACTCTATTGACTTCTAAACCGACTACACACTGTAGCTTTCTGATTTCCTAAATAGCTCAGCATGTCTATCGGGTAATTCAATGCAAAGCTATAAGAGATTTTCTATCTATTATTCATTGTGGGCTTTCAAAGGATGCATACATTATTTATTTTACATATAGTTAACTGTTTATTGTTCTATTCTACTCTACTCTCCTCAGTTTTCTCCATACTTATCACACTAACAGCAAATTAGACTCCTTTTATTTTTCCTTCATTCCAGTTTTCTTTCTGCTCCTGTCTTACGGAGCACCACTGCTATCTAGGCACTACATGGTCACATGTGGTGCGAGAAGGGATTATCAGACCCGTGGATGTTCAATTCCGTCGCTTTTTGCCGAACTTTATAAAAAAGTTTGGTTCCTGTATTGGAACGGTATTCAAACTTGATCTCGAACCCGATTCAAGTGAATAGGGGCCTGAACATTCGGCAGTTCCTACACTGTCATCTGTGTGACAGCGTGGGAAATACCGTCTCTGACCGGTGGTAACCTTACTGAAGTCACCGCCGGCCACAGCCATTGAGTATCGTGGTTCCCACACTGTCACACAGAGGACAACATGTGAGCCATCAGCTGTGACCGACTGTGAAAATGTTACCGCTGGTCATGCGTTGACTGTTAACTACTACTCTTGTCATCATGCATCTGGTCTTGCTGATAGCAACGAAAGGAGGTGACACTGTTGAGAGGATTCATCAGCAAGTGCATGTGCAAAGTAAGAAAGATGTCAGTGAGATATACAGGGTGGGCCATTTAGATGAATACATATAAATAAAATGGAAATGGTTGGTGATAACAACTTCCTGTTTGTGGCACATTAGTATATGGGAGGGGGAAAAATTTTCAAGATGGGTGGTGACAATGGTGGCCATTTTGAAGTCGGCCATTTTGGATCCAACTTATTTTTTCCAATGGGAAGAGGGTCATGTGACACATCAAACTTATTCAGAATTTCACAGGAAAAACAATGGTGTGCTTGGTTTTAACTTAACTTTATTCTTTCATGAGTTATTTACAAGTTTATGACCACTTATAAAATGTGTTGAAAGTGCTGCCTATTGTGTTGGATTGCCAATGCATCCCTCTTCTCCCACTCTTCACACACTGACAGCAACACCACAGAAGAAATGCTAGCACAGGCTTCCAGTATTCATTGTTTCAGAAGCTGCACATCTCGTATCTTCACAGCATAGACAATTGGCTTCAGATATGAGATGTGCAGCATCTGAAACAACGGATACTGGAAGCCTGTGCTAGCATTTCTTCTGTGGTGTTGCTATCAGTGTGTCAAGAATGGGAGAAGAGGGTTGCATTGACAATCCAACAGAATGTGCAGCACTTTGAACACATTTATAAGTGGTCATAAACATGTAAATAATTCATGAAAGAATAAAGTTATGTTAAATCCAATAACACCATTGTTTTTCTTGTAAAATTCTCAATGAGTTTGATGTGTCACATGACCCTCTTCCCATTGGAAAAAATAAAGTTGCATCCACAATGGCCGACTTCAAAATGGCCACCATAGTCACAACCCATCTTGAAAAGTTTTCCCCCTCCTATGTACTAATGTGCCACAAACAGGAAGTTAATATCACCAACCATTCCCATTTTATTTAGGTGTATCCATATAAATGGCCCACCCTGTATAATAAGTTCAGGGAGTATGTAGTTTACTGTAAATGTATTAAGTTAATAAATAAAGAAATAAAATTTAAAAAATGACATGGAGTCCCCCTTATTTTTAATAATCAGCTCAGGGGATGCAGACAGCTTAGGGCTGGTGTTATTATTCTGGGTAGGGGTAAATGAACATGGACCTTTGCATCTTATTAATATCAGCTCACACTGTCTGCATAGCTACCTTTACTAGTTATTAAAAAATGGGGACCCCAAAAAAACAACATGGGGTCCCCCTATTTTTAAAAACCAGCAAAGATTAAGCAGACAGCTGCGGCCTGATATTAACAGGCTGGGAAGGGGCCATGGATATTTGCCCCCTCCCAGACTAATAACAACAGCCCTCAAAAATGGCATATACATTAGCCTCAGCTCTTCCTGCTTGCCCTGGTGCATTGGCAAGTGGGCTCACAAGGGCACTGCAAGTACCAGACTGATGAGCCATCGTTCATCAGTCTGCCACTCGTGCTGACCTGTGAACTGAGGTAACCTTATTGACTTTACCTAAATTTACAGCAGTTGGGTGTGTAGTGGCTGCTGCTTGAGTCTATGGAGTTGCGTTCTCTGGGTACAGCTCAATAGATTGAATGAAGAAGTCTGGGATTGATGTGGGACCTCCATTTGGACTATGGCGTACTGGCGTGGATTTTAGTTTTACTTTTTTTTTAAAATTTATTTTGTTTTTTAACCCCTTCCCGACCTGTGACGCCACGTAGGCGTCATGAAAGTCAGTGCCAATCCGACCCATGATGCCTATGTGGCGTCATGAAAGGATCGAGTTCCTGCGGGCCGGGTGACCGAGGTCACTGAAAGGTCATCCGACCCGCAGGCACAGGACCCTTTGTGCTTCACCACAGGGGGGTTGGCTTAACCCCCCCGTGGCCACGATCGCTCTGATTGGCTGTTAAAAGTGAAACAGCCAATCAGAGCAATCTGTAATATTTCACCAATATAATTGGTGAAATATTACAATCCAGCCATGGCCGATGCTGCAATAGCATCTGCCATGGCTGGACACCGAGCCCTGACCCCCCCACACGGATTCACGGCGGCGATCGGCCGCCGCCACCGAAAGATGGCAGCGGTCGGTCACCGCCGTCACTAAAAGCTCCCCTCGTCCTGGCCTCCGCTGCCCCCACCTTCCGATCCCCCCCTCACTTCCGACCCCCATACTCACCTCTCCCGGTCCACCGATCTTGGAAAATGGCTGGCGCATGCGCAGTGCGCCCGCCGGCCTGCACATGCGCAGTGCGCCCTGCAAAGTCAAAAAATTTATTTTGATCACTGTGATAAACTGTCACAGTGATCAAAATAAAAAAAGTAAGTGAACCCCCCCTGTCATAGGTAGGGACAAATAATAAAGATTTTTTTTTTCCTATTAGGCCCTGTGCACACGTTGCGGATTTTGCTGCGGATCCGCAGCTGATTTCGCTGCTGATCCGCAGCTGATTTCGCTGCTGATCCGCAGCTGATTTCGCTGCGGATCCGCAGCTGATTTCGCTGCTGATTAGCTGCTGATTTCGCTGCTGATCCGCAGCGGATTTCGCTGCTGATCCACAGCTGATTTCACATATGGGGTACCAGTGTACTCAGGACAAACTGTACAACAACTTTTGTGGTCCAATTTCTCCTGTTACCCTTGTGAAAATAAAAAATTGCGGGTTAAAAAAATCAGTTTTTGAGGAAAAAAAATGATTTTTTATTTTCACGGCTCTGCATTACAAACTTCTGTGAAGCACGTGGGGGTTCAAGGTGCTCACCACACATCTAGTTAAGTTCCTTGAGGGGTCTAGTTTACAAAATCTGGTCACTTGTGGGGGGTTTTCTACTGTTTAGGCACATCAGGGGCTCTGCCCGCCCGCAGACCATTCCATCAAGTCGGCATTTCAAAGCGTCACTACATCCCTTCCAAGCCCTGACGTGTGCCCAAACAGTGGTTCTCCCCCACATGTGAGGTACTAGCGTACTTAGGACAAATTAGACAACAACTTTTGGGGTCCAATTTCTCCTGTAACCATTGTGAAAATAAAAAATAGGGGGCTAAATAATCATTTTTTGAGAAAAAAAATGATTTTTTTATTTTCACGGCTCTGCGTTATAAACTTTTGTGAAGCACCTGGGGGTTCAAAGTGCTCACTGTGCATCTGCATAAGTTCCTTAGGGGGTCTAGTTTCCAAAATGGGGTCATTTGTGGGGAGCTCCAAAGTTTAGGCATACAGGGGCTCTCCAAACATGACATGGTGTCCGCTAACGACTGGAGCTAATTTTCCATTCAAAAAGTCAAATGGCGCTCCTTCCCTTCTGAGCCCTGCCATGCGCCCAAACAGTGGTTTATGACCACATATGAGGTATCTGTGTACTCAGGAGAAATTGCCCAACAAATTTTAGGATCCAATTTATACTGTTGCCCATGTGAAAATGAAAAAACTGAGGCTAAAAGAAAATTTTTGTGAAAAAAAAGTACTTTCTTTTTTTTACGGATCAATTTGTGAAGCACTTGGGGTTCAAAGTGCTCACTCTGCATCTAGATAATTTCCTTGGGGGGTCTAGTTTCCAAAATGGGGTCACTTGTGGGGGAGCTCCAATGTTTAGGAACACAGGGACTCTCCAAATGCGACATGGCAACCGCTAAATATTCCAGCATATTTTCCATTCAAAAGTCAAATGGCGCTCCTTCCCTTCTGAGCCCTGCCGTGCGCCCAAACAGTGGTTTATGATCACATATGAGGTATCGATGTACTCAGGAGAAATTGCCCAACAAATTTTAGGATCCACTTTATCCTGTTGCCCATGTGAAAATGAAAAAACTGAGGCTAAAAGAAAATTTTTGTGAAAAAAAAGGTACTTTCTTTTTTTTACAGATCAATTTGTGAAGCACCTGGGGGTTCAAAGTGCTCACTCTGCATCTAGATAAGTTGCTTGGGGGGTCTAGTTTCCAAAATGGGGTCACTTGTGGGGGAGCTCCAATGTTTAGGCACACAGGGACTCTCCAAATGCAACATGGCAACCGCTAAATATTCCAGCATATTTTCCATTCAAAAAGTCAAATGGAGCTCCTTCCCTTCTGAGCCCTGCCGTGCGCCCATACAGTGGTTTATGACCACATATGAGGTATCTGTGTACTCAGGAGAAATTGCACAACAAATTTTACGGTCCATTTTTTCCTGTTGCCCATGCAAAAATGAAAAAATTGATGCTAAAAGAAAAATTTTGTTGGAAAAATTAAAATGTCCATTTTTTCCTTCCACGTTGCTTTAGTTCCTATGAAGCACCTGAAGGGTTAATAATCTTCTTGAATGTAGTTTTGAGTAGCTTGAGGGGTGCAGTTTTTATAATGGTGTCACTTTTGGGTATTTTCTGCCATATTGACCCCTCAAAGTGACTTCAAATGTGAGGTGGTCCCTAAAAAAAATGGTTTTGTAAATTTTGCTGTAAAAATGAGAAATCTCTGGTCAACTTTTAACCCTTATAATTTCCTAACAAAAAAAAATGTTGTTCCCAAATTGTGCTGATGTAAAGTAGACATGTGGGAAATGTTATTTATTAACTATTTTGTGTCACATAACTCTCTGGTTTAACAGAATAAAAATTCAAAATTTGAAAATTGCAAAATTTTCAAAATTTTGGCCAAAGTTCCATTTTTTTCACAAATAAACGCAAAAATTATCGACCTAAATTTACCACTAACATTAAGCCCAATATGTCACGAAAAAACAATCTCAGAATCGCTATGATCCGTTGAAGCGTTCCTGAGTTATTACCTCATAAAGGGACACTGGTCAGAATTGCAAAAAATGGCCAGGTCATTTAGGTCAAAATAAGCTGGGTCATGAAGGGGTTAAATGGGGAATAGAGGGAAATATTGGGGAATGTTTTTCAAATATTTTTTTCTTACAGTTTTTCTCTTTGTACTTATGGAGTTAGTAATAGCCATGTCTAATAGTCACTGCCCAATTACTAACTTCTGGGCTTGATGTCAAAGGACATTATATAGCTGACATCAACCCCAAAATATTACTCCACTTTCCATAGTACCAGTACAAGAAGGAAAAGCCGGACAAAGCACCAAAATTGGCACATATAATTTTCTGGGGTGGCTGAAGGCTTCTGTTTTTAGGTTGGGGAAAGCCAAATATTCATGGGTCTTCCCAGCCTGAGAATATCACTCCTTCAGCTGTCTGCTTTAGCTTTGCTTGCTATCAAATATGGGGAGGACCCCATGCCATTTTTTTAAATTTATTTAAATAATTTAAAAAAAGGCATGGGGGCTCTATTTTTATAACCAGCCAAGATAAACCAGACAACTTAGCACTGCAACCCCCAGCTGTCTGCTTTACCTGCGTTTGTTATCAAAAATAGATTTGACACCATGTCATTTTATTTTTTTTTCATAGATTGCGGGCCAATCACAGCCTTGCCAATACTTGGTATGGCTATGATGGGGCCCGAAGTGCCCATTCAGGAAAAACTTTTTACTTGGCTGTGCTGTAACCTTTCAATAAGCTTTGTTAGCACTGCAGAACCAAAACAGTAACAAGGACTTCAGTAAGAAGTTATATTATGGAAATTAGATGTCCAGTAGGAACCCCAAACTTTACAATTCAAGTACGCCCATCTCTAGGCGTGAGGCATTTAAGTAGTGAGCTGCGGAACCTGCCAAATGACCAGAGTGGATGAAAGACCTGACTGTAATTTAATTAATAGGAGCATCTTGGATAAAGAAAGAGGAGTGGTGATGGGATAGATATGGGAATGGAAAAAGAGAAAATATTATGTGTTTGCTTTTTTAACTCATTCTAGGCCCTCATAAATGAATGATCCCCTATATATTAAACATTAGCATGTACTTTGAAGAACTTCAGAAAAAGTTGTAATTATGAACTATAATTATGCATATGTATATGTAGCAGTATGATGTTTTAATTTTTTATCATTACATGTTATTTAAAGGCTAAAGAGTAGATTTATCTTAATATCTCCATTGTATAACTTGGTAAAATGCTTTCAGAACTTATGTAACATGGGTATGTGTATTGATTACCATTAAAACTTTTAATTTAAACTACTTAAATATTATTAATAGTAGTGCAGTTATATTTTCTGTATTTAACTATGGATTGGTATATTCCCAGTTGCAAAATGCAACATAATAACTAAGTGGTCTAGGAAAATCAATGATTTTTATTACAACAGTCTTTGAAAATTCAATATTCATTTTTTATTAAATGCAATTTGGTGTACTCGATTACACCTCCATCACATGTTCTCTCATACTAGAAATGACTCTATATATTTTCTTAACTACTATCCAAATATGTTATTAGACCATTATCATAATTTTGGCTTTTTTAATTTGCTTCTGGTATGAAGTTTTCAACAAAACAACTTTTGTATTTTTTTTGTTAAAGGTAATTTGTCATATAAAAAATGCTTTTATCCTGCAGATATGGGGTAAATCTGCAGTTAAATAATATTCTGAAGCTGCCCAATGCCAACATTTACAGCCACACTGCTAAGAGAAAATTAACTGTATTCTCCCTGGCAACCTCAGGCTTTCAGTCATAAGGGTTGGTGTGGCCCAGCTTCAGTCACTTGTGAGTGCATGACATTTTAACCCTCAAAATTGAATTGCTGAAAACAGTTTTAGGGTTTTCATAAATGAGAATTTACTTTTGGTTAACTGGATGCACAGTCAATATTTTTGTGGCTATTTAACCTTAATGAATACTCTTAACTGACTAAATTGAATCACATTATTACGTTTTTGAAACAATATGATTTCATTAAATAAAAACATCATTTTGATATTAACTTGCTATGTTCATTTTTTTTCCAGAGATTAATATGGATTTCCAATGTGACCATAAATTCATTGTGGATCAAAGGCAATCATGGTTTTGGTAGGCATGTAACTGATTGCCATTTGCAACCTAAGGACACGTTCACACGCTCAGTATATGGTCCATATTTTACATCAGTATTTGTAAGCCAAAGTCAGGAGAGGAACAATCAGAGGAAAAATATAATATAAACACATCACCACTTCTGTATTTACCACCCATTCCTGGTTTTGGCTTACATATACTGATGTGAAATACTGAACAAACACTGAACATGTGAACGTGGCTTTATCCAAAGTCTGCATTCATACATCTAGGTTACACATCTTGGCAATGTCATTTTTTTTTGAACAACACAGAGACCAGTAGAATTTCGTTGAGCCATACAAAAGTCTGTTTTAAATACTATCTATGTTTCCCATCTGTGAAACCCAGAGAAAGTCCTATTTTCATCCATTTTATAGTTCAGACTTTAGCCATTACAATCAACCATTATAATGATCCATATAAAAGAGATGAAACATGATAGACATATTTTGAATGTCAGTTTTCCATTTGTATTTTACCTGTTTTTAACAGGTGCATTGGTAAGAGTTAATGGATAACAAAACAATTCAGACAGTCTGCATGCTTTACTGAAAAACATTGGAAAAAAAATCTGTCCATTTTTCTTGGATGCAAAAGCTTTCACCTATGTGCAAATGTAGCTTTGGTCATTTTGTCAGTATTTATTTATGTTTCTGATCTGATACTTATTTTCCATAAAGCTTACAGCTTTGCTGTCTTCAGGCAGAATTCTCATTATTGACTACCGCTACAACTTCATTCACTTATCAGGGATTTTTGTCGTAGATCAGTGATTTGGATCCAAGCTTCATAAGTGTTTGGTCAGTGTATCAGTTTTTACCATTAGTGTAAAATCAATTTTCAATGATGAAAAAGTAAATGAATAAATTGCAAAGCATCTCCTATTCAGTACATGTCACTCTGATGCCATACGTGTCCTGTACATAATTTTAATGGACCTAAAGGCTTGTAAGAATAGTTTTTATTCATTACGCCGATAAAAGTAGGACATGTTACTTGGTATACAAAAAATGGTCTAATATTCATCAGTGTTTTTAACCTGCTTTTTATCAGTGCTTGGTCATAGTTTCAAATTTTTCCATGAGGAAAAATAAATAGATAAATTGCAAAGCTTTTCCTATTCACTACAACGTTAAACATTGATAGCTTACACAAGGATTACAATGTGTGATATCAGTGACTTTTCAGGGACCTAATGGCATCTACGGGAATTTTGACCTGTGACTTGGATCAAAAACTGACATATCTCCATTTTTCTTTCAGCAGACCACTCTGCCTGCAAAAAAACATGGACATTTGAATGGCGACATAGAATATAATGGGTACATGTTCCATCTGGGAAAAACACTGATAGATCATCTAAATAGCTCACAGATGTCTGAATCAGGCCTAAACTACAATTTTTAAAGACACTACTCTTGTATAATAATTGGTTCAGTGTGCTGCTCTGCACCTTTCCATTGCAGCTCTGCCTTCTCAGATTGGCTGCTGTGTATAAACACAAGTGTGTTTCATTCTCTAAAGGAAGTTTGTGTATTTGTATTTAAACCTGATTTTTATATTACAGCATAGAGTATATTACCATTATTTTGTGATACTCTGTTGTTTATGCAATACGAGTTCATGAGAAGTCATCCAGTGGTTAAGATGTATAGTGCAGTATGTCTGCTGTTTTACTAGCATGCCACAATAGCATATAAAATTTGTATTGTGAGAAACTGGAGTCTTTAACAAAACTTGAACAATGTTTAATGATAACTACAATATTACAATAGTAACTACTTAATGTTAAAAATGTGAATTCATTTTAGTCTCTTATATTAATTCCACAGCACTTTAAAGATGTCATCCTCATCATCACTGTCCATATTCGGATTCACAATCTAAATTCCCTACCAGTCAGTATTTGGAGTACCCGGAGGAAACACGCGCAAACATTAGAATACACACAAACTTATTGCAGATGTTGTCCTTGATGGGATTTGACGCCAGGACTCCAGTGCTGCAAGATTACAGTGCTAACCAGAAATGAACTGATCAGGAAAATATCTAATTCATCAGTTTGAGCTTTTTTTCCCTGAAAACTTAATTCACAAAGAAGTCATTCTTTGTAAATGTAATGTCTCTTTTTACACTCTGAGGTCTTTACAGAGATCTTGTGATACTTGTAGTCCTTCCTGATGAAGAAGTCTTTTTATCTTTGAAATGCTTAGAATAAACCACAATTTTGTTTGAGATTCTGGAATATATGTCTGATCATTTATCAGCAAATGCAGATATCATCCACAAACCTATCATTTTTGTCCTTAATAGAATAGATAGAAAAGATATATAGATAGAATAGGCAGATAGAAAAATGTTATTGAGTTGCCAGCTGTGAAAAAGTTACCACTTGTCAGGCATCGGCTGATAACTTTTAATCTCATCATTGTATGCCTGGTCTCAATAATAGCAGAGAGAACAGGAGACGTAGATGAGAGTAGTCACCAGCCAGAGCCAGTGCATAATAAGAAATATGTCAGTAATAAAATTAATGAGTGCAAGGCATGTGTAGCATACTGTACATGTATTTAGCTAATAAATAAAGAAATAAAAGAAAATATGGCATGGAGTCCCCTTTATGTTTCTTTTTTTTAACCAGCTGAGGGAAAGCCAACAGCTGAGAGGTGATTTTAATTCACTAAATTAATTTTAATTCAACATATAAACCTGACAGGCTTTGAGACACCATATAAACCTGACAGGCTTTGATACATTTTCTTCCATATATGCACTATGCACTTTACTTTGAGTATTATGGATGATGTGATCCTATTGCAGATACATGTATATATGACTGATATATATGATCCCTGATCCTGGATTATGTCCCTTTATCATCTAATGTGCACTTTACTTGGGTATATTCCTTTCCTCTTTACCTGCAACTTTTTGTGACTTTGTATATTAATTGTTACATCAATAAAATTTGAATTTTTATGAATACCTTCTCTTTTGAGTGGTGTGTGCAGGATACTCTGTATCCATTATGTATCAATAGTCTGTTTCCACACCCCTACCTTTCATGCATGTTTGGATTCTCTTCTATGGTGAACGGTCCTATTTAAGTGCAATACTATGTTTTTGGACATCTTGTTAGTTGTATGGGTAGTGAGCACTAAACATGGAGCTTCCCAGGCTATTAATATCAGCTCACAGCTGTCTGTGTAGCCTTTCCTGGTTATTAACTCCTTAATGACCCCAGCTTTTTTCGGTTTTATGTTTTCGTTTTTCACTCCCCTTCTTCCCAGAGCCATAACTTTTTTATTTTTCCATCAACATGGCCATTTGAGAGCTTATTTTTTGCGGAACGAGTTGTACTTTTCAACGACATCATTGGTTTTAGCATGTCATGCACTCGAAAATGGGAAAAAAAATCCAAGTGCAGTGAAATTGCAAAAAATGCAGTCCCACACTTTGGCTTTTTTGTTAGGTTCACTAAATGCTAAAACTGACCCGCTATTATGATTCTCCAGGTCATTACGAGTTCATAGACACCAAAAATGTCTAGGTTCGTTTTATATAAATGGTGAAAAAAAATTCCAAAGTTTGCTAAAAAAAACATTTTGCGCCATTTTCCAATACCAGTAGCGTCTCAATTTTTCATGATCTGGGGTCTGGTGAGGGCTTATTTTTTGCGTGCCAAGCTGACGTTTTTAAAGATACCATTAATGTACATATAAGATCTTCTGATCGCCTGCTATTGCATTTTAATACAATGTTGTGGCGACCAAAAAAACGTAATTCAGGCATTTCGATTTTTTTTCCCGCTACGCCGTTTAGCGATCGGGTTAATCTTTTTTATTGATAGATCGGGTGATTATGAAAGCGGCGATACCCAATATGTGTATGTGTGATTTTTTTTATTGTTTTATTTTGAATGGGGCGAAAGAGGGGTGATTTAAACTTTTATTTTTTTATTTTATTCATATTTTTTAAAATATTTTTTATAATTTTGGTATGCTTCAATAGCCTCCATGGGAGGCTAGAAGCATCCACTACTTCATCGCCTCTTACATATAGGCAATGAGCAGATCGCCTATATGTAGCAGAATTACAGCATTGCTATGAGCGCCGACCACAGGGGGCTTCTCATAGCAATGCCTCATCAACAACTATAGAGGTCTCTATGAGACCTCAGGTTGTGATGGCAATGCATTGCTGACCTCCGTTCACGTGATAGGGTTCGGCGATGCGTGTATTTCCGGCCCGGCGGCCGGAAGCGCTGGTTAAAACTCGCTGTCAGTATTTGACAGACGGATTTGACTAGTTAATAGGCGCAGGTGGATCGCAATTCCACCTGCACCTAATGCAGGCACATGTCAGCTGCTCAAAACAGCTGACATGCTCAGGCTTTGATGCGGGCTCACTGCTGTTGCCCACATCAAAGCGGGGGATCTGACCTTGGATGTACTATTGCGTTCAAGGTCAGAAAGGGGTAAAAAAGAAGACACTTTAAAAAAATGACATGGGATCCCCCTATTTTAATAACCAGCAAAGGCTTAGAAAACAGCTGCAGGCTGATTTTAATAGCCTAGGAAGAGGCCATAAATTTTGGGCCCCTTACCACACTGATAAAACCAGTCCTCAGCCGCAGAAATGGCACAACCAAGAGATGCCTCGGCTCCTCCAGCTTGCCCTTATGTGTTGGCAAGTGGGGTAATGGTTTTAAGGTTGATGTCATCCTTGTAATGTCAGATGACATCAAGCTCAGTGGTTAGTAAAGGAGAGGCATCTATAAGACACCCCCATTACTAACCATGTAAATGTAATGCAGAAAAATCACAATGAGGAAAGTCCTTTATTTGAAAAAAAAACACTCCCAGAACCCCTTTTACCCATTTATTACCTTTGACCAAATAAATATTCCAAAGAGTCCGCTGTAAATCCATCCCACGACGATCTCCAACTCTGCTACATCCAGATGGTGTGTTGAGAGTGACATGATGCGACCGCTTACCACACTAGCTAGAATACACTGACAGTAGTGTGAGAACGCACCAGCAGTGACAAGTGCTGACGTCAGTAATGTGAAATGTGTAGAGAGCTCATACCCAAAGAAATGCTGTAACCTTACTGAAGTCAATGTTCACAAAACAACAGAATAATGTGAAATGTAAACAAGAGTGTGTACAGTATTCACAAATATAACCCCATGATCAGGCTATTGTGTGTTTCAACTATATTTTTAAATGCTACAATAATTATATATTACATTTTACACTTTACACAGACACGTAGTAATTCATGTTTCCTTAAAATAAGAGGAGCACTTAAGATTACAATCCTCAGAAATTTCCAAATCTGCAGTTCCAGAAATAAAATAAAATAATCAGAACATGTCATTCACTGACAATTATTTCATGAAAATTTACACAGTTTTAGATTTCAATTTAGTTTGAGAAGTAACTGAAAAAGAGTCAACACATTTCAGTACAGGAAGCCTTCTGTAGGTTTTTAACATTATAATTGCTAAATTGTGCTGCCCAATACATTCAGTTGGCAAATTAACTTGTGCAAACTTTCATTCTAAATTTTTTTTCCACAAGATTGCACACAAGATTATACAGTCCCTAACATTTAAATTGCAACATCAAGAAGGAAAAGTTATCGAATTATGGAGATCACAGGATTGATAAACATTTAATGATATGCAAAAGATGAAAAAATGGAAATTAAATTTTCAAAACTTCTTAAATGAATTAGTATCGAGTATTAGCGCCACTCATAGAAATATATTTACTTACACGACTTGACTGCTATCAATGAGGTCATGAATGGTTGTCTGATGAATGTTCTACTATGCTGAATTCATCTGGAAATATGAGTCATCAGGATCTGCTGCTGGCAGCTCCCTTTGCATTTGCTGACCAGTGAAGTCCTACATGGACTTACTGGGAGAAATTCCTGGAAATGTTTAAATCATGCAGGCTGTTCATAGTAGATGATTTTTGTGACTAGGTGCATTCAGTGTGGCAGGACTTTCCTCATACAACCATTAATAACCTTATTGTGAGCTTGACAAGGCATGTAAGTGCGTTATTTTTATTTGTGGCACTCATATTCGGTAATTACAGGTTCTTCTAAAAAAATTAGCATATAGTGCTAAATTTCATTATTTTCGATAATGTAATGATTACAATTAAACTTTCATATATTTTAGATTCATTTCCCACCAACTGAAATTTGTCAGGTCTTTTATTGTTTTAATACTGATGATTTTGGCATACAACTCCTGATAACCCAAAAAACCTGTCTCAATAAATTAACATATTTCAACCGTCCAATAAAATAAAAGTGTTTTTTAAAAACAAACAAAAAACCATCAAATAATAAAGTTCAGTTATGCACTCAATACTTGGTCGGGAATTCTTTTGCAGAAATGACTGCTTCAATGCGGCGTGGCATGGAGGCAATCAGCCTGTGACACTGCTGAGGTGTTATGGAGGCCCAGGATGCTTCGATAGCGGCCTTAAGCTCATCCAGAGTGTTGGGTCTTGCGTCTCTCAACTTTCTCTTCACAATATCCCACAGATTCTCTATGGGGTTCAGGTCAGGAGAGTTGGCAGGCCAATTGAGCACAGTAATACCATGGTCAATAAACCATTTACCAGTGGTTTTGGCACTGTGAGCAGGTACCAGGTCGTGCTGAAAAATGAAATCTTCATCTCCATAAAGCATTTCAGCCGATGGAAGCATGAAGTGCTCCAAAATCTCCTGATAGCTAGCTGCATTGACCCTGCCCTTGATGAAACACAGTGGACCAACACCAGCAGCTGACATGGCACCCCACACGATCACTGACTGTGGGTACTTGACACTGGACTTCAGGCATTTTGGCATTTCCTTTTCCCCAGTCTTCCTCCAGACTCTGGCACCTTGATTTCCGAATGACATGCAAAATTTGCTTTCATCAGAAAAAAGTACTTGGGACCACTTAGCAACAGTCCAGTGCTGCTTCTCTGTAGCCCAGGTCAGGCGCTTCTGCAGCTGTTTATGGTTCAAAAGTGGCTTTACCTGGGGAATGCGGCACCTGTAGCCCATTTCCTGCACATGCCTGTGCACGGTGGCTCTGGATGTTTCTACACCAGACTCAGTCCACTGCTTCCTCAGGTCCCCCAAGGTCTGGAATCGGTCCTTCTCCACAATCTTCCTCAGGGTCTGGTCACCTCTTCTCGTTGTACAGCGTTTTCTGCCACATTGTTTCCTTCCAACAGAATTCTCATTGAGGTGCCTTGATACAGCACTCTGGGAACAGCCTATTTGTTGAGAAATTTCTTTCTGGGTCTTACCCTCTTGCTTGAGGGTGTCAATGATGGCCTTCTTGACATCAGTCAGGTCGCTAGTCTTACCCATGATGGGGGTTTTGAGTAATGAACCAGGCAGGGAGTTTTTAAAAGCCTCAGGAATCTTTTGCATGTGTTTAGAGTTAATTAGTTGATTCAGAAGATTAGGGTAATAGGTCGTTTAGAGAACCTTTTCTTGATATGCTAATTTTTTGAGACAGGTTTTTTGGGTTATCAGGAGTTGTATGCCAAAATCATCAGTATTAAAACAATAAAAGACCTGACAAATTTCAGTTGGTGTGTAATGAATCTAAAATATATGAAAGTTTAATTGTAATCATTACATTATGGAAAATAATGAAATTTAGCACTATATGCTAATTTTTTGAGAAGGACCTGTAATAAATTGGGATAGCTTGTAAATTTTGTTTCCATTTTTTCATTATTAATATGCTTACTGATTCTGTGATTTCCGTGATTCTATGAATATTTCTTTTTGATTTTGAAATTTTAATTTTAAGGAATGTATCATTAGTTCTTTAAATAGCGCATGTAGAAAAAATCTAGAGTTGTAATTATTATTTTTTTCTTAAAAGCGTATCTTTAATTTTTTTAAATATACTAGACAAATGTGGTCATATTACAGTATCCTATAGTCACAGATGGCCTAATTGTCACTTTACTTTCAGTATTCTTGATTCTCCTGAAAAACGTGGCAAGTTGGTGCCAGATAATATTAAGGCTCAACTCTCGTCTGAAGACTCAGATGAGGAGAGATCCTTTGCTCCGTCAGATACAGCATGTGAAGTTGACTATTATTCAATTTCAATTTCTAAAACTTTCTTAAAGAAAACCTTATCAAAAGCAATCACATTGGTGCTAAAAGTGTTATTTGACATTAAAGCTTATGTGAAATATGTAGAGCAGAGAGCCTTGGTAGATTCACAGCAGGACTTTACACAACATATCAATTCTCTACAAAGCATGCTGACCCACCTAAATAATACTCATCTCCAGCTAAAAGATAAAGAGAACAACAGCAGAAAAAAAATCAACTGAGAGATTAGCCAGAATTGGACTTCTTCCCCTGTTAATTATGTAAGGGGGTGACAGGGACTGTTATGTGCCTTCCCTTCTGAAAGTCAACTTTTACAAAATGGTTTAGGCATGTGTTTGCATTGTATTTTTATGACTGTGATAATATGTGAAAATGCATAGAACTGTATAGTGGGAAAAGTGAAGAGAGCGGCACTTTCACAGCTGAAATAAAAGCACTATTTTACTGCTTTAAACTGTAAAACCCGACACACAAAGACAAAAAAACTGAGGCATTTCAGGTATTCCAGATCCCCTTAATCATAGCATAGTAATGAAATGGCAACGGTACGGATTTAAACTAAACACAGCCAATCACAAAGAGATTTAAAATGACATGTAATTACCAGGTGTGCAGGAGCAGAGAACATGCAATGGAATGCAAAAAGCAGCCAATCAATACATGTATAAAAGAGATCTGTCCTCTAGTTCATACATGTGAAGTATTTTGCTGTCTAAACTTAATAAAAGACATGGAACATGCAATACTGTGCATAGAATGACAAATTAATATATATAAAAGAGATTGTTCCTATAATTCATACCTTGGGGATGTTTGCTGTCTAGGTTTAGTATCCAAAATAATTCTTGCAGCATAAGGTGTTTTTGCCAACTACCTCTTCTAGGGGGATATAGTTTCTTTCTATACCAAAGAATTTTAAGTGAGTTGAATCACCATTATGCATAGTAAAGTGGTTAAGAGCACAAGAGTATGATTAATCTTTTTAGAAAGAGCAATGCCTAGCTAAATTGGCACAGGTATTCGATGACTTTCAATCTCCTCCTTCCAACTCCTCAGAATTGAAGGAACTAAAATGTAAGAAATATAATTTGTCCATCCAGGAATTGCATACTTGGTGGGATTACAATTCTTTGAAAAATTATGCAAACAGAAAAATTATGGCAAGGGGTCATTGAATTAAATAAAAACCTGACAAACATTTTTTCAGATGATTTTTTTATTCATTGGAACAATACGCTGTAAGTGTTCACTGAAACTCATGGATCTTATAGTCCAAATTGAGGAATTAAAATTACAACAACTCAAAGAAGAAATACTATTGAGTTTGTAACAGGGGCATCTTATAGACACTTCTTCATTACTAACCCTTGGGCTTGATGTCAATCAACAATACAAAGGTGACATCAACCCCACCTGCCCTAAAGAGTGAGGTTAAGCACCAAATTTGGTACAACTTTTGAGATGTTGCCACTTTTCCAAGACTATTAATATCAGCTCCTAGCAGTGGGATTTCTCTCTTCTGATTATGGAAAATGAGAGTGGGACCACACCATTTTTGTGGTTTAATTCTTTAGTTTACACAGGAGAGACACAGAGAGGGCTAAATACAACTCCCATCATTGTTTCCTGGTCTCACTGGTCTTAGGGATGAGCATGAACTGTACCACTTCTTCTCAGGCGCCGGTACATGTCATGTTAATGACACGCAGATGTCATCCGTGTGTCATCAGTGATCCCATGTGCAGCACACATTTTGTCCATCCTGCTGATAAAAAACTGACATGTCTGCTCGTTTTTCACATGGACACATGGTTTGTGTGAAAAACCTGACGTGCGTATCACTATTGAATACAATGGGTGTGCATGTGTCCATTTTTGTAATCCTCAAAAAGCAGACACAAGAATATTACAATAAATATTTCCATTTGGATAAGGAAAAAATGTCGCTGTCCAATTGTGCATGTTTCTTTAGAAGTGTCTTTAGTTACATAATGATCACATGATCTGCTTCTGGTCCAGAAGTCAAGAAATCCACTTGGTGTCCATGAGTACACATCATTGATATTTTCTTTTACCCTCTCAATACTGATTTGACCTTGACAATAGTGCACTGCTATTCCAACTCATTAAATTTCAAGTGCTCACAGCACTTATAAATCCCTGCCGAGTCTCATTGTTATTTGGACTTTTGTGTTTATTTTCAAGCTAATCCTATTATTAAGCTACAGTGACATGTAAAATTTTATGCACCCTGTTATTGTGAACAGTTAAGCAAGTTGAAGATGAAACGATCTGTAAAAATGCTAATGTTAAAGATGACACATTTCCTTTTTATATCAGGCAAAAAAAAAGGTGTATATATAGTCAACTTTTACATTTTGAAAATTACAAAAAGGAAAAAATGCCGGTGCAAAAGTTAGGTCACCCATGTAGATTTATGTGCTCAGATAACTTTGTCCGAGGTTTCAGACCTTGATTTGCCTGTTAGGGTTATGGCTTGTTCATCGTTGAGAAAAGCCAGGTGATGCAACCTAAAAAGCTCTACTCTAACCTGATGCTTAAAAACTACAGCCATGGGTTCTTCAAAGCAGATGCCTAGCACTCTGAAATGAAAATAGTAGAGGCTCACAAAGCAGTAGAAGGCTATTAGATGAAATCAAAGCATCTTCATGTTGCCCTTTCCTCAGTTTAAAAAGTAATTTAGAAATGTCAGTTAACAGGAACAGTGGAGGTCAACATAAGGTCTGGACGGCCAAGCAAAATTTCAGTGAGAGCTGCTCGTAGGATTACAAGAGAGGTAAATAGGGACCCCAACTTGACTGCAAAAGACCTTCAGAAAGATTTATCAGACTCTGGAGTTGTGGTACATTGTTCTACTGTTCTTAGATACCTGTACAAATATAGCCTTCATGGAGGAGTCATAAGTAGAAAACCTATACTATAACCTCACCATAAAATTCAGAATCAGAAGTATGCAAAATAACCTCTAAACAAGCCTGATACATTTTAGCAACAAGTCCTATGGTCCGACGATGTTAAAATGAAAGTCTTTGGCCACAATGATCAAAGGTATGTGTGGTGTGTATGGGGTTGTGCAAAAGCCAAAGGCA
Source organism: Oophaga sylvatica (assembly GCA_033576555.1). Taxonomy (NCBI): domain Eukaryota; kingdom Metazoa; phylum Chordata; class Amphibia; order Anura; family Dendrobatidae; genus Oophaga; species Oophaga sylvatica. Next base: position 122,599,289 of record JARQOD010000001.1, read on the forward strand.
AGGGGAAAATTTCACGGATAGAGGGAAGAATGAATTCAATGAAATTTCAACAAATTCTTGATGTAAACATAACACCATCTGTACAAAAGCTACATAGCTACATAGGTTGAAAAAAGACTTAGGTCCATCAAGTTCAACCTTTCTCCACCATTTTTTTGTCACTAAATTAACTATAACCCGCAATGTTATGTGTATTGAGAAAATCATCCAACCCTTTTTTAAAAGCTGTCATAGTGCCTCCAATTACTACCTGTTTTGGTAGAGATTTCCACAATATGACTGCTCTAACTGTAAAGAACCCTTTCCTATTTAGCTGTCAGAATCGCCCTTCTTCCACCCGTAATGAGTGCCCCCTGGTCCTTATTATGGTCCTTGGAAGGATTAAATCATGCGCCAGTGCTTTGTACTGACCACACATATATTTAAAAATATAAAAAAGATCCCCTCTGAGGTGTCTTTTTTCTAAGTAAAACAAGCCCAACTTTTTCAACCTCTAGTTGCCCGTCTTTGAACTGATTCTAATTTCTGAATCTCTTTTTTTAAATGTAGGGCCCAAAACTGGATCCCATATTCTAGATGTGGCCTCACAAGTGATTTATAAAGGGGTAACAATATGTTGGGATCGCAGTATTTTATCTCTCTGATAGTTCAAGCTGAAGTTGAAAAGAGGATGGCTTACACAAATGGATAACGATCCTAAACACACATCAAAATCCACAATAAACTACCTCAAAAGGTGCAAACGGAAGGTTTTACAATGGCCGTCACAGTCTTCTTATCTGAAAAGCATTGAAAATCTGTGTCTACACCTCAAAATAGCAGTGGGTTCAAGACAACCCAGCATCTCACAGAACTGGGAGAATTTTCCAAGGAAGAATGTAAGAATGTAAGAAAATCCCTTAAACAAGAATTTAAAAACTCTTGGCTGGCTACAAAAAGCATTTACAAGCTGTGATGCTGGCAAAACAATATATATTTTTTGCCTAAAATACAAAGAAAATGTGTCTTATTTAAATTTCACTCTTTAAGAGATCATTTCACCTTCACCTTAATTAACTGTTCACAGTAACAATATTTTTGACAAGGGGTGACCATACTTTTACACATCACTGTACCTGGTTAACTCAATAACCATCCATAAAAATGGCAATTTTACTCTTTACCTCCTAATTACCTATCCATTGTCTTGCCCTTTTTTTGTTTTTCTGTGACTCAAATAACACAAGTTCTCACTGTAAGGGGACAATAATTTGCTCTCAGAAGCAACTGCTTCACCCTTGTCTAACAGTTTCCCTGCATTCTACACATGGTCATTAGTTTTAACTACAGAAATTTGTCTGCTATAATATTTACAGTGTAGGTAAACTTAAAATACTCTCCACAGACACACACCAATGTCTTCTGCATGAATAAGGAAATGCCTGATATTCTTTTTCTTTACAAAGCTTATTTCAGGGATAGCCATATTGTACTAAAAGGGCAGTTCATGGGGGGAATTAACTTTATTCTTTAAGGGTGTTGCTGATTTTCATTCATACATCCATGCTGGTGCTGCTTAATTCACTGCTCACTATATTATGAATAGTACCTATTAGCAAGCAAAGGCAATTTGATTGACAGCTGAGTCTGCATTATCCACTGCAAAGTAGGTTATATGCCAAACAAAAACTTGCCATTAGTCCTTTTTGGTACAAATGCAGAGAAGGCTTTTGAAACGGTCAGCTAGGAAATATATGAGAACCACACTATATAAATTTATTTTTCCAACAGAATTCAACTTAACCATTTCTTCTCTCTATAAAACCCCCTGGGCTAAAATTATTGCTAATGGGACCAGACCAGAATGTCCCATCTTATCTATCTTTTTCATATTAATTATGTAGACCTTTTGCTTAAAATCAGGTAAACAGACAATATCAAAGGTCTCCAATAAGAAAGTTAAATATATAAAAATGCAATGTTTGTAGATTAATTGGTGTTATTCATCTCAATCCAGATTTTGTATTCTTTTTCATTTTGTAAATATTCAAAACATTTGCTTAATTTTGTAAATCTCAAAATAATCTACCGTATATACTCGTGTATAAGCCGACCCGTGTATAAGCCGACCCCCAATTTTGCCACAAAAAACTGGGAAAACTTATTGACTCGTGTATAAGCCGGGTGTATAAACTGCCCTCCTGCTCTGTGCTGCCCCCGTCCTGCTCCTTGCTCCCCCATCCAGCTCTGTGCTCCCTATTCTCCTCTGTACTCCACCCCTCCTGCTCCGTCCTCCGCTGTGCTCCCCCATTCCTTCTCCGTCCTCCTGTGCCCCCCTGTCCTGCTCCATGCTTCCCCCGTCCTCCGTTCTCCCCGTCCTCCTCCATGCTTCCCCATCCACCACTCTCCCCCCTGTCCTGCTCCATGCCTCCCCCGTCCTCCGTTATCCTCCCCGTCCTCCTCCATGCTTCCCCCGTCCACCATTCCTCCCCCCGTCCTGCTCGTGCTCCTTGTCCTCTCCTCCATCATACTCACCCCTCCCCGTGCCATCGCTGAGCGTCCCTGCAATCCTGCAGCTCTCCCCGGCTTCCTTCGGCTCTCCAGCGCTGAGCGGTGATGTAATACCGCTCATTAAGGCCATGAATATGGACGCCACGCCTATGGGAGTGGTGTCGCGTCCATATTACATGACCTTAATGAGCGGGTATTACATCACCGCTCAGCGCTGGAGAGCTGAAGAAGCCGGGGAGAACACAGGATTTCAGGGACCCTCAGCGATGGCACGGGGAGGGGTGAGTATGATCCCAGCCACCGGCTCCTGCCACGGCACCCCCTACCCGCTGGTTTCTGCCCTATGACTCGTGTATAAGCCGAGGGGGCATTTTCAGCACGAAAAAAGGTGCTGAAAATCTCGGCTTATACACGAGTATATACGGTATGTAAAACTAGAGGCCTTCAATCAAGCACCATTCAGAAAACAGCTATATAGGAGTCTGGTGAACTTGTTTTATCTACATATTTCACAGTATACATAATGAAAATTTCTACATTTCTGTAATGACATTTATTCTACTTTACAGTGATTCTTATTAATTAATTTTACAATTAATTCTATTAAAACTAAAATTTACCAAAGGATCACTCACAGTCTATCATGAATGCTGCACTACTACTCAGCCAAAACATTGATAATCATTAGATCTTTCCTAAGCTGAATTATTCAGAACCCTTGGAAATGTTCATTTCCACTACTTGACCGCAGTCTTTTCCATGAGACACTTTGTAGCTTTTAGTGTACATATCAAGAGGACTAACAATTACCTTTGCTATTCCTAATTTATTCTATGGAAAATTAAGAATGATCGCTTTAATTATTGCAGTTAGATGCACAATGTGTTTGCTTCTCTCTTTCACTTCAATGACTTGGCAATTAATATTTTATATGTCTGCATTCTAATATTATTTTTGTCACAGCTTCACAAATGCCATTCAAATTCAATGAAAGCAAAGGTTTTTTTTAATTTGCTGTATAATTTACATTTTTTTTAGTTCTCCCAAAATTTAGAAAGTGATAAGAAAGGTGGACAATTATACTTAGATTAGGTCTCTTTTAGTAGGAAAAATAGGTGAAATAGAGAAACTTTAACTCAAATCTATGCTTACCTATAACAGAAATGGATACAAAAGAAAAGAGATGTATACGTGTCTTTCCTTTATATTTTTTGTTTATTCATTTCTAATATACAAAATTTTATGCTTATTTTTTTTACTATTAGGCCACGAGCACATGTTGAGTATTAGGTGAGCTTTTTTTATCTCGGTAATTGTGTGCAAAAATCAGAGTGGTAGAGAGGAAAAGTATAATATTAACAGGTACATCACTTCTGTATTTGCCAGCAACTCTTGTTTTTGGCTTTTAAATAGAGATGATAAAAGATGAGCGAACCTTTTAAGGTTCCGTTCGGTTAGATTCTCCGATTGTTTAGACGTTCGCCGAACATGTTTGCTGAACAGTAAGACGAGCGTAGCCCAATCCCATTAAATTAAATGGGAGGCAAACCAAATGTGTACACAACACCTTAAGGGATGACAAAAAGCTTCCCAACCAACTAAAATTTGGAGCATACACCATTAAAGGAGGCATCAATTGACCCACAGTAGAAATTTGCAAATGGCACAGCAGAAGTCAGCCATGGGCCATGCATAAGGTATCAGGGTCTGGAACAGCATTTTCAGCTTTGAATTGAAGTTTCAATTATGATCTGGTATGGAAGGGAGTGGTGTAAGCCTTGTTTGCTGTGAGCCCTGAAATCTCATGCAACAGCTCCTATTTCTCTTTTTTTCCAGTCACACTCAGATGGCAGAAACATCAGTTTCATACATTACTATTGGTAGAAAAATATAACTATAGTAACACAGGTAGTTGGCTTATCAATTGACCCACGGTAAAACTATTTATAATGGTACAGAAACAGTCAGCCATGAATGAGGTATCAGGCTCTGGGCAATAATTTACAGTTTTGAATTGAAGTTTCAATGAAGACCTTGTTGTTAGAACCCTCTTGTTAGATTTTGTTTCAGTTTGCTGGTCACATGACCTTTTTTCCCTATTTAGTCTGGATCCGCCCTTCTGGCTTTGCTGGACTTCATTGTATTATCTACTCTTAAGCTAGCCGGGTGCTTAGGCGCCTTACTCTGTCAGTTTTGCTTAATCTTAGGATCTCGTAGTAATTTGTTTTCTGTTTTATTTTCCCTGCTACAATTTCTGTTAGGAGGTGTCCACCTTTTCTCCCAGACCCTAGATCTTGTAGGGATTCCTCCCTCGCAACTATAGGTCTTCGTTCAGACTAGCTGAGGACTTTAGCGGGTCTGGTCGCAGGATCAGGTTCCCCGTTACATCGTAGGGATCAAGCTCAGTTTTATTGTAGGGACAGAGTTCCCATCTTTCCTTAGTGCTTGTAGCAGTTCATAACAGTAAGTCCAGCCAAGAAATAAAAAAAAAAATCTCTAAGGAAAAATTTTCTGTTTTCATCATGGTGTCGGTTCGGGATTTGGCTGAACGCCTGCAGGGTCTCTCTCTGGAGGTGGCTGAAATCCAGCAAGACGTGAGTAGTTGCCTGATTTATTTTTTGGTGAACAACAAGATTTTTTTTCTTTTAAAAATGCTTGCTTGTTGTATTTTCGTTTGAGACCCAGATCCTCTGGTGATGAATCACAGTGCATAGGGTTCATAATGTCACTTTTGCGCAAAGAACCTCAGGACTGGGCCTTTTCTCTGCAGCCTAGTGATCCATGCTTTGGATCAGTGGATGTTTTTTTTACTGCTTTGGGGTTGTTGTATGACGATCCGGATCGTGTTTCATCAGCTGAGACAGAGTTGAGACGTTTGAGACAGGGATCGGGTAATGTGGAAAAGTATTGTACTCACTTCCGTAGGTGGTCCACTCAGGTGGGCTGGAACGATTCAGCTTTGAAAAGTTTATTTCTTGCAGGATTAAGTGAAAGGGTTAAAGATTTGCTGATTGCTTATCCTATACCTGGTAACTTGCAAGAGGCTATGCAATTGGCCATACGGGTGGATAGGAGACTGCGTGCAAGGGTTAATGAGAGTAAGTCTGCTTTGTCAGCTCCAGGTTTGGAGAAGGAATGTACTGACATTGCAGAGCCGATGGAAATTGGAGCAATGGCACCTCACTCTCGGGAAAAAGAACGCAGATTTGCTCAAGGTTTGTGTTTCTACTGTGGTAAATCTGAGCATTTCATTAAGAACTGTGCGCTTCGAATGAATAAAGAGAAAAAAAAAATGAGTTCAGTGTCGCCCGCATAGCTTGTTTAAACAATAAAGGTGTCTTTCTTTCTGCTACCACTGGTGTTGAGGAGGAATTAATGGAGTTTCGGGTATTTGTGGATTGTGGTTCAACTCAATGTGATTGATGGGAAATTTTTGGAAAAACTAAAATTAAAACCCAAACTTCTGTCTTCTCCTATTAATGTGGTGTCTGTGGATGGCTCTCCCTTGAAAAATGTTACTCACCATATCTGTGAATTTCCTCTTACTATTAATGGTGTTCATCAAGAGAATTTGGATTTGGTAGTTTTGAATAATTTGCCCTCACCGGTGATTTTGGGATTACCCTGGTTAAAATTGCACAATCCGGTACTGGATTGGTCTACCAATGAAATTAACTCCTGGAGTCCTAAGTGTTATGACAAGTGTTGTAACGGGCATATTGCTGCTGTAGTTAAGGGGGAGTTACCTGTACCTATTCAGGATTTTTGGAAAGTTTTTTCTGATAAGGAATCGCAGGTATTGCCTCCTCATAGAGATTATGATTGTGCGATTGAATTTGTCCCTGGAGCAACTCTTCCTAAAAGTCGTTAATTTAATTTGACTATTCCTGAGAGAAAGGCTTTGGAGGAATACATACAGACAAGCTTGGCCGCTGGTCACATTAGGCCTTCCAAATCTCCTGTGGCAGTTGGATTTTTTTTGTTAAAAAAAAGGACGGTGGTTTACGGCCTTCTCTAGACTTTCGTGAGATTAATAAGATTACTGTACGCAATCCTTACCCACTGCCATTGATTCCTGATTTGTTTAATCAGATAGTGGGGGCCAAGTGGTTCTCGAAAATTGATCTTCGAGGGGCATACAATTTGTTGCGCATGAAGGAGGGGGATGAATGGAAGACTGCGTTTAACACTCCACTGGGTCATTTTGAGAATCTGGTCATGCCTTTTGGACTTTCCAGTGCTCCGGCATTTTTTCAGAATCCTATTAATGACATCCTTAGACCTTTGATCGGCAGAAGTGTGGTTGTGTATTTGGATGACATTTTGATTTATTCATCGGATTTGGAGTCTCATTGGAGGAGTGTGCGTGAAGTATTACAGTTACTGAGTGATAATTCACTTTTTGCCAAACAAGAAAAATGTGAGTTCGCTGTACAGAGACTTAGTTTTTTGGGCTACATTGTCTCCAGTGAAGGTTTTGAGATGGACCCTGTGAAAGTGCAAGCTGTGCAGGATTGGCCTAGACCTATTGGTGTGAAATCAATACAGAGGTTTTTGGGGTTCGCCAATTATTATAGAAAATTCATAAAAAAAATTTCTGTGATTGCCAAACCTCTGACCGATCTCACCAGGAAAGGTGCTGATGCGGTTCAGTGGACTACTGAGGCCATTGAGGCTTTTGTGTTGCTAAAGGAGAGGTTCAGCTCTGCTCCCATCCTTACGCAGCCTGATGTGACTAAACCATTTTTGGTTGAGGTTGATGCTTCTTCTGTGGGGGTCGGCGCGGTTTTGTCTCAGGAAAAGACGGATGGAGTACATCCCTGTGTTTTTTTTTCAAAGAAATTTTCTGAGTCTGAACTAAATTATGATATCGGTAATCGGGAATTGTTGGCAATTAAACTCGCATTTGAACACTGGCGTCATTTTTTGGAGGGAGCGGAATTTCCCGTTCAAGTCTTCACCGATCATAAAAATCTGATCTACCTTGATGCTGCCAAACGCTTGAATGCCCGTCAGGCTAGGTGGGCACTGTTTTTCTCACGCTTTAATTTTACCGTTACTTACATCCCAGGTACTAAAAATGTTAAAGCTGATGCTTTGTCTCGCAGCTTTTCTCCTATGGTGGGTACTGAGGAGGAGGAAAACATTTTGCAAGAGGGGGTTGTTATTGCGGTTTTGGACTCCGTGTTGGAAGATGAGATTCTTAAAGCACAGGAGAATGCCCCATCTAACACGCCGCATGGGAGGTTGTTTGTGCCTGGTACCCTGAGGAGAGATTTGTTTGTTGAATGTCATGACTCTCGGTTGGCAGGTCATCCTGGAATCTCTGAGACCAAGAGACTTGTGGGTCGCAGCTTTTGGTGGCCTGGATGGCAGAAGGAAGTCATTAAGTGGGTGCGTCAATGCACTGTGTGTGCTAGATCTAAGTCTTCTCATACTCCTGCTGCAGGGTTGCTTTGCCCTCTGGAGGTCCCTAGTGCACCTTGGACACATTTGGCTATGGACTTTATTACTGACCTTCCCCCTCTGAGGGTTTCACTGTCATCTGGGTGGTCGTGGACCGTTTTAGCAAGATGTGTCACTTGGTTCCTTTCATCAAATTGCCCTGTGCTAAGACTCTCGCTAAGGCCTTTGTCAAGGAAATAGTCAGACTACATGGTGTTCCTACTGACATTGTTTCTGATAGGGGACCTCAGTTTGTGGCTCGTTTTTGGCGCGCCTTTTGTGACAGGTTGGGAGTTCATTTGTCGTTTTCATCCGGATATCATCCTGAGTCTAATGGCCAGACAGAAAGGAAAAACCAGGATGTTGAGCAGTTCTTGCGTTGTTTTGTGACTGATAATCAAGAGGGTGGTCTGAGTTTCTGCCACTTGCTGAGTTTGCTCTTAACAATCATACATCCGCTTCTGCTGGTTGTTCGCCTTTTTTTTGTTGTACTGGGAGACATCCGTCTTTTGGGTCATTTTCCAAGTTGGGATCGGCTGTACCTGAAGAGGAGAATTTTTCTGGTGTGTTGCAGAGAGTTTGGACTGATGTGCGTGGTAATCTTCAGGAGGCTAACAAAAGATCCAAAGTGTATTTTGATAGAAAACGACAAGAGGTTTTGTTTGCTATTGGTGACATGGTCTGGTTGTCCTCTAAGAATCTGCGCTTGAGGATTCCGTCTAAGAAATTGGGTCCCAAGTTTGTAGGGCCCTTTAAGGTGCTTCAGGTTATTAACCAATCTGCTGTTAAGTTGGAGCTTCCCACCTCCTGGAAGATTAATCCGGTGTTACATGTTTCTCTCTTGAAAAAAGCTGAGGTCTCAGATGGAGACGTCTCGGTCACTGTTCCCCTGGTGGTGGAGGACGGGCAATATGAGATTTCCGCCCTCCTAAATTCTAGACTGTATAGAGGGGGTTTGCAGTACCTCGTCGCTTGGAAGGGTTATGGACCCGAGGATAACTCATGGGTGAGGGCGGATGATGTTTCTGCGTCTAGACTTGTCAGAGCATTTCACAAGAGGTTTCGGGATAAGCCTAAGTCCTAGGTGATCCGGAGGATCCTCTTAGAAGGGAGGGTACTGTTAGAACCCTCTTGTTAGATTTTGTTTCAGTTTGCTGGTCACATGACCTTTTTTCCCTATTTAGTCTGGCTCCGCCCTTCTGGCTTTGCTGGACTTCATTGTATTATCTACTCTTAAGCTAGCCGGGTGCTTAGGTGCCTTACTCTGTCAGTTTTGCTTAATCTTAGGATCTCGTAGTAATTTGTTTTCTGTTTTATTTTCCCTGCTACAATTTCTGTTAGGAGGTGTCCACCTTTTCTCCCAGACCCTAGATCTTGTAGGGATTCCTCCCTCGCAACTATAGGTCTTCGTTCAGACTAGCTGAGGACTTTAGCGGGTCTGGTCGCAGGATCAGGTTCCCCGTTACATCGTAGGGATCAAGCTCAGTTTTATTGTAGGGACAGAGTTCCCATCTTTCCTTAGTGCTTGTAGCAGTTCATAACACTTGTACCTCATGCAACACCTCCATTTTTTTTCCAGCCACACTCAGATGGCACAAACATCAGTTTTATACAATAATATTGGTACAAAAACGTAAGAAAAGTAGCACAGGTTGTTGACTGATCATTTCACCCACAGTAGAAATTTTAAAATGGCACAGCAGCAGTCAGTCTTGGGCCATGCATGAGCTATCAGATTTCTGGGCCAGCATTTAGAGCTTGGAATTTAAGTATAAATTAAGACGAGGTAGGTGATGGACCGGTGTAAGCCTGCTGTCCTAGTAGCCCTGATACCTCATGCAACTGCTCAAACTGTTTTTTTTGTTCAGCCACAATCAAGTGGCACAAGTATCAACTTGGAAGACCACAAATGTTAGAATTATTTAAGGATAGTAACACAGGTAGTTAACTGATCATTTTACCCACAGTAGTAATTTTAGAATGGTACAGCAGCAGTCAGTCATTGGTCATGCTTAAGCTATCAGGGTTTGGGACAGCTTTTACAGCTTTGAATTTAAGTTTCAATGAGGACCTGGTGGTTAAGAGAGCAGTGTAAACCTTCCTTGCTGGGAGCCCTAATACCTCATGCAACAGCTCGAATTTTTTTTCCAGCCACACTCAGAAGGCACAAACATCAATTTCATACAATACTATTGGTAGAAAAATGTAAGTAAAGTAGCAGAGATAGTAGATCAATTGACCCACCGAAAAAACTTTTATAATGGCACAGAAGCAGTCAGCCATTGCTATTCATGTGGTACCACAGTCTGAGGCAGCATTTACAACTTTAAATTGAAGTTTCAATAAAAACCTGGTGGTTAAGTGAACTCTGTAAGCCTTGTAAGCTTTTCAGGGGATATAGCTCTGGGATCGCCGTCCGGGTAGACGGAGTGGCACGGAAACAGTTCATTCACAGACAGCAGTTCTGGCAAAAACTGGCCGCAACCAGTTTTATTAAAGTCCACAGCAAACAGAACATAAGCAAAACCAAATCATAAACATAAGCCCTGGGCTTGTCCAGCCACTTACTACACTTAGATAGATTTCCCTCTCTATCCGGGACCAGACTCTGACAGCCTGTCCCCAAAACAACACATATGTTCAGCATTTACCAGCATGGAGTTTCACAGAGTCTCCTCTTTGTGTCTGAAGGCACATCCAATGTCCAGACTTGAGAGAGCTCCCCTCCTATTCAGCAGCTATCCGCATGGATTCTCACAGAGACTACTCCTATGTCCGGGGTACATCGAGCACCCAGACTGAGACAGCTCATACTCCTGGAGACTCCTTCTTGTGCCTGGACTCTTGTCCAGACTAAGCGAGCTCTCTGTCTGTGTTCGCAGACACCTACTTCTGGTCTCCTAATTAACAGCTGAGTGGTTTCAGGCCTGAGCTGCAAGTGTGTACTGAATGTAAGGTGTAGTGACCTTTCTCTACCACTAGGTTTACAAAGCCATACATTTCCCTTATACCTGTCAGCAAAGTATCTAGGTGAAATGTACACCCCATTCAACACACATACTCTCACTGTCTCACATATCCCCCCCTCTTCTCCAGACCGGAGGGCTGGTCATCCAGACCGGAGGGCTGGTCAACAATCCAAAAGAGACAGTGAACTCTGGACCAGTCATGGCCCTCATCAGCTTCATCTTCACTACTGTCATCTGTATCTTCACCTGAGCCATAGCCAACATCAGCTTTTTCTTCATCTGAAGCATCCGCACAACCCTGTACCCTCCCAGGCCTATGCTCTCTGCGGGCCTCGGGTATCCTGCACGGTTTCATCTTGACCTTAGGGCCGGGCTCAGTTTCGATATAGTGCCTGGCCAGAGAAGTACGACCCGGCACATCAGAACACTTCTGCTGACTCTTCCTCAGAAACACACGTACCTCCTGTCCCTGGTGCACTGACCATGTGTCACCAACTATCACAGAAGGTATAGGGGTTTTTTCCCTTTTCTCTAGTTCCCCTTGAACCCTCTTTAGCACATCTATTTTCTTGAATATCGGTTGACTCATAAAGTCTATTTCACAGACCTTAAGTTCCTCTGCCATGGTCTCTGACCATTTTAAGCTACACTGTTCAAATGATTGGGACTGTAGAAGGAGCTGATCGTTTTTCTTTTGCAGTACACATAATTCATCCGCTAAGTCTCCAGCTGAATTGTAATGTTCTACCGTAACAACAGCATTCTTATATAGAGCCTTAGACTTATTGAGCAGCATTTGCTCTTGCAACGAAGAGATTCCCTGTATCCTTCCTTTTACTTCATTGACCTTCTCACGAAGATACTCATGGCTTTCATCACACTCCTTCATCACAGTTTGGAGTTTTTTCTGAGAAGTCATCAATTCATCTGGTACCTGTTGGACGTCTTTTATGTTTTCGGCCCCTTCTTCAGGCTCTTCTGGTAGAACATGCTCAGAAGCCCTACCGTCAGTCTTACATTCTACCTCTTCAGTCACATCATTATGGTCTCCAATATTTCCATTTATTCCGGCTTTCAAGTTCTCCTTGATAGCTGCATATGTATACTCAGAACCCGCCGGATTCTTCTCTTCCACCACGTTCTGCATCCCATCTGAGCTCCCGTGTGTCTGCAGCGGCAACGGAGTGACACATCGCTTTTCCCATTTGTTGGGACGTGGCTCCGATGTAGACTCCATGAAAGTGCGCTTGAGCTCACCAACGCCAGCCTGATGTCTCAAAATCTCATCTTGTGACTTATCCAGATCCTTGGTGTCACTCGGGAACACCGCTGGGGCTCCGGGCGCCGAACTTCCAGCCTGAGCTTCACGAGTTGCAGCTACTGATCCGAACCGCAACCCGTCCACGCCGCTGTCTTCGGCAGAAACAGATTCCTGGACAGAGTCAGTCCCCATATCTTCAGTCTTGTTCCTCACAGCTTCACTTGAGACCTCAGCTTCTGATGAGGCATCTGGCTTGGTGACTACCACTTCTATGGCTTTTTTCACCTCTGCAGCATCTCCCTCAGAGTCCTTGGCACGATACAGATCCACACCATACCTTGGTAACTTCACATTTCCAACAGCATCTACTTGGGCTGTGTTCAGTTTCAGAGTCCTGCCTTTAAAGCTCAGCTCTCCTCCTTTCACCTTAGTCTTCGCCAGGGAGCCGGCCAACTGTAAAACATCTTCAGATGCCATCTTCTGTTCGACTGCAAGGTCAGCATCAGCCTTCCTCTCAGGACTCTCAACCTCCTCTGCTACCATGCCTTCCTCATTTGCACTGGTTGCTTGATTGTCATCAGATGATTCACTATCACTACCACTATCCCTGTCTGACCCCTTTTTCTCAGCCACATCTGGCTCACTTTCAGGGTTATACACTTCATTTTCATTCACATCCTGCTCACTGTCAGGGTTATACAATTCATTCTCATTCACATCCTGCTCACTTTCAAGGTTATACACTTCATTTTCATTCACATCCTGCTCACTGTCAGGGTTATACAATTCATTCTCATTCACATCTTGATCTGGAACCTTAGTTAACATGTCATCCACAACATTAACTTCATCATCTGGTCCCTGGTTTCCTTCAGGTGGTCCCTCAAGTATGTGACTATGTGACAACCCCAGCACTATACTTCCATATAGCTCAGGTACTAGGAGCTGGCTCACGACCTCTCCCTGGACTTCAGTGTCCCTATACAACAGGTGAGTGTTTATGGCAACATGAGGAAACCTCTCCTCAGAGCCAGGCTCTTGGGAAACCTCATTTAGAACATTTATATTTTCCTGGGCCGTTTTAAGAGAGGGGTCTCGCCACTGCTCACTCTCAAAATTGTCACAGGACACAGGTAAGTCAGGGACACTCGGTTCCCGAGAACCATCATCCTTGTCTCCCAACATCACCTGCAAAGGAATTTCATCACTATCACAGTCATCATTATTATCAATATCATTATCATGATTATGATCAGTATCATCATCACTATCATGATCATCATCATTATCATTATCAGCATCAGCATCATTATCATGGTCATAATCATTATCATGATCATCATCATCATTATCATTATCATCATCATCATCATCATTATCACATAAGTTTAACGGCCCACTAGCATTGTGTTCCGCCCCTCGGGACTGCGCACCCTCAATAGGAGCTTCATCACACTGTCCATCAGAAACATTTTTCCCCCAGAGATCCTTAGACCGGGGAAAGTCATTACCCAATATGACGGGGGGCACCAGGTTCTTCACTACCCCCACTTCACATGAAACCTCCCCACGTTTGGGGATCAAGTCCACGACAGTCTCTGGGTAGACTTTGGTGTCTCCATGGACGCACACCACACTCAGGTGTTTATCAGGGATAAAGTCCCTATCAATCAGGCTGTCCCATACGGAAGTCACTGGACTCTCTGAGTCCAAGAGGGCCTGTGCTGGGCAGTCATTTACAACCACCGGGGACCCCTGTGGTCCAGTCTCTTCGGCTGAGGTGGACATACACACAGGCTCTGCGCAGGGAGAGAGGGATCCGCCAACATCACAACACATAGGCTCCCCCTCTATTGGACAGTTGGCTGCAATTTCACGACATCTCCAACACTGTCCATCACACTCTCCCACCCACAAGACCCCAACAGCTGGAACGCTCTTACCGGGAGAGTTCGGCGTCCAGGAACTCTGAAGTGACGACCTCTCAGACGGCTGGTCACGGAGGCAGTCTTTGGTGGCGAAGGCCCTCTCCATCAGGCTGACCAGACGATTGGCGTCCTGGTGGTCTCCTTGTCCGACCTCTGGCTGTACCTCAGGAGGACGTGCTTGGGTGTAGCGGTCCACTATCACCTTTTCAACTCCATAATCAGGTTTGCTGACTGCAGACTCCCAACTGCATCTCCAGTCATGAACTCCCCTGGCACAGGCTGTCACCGTAACACCCAGCCGGGTAAGAATCTCCGCTTTCAGCTTGGCATAGTCTTGGCTGTCCTGCTCGCTCAGGTCAGCATAGGCCCTTTGGGGTTCTCCAATCAGATAGGGTGCGACCATCATGGCCCATTCAGATAGGGGCAGATTCTCCTTCTCTGCCAGTCCCTCAAACCTAGTGAGATATACCTCCACATCGTCACGAGGTGTCATCTTTTTCAGGGACCGTCTTACCGCCTTCTTTACAGCGGACAATGCAGGCGACTTTGCAACATTACTTTGGGACGATGCGCTGCAAGTCTTTTGTAGTGCTGCAACCTGCTCAAAAAACAACCGGTTATTCTCCTGCTGCTGCTTCAGGAATTGCTGCTGGGCCTGCTGCATGCGCTGCTGGTGCTGCAGGCGCTGCCGCTCCATGCTCTGCTGCATGCTCCGCTGGGCCTGGACCAGGTACTCAACGAGCTCCTCCATACTGCCGGACTTATCTGTCTCAACCACGGCAGTCTTATGTTGCACATTAACTTGCGCCATTTGTTCAAACAGCGCCTCCATGCTGTCATCCATGCTGTCAGACTTCTCTGTCTCAACAACGGCAGTCTTCACTCAAGACATACACACTCCACAGTCTTTTCCACAACAAGTTCAGCTTTGCTGTGCAGACACACTTTTTTTTTCTTTTGCAAACTCTATTAGGGCTACTGTCTCTTTAAGACTGCTCCAACAGACGTTTCTTTTGCTGACACACTTTTTTTTCTCTGCTGCTGCTTCAACAGACTTCACCTTTTATTGCTGTCTCTTGCCACTGTGCTGCACGCACATTCTAGCACCAGTTGTAAGCTTTTCAGGGGATATAGCTCTGGGATCGCCGTCCGGGTAGACGGAGTGGCACGAAAACAGTTCATTCACAGACAGCAGTTCTGGTAAAAACTGGCCGCAACCAGTTTTATTAAAGTCCACAGCAAACAGAACATAAGCAAAACCAAATCATAAACATAAGCCCTGGGCTTGTCCAGCCACTTACTACACTTAGATAGATTTCCCTCTCTATCCGGGACCAGACTCTAACAGCCTGTCCCCAAAACAACACATATGTTCAGCATTTACCAGCATGGAGTTTCACAGAGTCTCCTCTTTGTGTCTGAAGGCACATCCAACGTCCAGACTTGAGAGAGCTCCCCTCCTATTCAGCAGCTATCCGCATGGATTCTCACAGAGACTACTCCTGTGTCCGGGGTACATCGAGCACCCAGACTGAGACAGCTCATACTCCTGGAGACTCCTTCTTGTTCCTGGACTCCTTGTCCAGACTACGCGAGCTCTCTGTCTGTGTTCGCAGACACCTACTTCTGGTCTCCTAATTAACAGCTGAGTGGTTTCAGGCCTGAGCTGCAAGTGTGTACTGAATGTAAGGTGTAGTGACCTTTCTCTACCACTAGGTTTACAAAGCCATACATTTCCCTTATACCAGTCAGCAAAGTATCTAGGTGAAATGTACACCCCATTCAACACACATACTCTCACTGTCTCACAGCCTTCTTTGCTGGGAACTCTGATACCTCATGAAACATCTCCAATTTCTTTTTTAAAGCCACATTCAAATAACAGAAACATCAGCTTCATACAGTATTGTTGGTATAAAAAAGTAGAACCTTTTATAATTGCACAGAAGCAGTAAGCCATGGGCCATGCCTGGGGTATCAGTGTCTGCGCAAGCATTTACAGCTTTGATATGAAGTTTCAATGATAACCTGGTCATTAAAGGAGAGGTGTAAACCTGCTTTGCTGGGAACCCTGATACCTCATGAAACACCTCCAATGATTTTTTCCAACCACACTCAGATGGCACAAACATCAGTGTAATACAGTACTATTGGTAGAAAAATGTAAGGAAAGTAACATGGGTAGTTGACTGAGCAATTGACCTACAGGAGAACCTTTTATAATGGCACAGAAGCAGTCAGCCATGGGCCCTGAATGAGTTATGAGGGTCTGGGCCAGCATTTACAGTTTTAAATTGAGGTTCCAGTCACAATCAGGTGGCACAAACATAAGTTTCATACAGTATTATTGGTAGAAAGATGTAAGGAAAGTAACACGGGTAGTTGACTGATCAATTTACCCACAGTAAAAATTTGATAATGGCACAGCAGCAATCAGCCATGGGCCATGCATGAGGTATCAGGGTCTGGACCAGCATTTAGAACTTTACATTTAAGTTTAAATTATGACGAGGTAGGTGATGGACCATGCAAGCCTGCTGTGCTGGGAGCTCTGATGCCTCATGCAACAGGTTTTTTTTTGCTCAGCCACATTCAGGTGGCACAAATATCAGCTTGGTAGACCACTAATGTTAGAAATATTTAAGGAAAGTAACACAGATAATTGACGGAATTAAGTGCAGGTCTACTGCTATAGACAAAGCATATGTAGGAGACCCAAGTTGAAGTCTCCACATTTCAAAATATTATTGCCACACACCACCAAATTGGCATCAATTTCCCCAGAGCATAATGAGGCTCTGACAACCTTTCCACTAGAGCCAACACAACAGATGGACACACAACTTGGAGTCTTCACATTTCCAAAAATTATTGCCACACCACTATTGTGGCATCAATTTCCTCAGAGTAGAAATAGCATAATGGGGTTCTGACACCCCTTTGACTACAGGCAACCCACCAGATGGAGACCCAACTTGGAGTCTCCAGTTTTCCAAAAATGTTTGTAACATCAGCAGCAGTAGCAACAGCAGGCACAGAAGCCACAACAAAGGTTTCACAGACTGCAATAATGCAAGATCAATGCTGCACACTAAAAACTACACCATTGCCTAGTCTGCCCAGTCTGCGAATGGCTTGCATAAGTCATTGAAGATACATACCTTGTTCATCTTGATGAAATTTAGGAGGTCTACACTTTTCAGGGTAAGTCGGATGCGCTTATCCGTCAAGACACTACCAGCAGCCCTGAAGACACTTTCTGAGAGAAAGCTGGCTGTAGGCATGATAAAAGTTCCAAGGTGTGACAGGCGAGCTTAGGCCACTCTTCCATTTTTGAAGACCAAAATGCAAAAGAGTTCAACCTCCCCTTGATGGTGTTGATATTGGGCTCCAGATACTCCTGCACCACCCTCTCCAATTGTTCACAATGTGTCAGACTTGTTTTCTGTTTTTCTGTTGCATGGGCTGGTCTAAAAAAATTGTGAAATGACTCACAGAAATTGCTTCTGCCACTTACACTGCTGCTGCTAATTTTTTCACATTGACGACTTGATGTTCCCGGGGTTGGAAGTCTATAACTGCGATGCACACTGTGTGCCTCACTGCTTTCTTGGGAAATCCACTCTAAGATTGTCAACAAACATGTTTCGATACTCCTGCATGAGCGCATCCCTTTCCAGGTGTGGAAGCATCTGGAAAAATTTACTCTTGTACCATGGATCTAATAGAGTGGCAACCCAGTAGTCATCATTATTTATCACTCTAATAATACAGGCATTACGTGCAACAAGAAGGCGCTTATGTGTTGTCACTTTCATGAGGTCCAAGCCCATTTTGTGTTTATAGCGAGGTAACACTCAAGGTTGCTTCCTCCATCACTCCCTGCCAACAGCAGACAATAGAGAGGGTATCATTAGCCTCTTCATCTCCTGACTGTTGCGCGTCCATCAGATTTTCCTTCTCCATTTGCTCCTCGGCTCCTGTAACTTCACTAGAAGTTTGTGCAATTATTTGAACCTGGCAGCTGCTTGTTCACCAGGCAATAGCTCTTCCCTCTGAGTTATTCAGCTCGCTGGACAGTTCCTTGCTAAATAAGATATTAGTACCTGTGTTGTTCCTGATGGTCTCCACTCTGAGTTCGTGATTGTCTCCACCCCATGTTCTTGATTGTCTCAAACCTTCTGATCTACTGATTCAACAACATACTGTGGTATAATGACTAATGTGGCACCTAGGGGGCGCTGTATAAGTTGCTCAAATTATGCCTGGAGGCATGAGAGAGATGGGAAACCAGTCCCTGGTATGGGGCTAAACGGAAAGTATGTGTCGCAGAGCTATTCTGTGCTGTAGGTCAGTAAAGTTGTTCTGGGACTTATAGTCCCATAAGATTTCTGATTCTTGTTAAGGGTGAACCTACAGGGTTAGCTTGTGAGCTGGGTGGGACATGCTAACCACACATACACCGCCCACTGGTGGTGGGAGAATGAATGGTACATACTGGTGATTGTATGTGGTGAAGGACCTGTGATGAGGTCATGAACACGTGACCAGACCATGTGCTTCATGCCTTGGCTTGGGGAGTGGCTACAGGTATGAAAGGCAGTGC
Organism: Oophaga sylvatica; assembly: GCA_033576555.1. Classification (NCBI taxonomy): domain Eukaryota; kingdom Metazoa; phylum Chordata; class Amphibia; order Anura; family Dendrobatidae; genus Oophaga; species Oophaga sylvatica. The sequence continues at coordinate 122,617,988 of JARQOD010000001.1, forward strand.
TGGGCACATGGAGTTGAGATTGTGGTGGAGACTGGGAAGTGTCTCTGTAGTATGTCTCAAGGGATTCTGTCTGAGACTGGGAAGTGTCTCAAGGGAGTCTGGCTGAGACAAGTGGAGAGTGTGTCCTGCACAGGGCTGCCTGGAAGGTTCCTGGAAGGTCTGTCGGTGTTGGAGGATCCTGGGGTTGGATCGCATTCCTGGAAGCATGTGGTGAGACTTGGAACTTGGTGGCCAGGGTGTTGGACGGGGGTCCTGAATAGCACCCGGACAGGACACATGGGTGTGCGGAGCCTGTGACGGTCCCACACTGAGAACCAGGCGGTTCTATTGAGGAGTTTGGCTGGAGTCAGCCTGGAAATGACTTTTTGTTACTGTGTGTCAGTGAGCACCGGAAGCGAGTCCAGATCACCCGGGAAGGCACCTGGCGGTCCCTGCTGGCTTGCAGCTGCTTAGTCAAGCCCGTCCCATGCAAGGGTGAGTCTGGGACCAGTAGTTTGCAAAGATGGAATGCATTTATGTTTTGTCATGTTTTGTTTCCTGGTCTTAAAGAGACAGTAAACCGTTATTTTTGGACTTAATGCCTGTGTGTTGCCTCATTACTGCGTGCCCGGCCTCGGCCTACCAGAGCGAATCCCTACAATTGGTGCTCGAATGCGGGCATACGCAGTGAGGTCAGGCTGTTTTTTTTGTGGATGTTTTTTTTTCTCTGCATAACAAATGACCAGGTGAAGACGTCTGGCTGTAACCCGGTGGGGTTATGAAGGTGACAAGCGGCTGGCTGTGACTCGTGGGGTCACGAAGGTGACAAGCAGCAAGACGGTGCAGCGGAAGCAAGCAGAGTCTTGTAGTAGCAGGAGCTACAGTGACTGGCAGCAAGAGGTTCTGCAGGAGCTGCAGTAACAGCCACAGCAGCTTATGAGCAACATCTGGAGGTGTTGGTGGTTTGTGGCTGTAACGGAAGAGGCGGCAGTACCAGCAGGAGCTGGTGTGGTAATAGGACAGTGTGAACCAGGTCACACAGACTCTTAAAGGGCCAGTAACAGCCCAAAAGAAATAAAACTGTACTGAGGGGGGTTGTGCCTAAGAAAAACTGTGGGGGAAGTCCACAGGGTGTATCCCAGAGTGGGGTGGTGGAAAAAAAAGGGCGGTAACCCACCAGCAGGGATGGTTGGCAAAAAGGGGGTGGAGAACTGTCTGGAGATGGAGAGCACGGTAAAAATGCTTGTGGAGGCCATATGACAGCAGCAGCTGGCTACGCAGCAGCAACAGCAGGCTATGCAGCAGCAGGCTATGCAGCAGCAGCAGGCTATGGAGCAGCAGCAGGCTATGAAGCGGCAACAGGAAACCAACAGGCTACTGATGCAGCACATCACAGCGCCACAGACAGCTGGAGCTGCCCAGGGACGCCGGGATGTCCGGCGAGTGGTGCGTGCAGCGATTTCAGAAAGGGAGACATCAGAGGACGTCGGGGTGTACCTGGAGGGGCAGCCGAACGGTTGCCAGGGGAAAAGATATGTGTGTCCAATTTGTTTTATGAACTATCCACCTGGCGCAAGGTTCCTGGGGTGTGACCTGCCGATAAATAATGAAGATATGGTTGGCCTGATCGACTCAGGGAGTCCGGTGACTTTAGTAAGAGTTGCACCTAAGGGGTCTCAAATACCCGGTAGAAAGGTCGGGGTCACCTGCATTCATGAGAACAATAAGGAGTATCCCGTGGCCAGGGTAAATTTGGGGGCAGGTTGGGATATGAGGGAACAGGAGGTCGCCATAGTCCCAAATTTGGTGTATCCAGTAGTTGTAGGCCGGGACTCTAAACTGTTCTCTGACTTGTGGGACAGGGGAGTTCCTATACAGCCGCTGAATGGAGGGATCTGTACGGTTGGGGCGAGGTGTATTAGCACAGTAACTCCTCCCAAAGTGGACGGGTCTGACCAACTCGGTGACGTAGCAGACGGTGATACCAGTGGAAAGGGTACGGCTACCCAACTGACAGACCTGAAGTCTCATGACGGGTGCCAGGTGGGATGTGACTCTGACTCCGAGGGTGACTGTGACTCTAATAGAGAAAGGGAGTATAGTAAGGAAGGGCCCCACCAGGAGAAAAAATCCTCCCGTCGTCGGAGACATAAAGGGCGCAAGGCGCCTGAACACAGTGTATGTACTGAGGATGGTAATACAGAAAAACCTATAACTGAGGCGACTGTGCAAGAAGTGAGTACGCTTCCAGCCCCTGAAGAACCGGAGAGGGTGGAGCCTCAAGAAAGATTGACGAGGTCAGATACGGAAGGCGCCAACGCTGTACAGTTGGAGCAGGTGCGCCACCTGGAGACCGAGGTTTCGGCCATAAAGCAGAACATTGCTAAAAAATTGTCTGGTGAGAAGGAAAAATCTGCTGAGTTACAGGCTGAACTAAAGATCATTAAAGAGCGGGTCGAACAAGAAAAGGCCCTGAGACAAACTGCTGAGCAAAGAGTGGATGAGCTGGAGAATGAAGTCTCTGAGCTCAGAGATCACTTGGCAAAGTAGCAAAGTGTGAATAAGACCGTAAGGGAAGATGTGGAAGTGCTCAGAGAAGCAGTAAGAGGTCTTTTGCAGAAGGAGCAGTTGCGGGTTGAAGACGTTCAGCGGCCATGCCCGAGTGATGACCAGGCGGAAGTGCCAGTGCCCATCTGGGCAAGGGGTCGTGAAGAACATGAGTCTCAGGAGGAGGAGAAGACTTCACTCTTTAAGTGTGTGATAAAGGTACCTGCAGACATGTGAGAAGCCTGTGCCAGTGAGGGGGTGCATGAGGCCTTTAAAAAGGCGGTAAAAGCCGATAGTGTGAACTGGGCACCAGAGACAAACCAGTTGGTGATCCTGGCAGAGGGGGAAGACACAGGAAAGCTAGTGGCTGTCCTGAAGGATATGTATCTGCAGTGTCTCCACGCGAAACAGATGATGATGTTGAGTAACATGAAAGCCGCTCGACGTCTGGAGCAGGCCAAGGAAGATCAAAATCGGCTGGGCTTGGCAGAAGAGGTAATTCCGGTACCCAGAAATCTGGTGGGGAGAGTCGTTGGAAGACTTGGTAAAGTGATGCAGGAGATGGTGGATAGATCCGGGGTAAGGAGAGTAAGGATTCCAGCTGATGGCGAGATCAAGGTGGCTGGAGAAGAAGAAGACATGGTTCCATTTATTGGTGTGGGCTCAGTGGAGAACCTGAAGAACATCCGAACGCTCCTGGAGTATCTAGTGATGTACCTACGAGAAGTAGAACAGCTGATCTGGAGAAGAAAGCAGATGAAGGAACAACTGCAGAAATTGAAACAAAGATGGCGACTGCTTCCAGCCCAAGATATAGAGAGACAAGAGGCTTCTCTGGGACTGGCAGTAGACGAGCTGAAACACTGAGGGGTAGAGATGACGATTCGGTTAGCTCAGGGCTGAGTGACCTAAGGGTGAGACCCAGTGACGAACAAAGGGATAGAGAGTCCGACTCAGATCAACCAGTGAGCTTGACTGGACGATGGACTCAGGACCGCAATAACCGTAGGAGACGGTACTGGAGAGGTCTGGTGACACCGATGGAAAAACAAGGCCGACATTCTGACCGCTGGGGGCGGGGGAGTCCTGACCAAGAGGTAATGTTGCAGGATGCCCAAAATCGACTGAGACGGTCTCCTCGACTGGTAGGGCAAGATGACATGGGTGACCTGTCTCGGGGTCCTCGGGTTGAAACAGGTGTTCAACCTAACAAGTTTGAACAGAGGGGGAAGGCATGTGGTATAATGACTAATGTGGCACCTAGGGGGCGCTGTATAAGTTGCTCAAATTATGCCTGGAGGCATGAGAGATGGGAAACCAGTCCCTGGTATGGGGCTAAACGAAAAGTATGTGTCGCAGAGCTATTCTGTGCTGTAGGTCAGTAAAGTTGTTCTGGGACTTATAGTCCCATAAGAGTTCTGATTCTTGTTAAGGGTGAACCTACAGGGTTAGCTTGTGAGCTGGGTGGGACATGCTAACCACACATACACTGCCCACTGGTGGTGGGAGAATGAATGGTACATACTGGTGATTGTATGTGGTGAAGGACCTGTGATGAGGTCATGAACACGTGACCAGACCATGTGCTTCATGCCTTGGCTTGGGGAGTGGCTACAGGTATGAAAGGCAGTGCTGGGCACATGGAGTTGAGATTGTGGTGGAGACTGGGAAGTGTCTCTGTAGTCTGTCTCAAGGGATTCTGTCTGAGACTGGGAAGTGTCTCAAGGGAGTCTGGCTGAGACAAGTGGAGAGTGTGTCCTGCACAGGGCTGCCTGGAAGGTTCCTGGAAGGTCTGTCGGTGTTGGAGGATCCTGGGGTTGGATCGCATTCCTGGAAGCATGTGGTGAGACTTGGAACTTGGTGGCCAGGGTGTTGGACGGGGGTCCTGAATAGCACCCGGACAGGACACATGGGTGTGCGGAGCCTGTGACGGTCCCACACTGAGAACCAGGCGGTTCTATTGAGGAGTTTGGCTGGAGTCAGCCTGAAAATGACTTTTTGTTACTGTGTGTCAGTGAGCACCGGAAGCGAGTCCAGATCACCCGGGAAGGCAGCCGCTTAGTCAAGCCCGTCCCATGCAAGGGTGAGTCTGGGACCAGTAGTTTGCAAAGATGGAATGCATTTATGTTTTGTCATGTTTTGTTGCCTGGTCTTAAAGAGACAGTAAACCGTTATTTTTGGACTTAATGCCTGTGTGTTGCCTCATTACTGCGTGCCCGGCCTCGGCCTACCAGAGCGAATCCCTACAATACTTAAACCAGGCACTGCACTTCCTTCCTTGCAAGATTATTGAGATCCCAGCCTTAGGTATAGCTTCTTTCCACCTGCAGCTACCGTGTACCGATCTCTGGCTAACTCCTGACTATGATTCCTAATTGGAGAGAGACACGTGTGCACAGCAATATGTTCAATGAACAGGTGCCAAGATAGGTTCCAAAACCATAATAATAATAGTAGAAATCTGGCACTCAACTTAGATTTTTCTATGTATTTTTATTGCATCCACGGAAATAAAGCAACAGCAATCAGCAAAACGTTTCGGTCCACAACCGGACCTTCGTCAGTTGCTGTATAAGTAAACAATTGGGTAAAGATCAAAAATAAAGTATATACATAAATACTAATATGGTCAAAATTCGGCATGTTCATGATATAAAGCATAGGAAGAGGGCATATTTAGCACAGTCTTAATTCCAAAGCAGAGTAGAGGACATAGAAAAAAGAAAACCTGTATCAACATACCGTTTTAGAGAGCTGTATCAATCATAGAGCCAAGTGAAGCAATTAGAGAAAATGACCTACAGACATTTGGTGATTGAGTAAGACATATCAGAAAATTGCTGTGTTCAAAATCGCCATGGTGATATATGGGTCTATTTAGACATACCGCTGAAGTAGAGTGAAATATTTTAAGGATTTTCTTGTCCGTGCTGACATCGGCTCCAACATACGTCGTAAACAATTGTTCTTATCTAAACCACAAACAGGCACCTATCCGTGTTTGCATTGTGCACAATGCAATAACGTAATGAAAGGAGGTAGATTTCAACATCCGAGGACTGGCAAAACATTCTTTATTATGGATGATTATACATGTGAATCCTCATTTGTCGTTTATCTTATCAAATATCCGTGTGGACTGTTACATATAGGCGAAACGACACAATCTATTAGAGATTGAATCTCTAAGCACAAGTCCACCATACGATGTCAGAATCTCCTCCCTTTACCAAGTCATTTTCATCAACTGTCTGTAGGTCATTTTCTCTAATTGCTTCACTTGGCTCTATGATTGATACAGCTCTCTAAAACGGTATGTTGATACAGGTTTTCTTTTTTCTATGTCCTCTACTCTGCTTTGGAATTAAGACTGTGCTAAATATGCCCTCTTCCTATGCTTTATATCATGAACATGCCGAATTTTGACCATATTAGTATTTATGTATATACTTTATTTTTGACCTTTATCCAATTGTTTACTTTATACACTAACTGACGAAGGTCCAGTTGTGGACCGAAACGTTTTGCTGATTGCTGTTGCTTTTTTTCCGTGGATGCAATAAAAATACATATAAAAATCTAAGTTGAGTGCCAGATTTCTACTATTATTATTATGGTTTTGGAACCTATCTTGGCACCTGTTCATTGAACATATTGCTGTGCACACGTGTCTCTCTCTGATATAATTCCCTTTACGTGTAACACGCTATTTTCGGCTATGTCCGCAAACACCTTTTCTTATAATCAGGAAGAATCCTCTGCTATTCTGGCACAGTCAAAATTCTCGAGCGAGTTCTTGAAAGCCCCACCACGGGAAACACGAGGTTGTGATTTAGAACGGGCACTGAGGCACCAAGTCAACTTAGAACTACACAGTGCCACTCTCTCAGAATATTTAAGGGTTAAAAGAATCCCTAGAGGGTTAAGAGTTCCACTCCATCCTACCCTTTTTCACGATTCCCCTGATTTTTGTTCTCGTTTTGAGCAAATTCTTAATAAATGTTCGTTTGATTTAATGACACTCACCTTGGAGCACCTACATACGGCATTGGAGACCAATACGGCCCAGGTGAAGAACATCGAAACACAACTGTCGTCAACTGGAACCACTGAAGAACTCTCTGTCCTCAGATCGCAGATCCAACAGAGGATCGATCAGCATAGGAGAGACACCGAGACACGCAAGAGGAACAAGTTCTCACGAGATACAATCGATTACGAATCGCATAAGGTCTACAGATGACAAGACAATTTCTCCTCCAGGCGACCATCATCAAGGAACCATCGTTCATCCACAGACTACTCAACCTCTGGATCGGAACAAGAGAAAAATACTCTTCCATCAACCTCGTCTCATTTTTTAGGACAAAGACGTTGGTTCCCCAGAAGAAGACCAGATTTCTAAGTTGAGTGCCAGATTTCTACTTTTATGATTCCTAATTATCCTCCCAAATACACTGCTGCTCTGTGAACTGACCGCTGGCTATCTCCTGACTACAATTCCCGATTATCCTCCCAACTACACTGCTGCTCCGTGTACCTACCTGTTGTGAATGGGTTTGAGATGAGTTCTGAGCAGAGGCTCCCTCTGGTGGTTACAAGCGGTGCTAGTGAAGATTGTGAGGACTGGGAATCAGGTGTTACTGACTGGTCTTATATAAGGGAGTCATTTTCCCATCAGGGTTGCCGGTGATCAATTGTTCTGGTCTGAATCCTTCATTCCAGTTTCCCTTGTGGCCTGCTGTGTCGTGTCTGCATCTCCTGCTTACAGATAAGACTTTTGCTTCTTTTGTGTTTTTGCTATATTTTTGCATTTTGTCCTGCACTTCTTTGGGGGCCTTCAGGGTCCCCTCCGGGGGCTTCTGCCCTCTCAGTTTAGTTCAGCCACTGAGTTTTGTTCTTTTGCTTTTTTCAGTTTTTTCAGTGGCTGCTGTTTTGATTTTGTTACACCAGAGAACTAATTTAGGTGGTAGAGGTCGTGTGATCTCAGGTGATTTTGAAATTAGTAGAGTTGGTGCTTTTCAGGGTTTTCTGGGATTGCAGTAAGTACCCTTCCTATCCTTTTCTATTTAGATAGTTTGGGCCCCAGCGTTTGCTCATACTATTTTCTTTCTGTGTCAGTATTTCCTCTTGTCTAACCGCCATTACATGTTTGGGGGCTTTCTATTATCTTTGGGGTTCTGCTCCGGGGCAGATAGCTTTCCTATTTCTATCTTTAGGTGTAGTTAGTTTCTCAGGCTATGACGAGGCGTCTAGGACCAACGTAGGAACGCTCCATGGCTGCCTCTAGTTGTGGTGGTTAGTCAGGGTACTGCAATCTCATAGATTCCAACTGCTCTGGTGTATTGCCTTTTTGCCTGCTCTCCTCAGCTACCGAAACATAACAGTGTCACCGGCCTAAACTGAAAATTATATTGTACTCACAGAAGGGAAAAATATTGTGAAAGAAAAAAGTTGTCAGAGTTGTCAGAGATTTTTTTTTTTTTCTGTTTGTTGCATTTTTTTTTTTTTTTTCCCTCTGTATCTCTGGGTGCTGAGGAGGATTTTTTTTTTTTCCTCTCAATGGAGTTTGAACAGTTGTCTGGCCGTGTGGATCAGCTTGCCACTGAAGTTCGGAGTATTGCAACCTATCTTGCTAGGTTGCCTGTTGTGGAACCTAGGATTCCCATGCCAGATTTGTTTTTAGGGAATCGAGCTAAGTTTCTGAATTTCAAAAATAACTGTAAATTGTTTTTTGCCTTAAAATCTAAGTACTCAGGGAACGCAGCGCAGCAGGTTCAAATTGTCATCTCTTTCCTGCGCGGCGACCCTCAGGATTGGGCTTTTTCCCTGACACCTGGGGATCCTGTTTTGAGTGATGTTGATGCGTTTTTTCATGCTTTGGGGTTATTGTACGATGAGCCTAATGTCACTGATCAGGCTGAAAAAACTTTGTTGGCATTAAGTCAGGGGCTTGAGGACGCTGAGTTATACTGTCAGAGATTCCGTAGGTGGGCAGTCCTGACCAAATGGAATGACGACGCTTTGGCGGCCCTTTTCCGGAAGGGTCTGTCAGATAATGTAAAGGATGTTATGGTGGGATTCCCTGTCCCCTCTGGTCTCAATGATTCTATGTCATTAGCGATTCAAATTGACAGACGTTTGCGTGAGCGGAGAGGTATGCGTGGAATGGTGTTGCCTTGTGAGCCAGCTTCTGAACCCATGCAGTGTGATAGAGTGGTGTCTGGGGCACAGCGTCATGAGTTTCGAAAGCGCAATGGGTTATGTTTCTACTGTGGTGATGCCTCTCATGCTATTTCAGTCTGCCCTAAGCGGGGAAGACGTTTTGCATGCTCAGTTGTCTTGGGTAGTGTTCAGACTAAGTTTTTATTAACTGTCACTCTGATATGCTCTCTGTCCTCATTTTCTGCTCAGGCTTTCGTTGATTCTGGAGCAGCTATTAACCTGATGGATTATGATTTTGCTAAACGTTGTGGGTTTCCCTTGATACCCCTACAGAAGTCTATTCCCTACTGGGGATCGATTCTACCCCTTTGGCTGAGAATAAACCCCAGTTTTCTACTCAGGTGATAATGAGGGTTGAACCTGATCACCAGGAGTGCTGCAAATTTTTGGTTCTATATAATCTGCATGACATTATCGTGCTGGGTTTCCCTTGGTTACAGTCTCATAATCCTGTTTTGGATTGGAAATCTGTGTCTGTAACCAGTTGGGGCTGCCAATGTGTTAATACCAACACTCCTGTTTTTTCTGCCTCCCCCCAGGCTCAGGAGGTTCCTGACTTTTTGTTTGATTTTTCTGATGTGTTTAGCGAAAGTAAATCTGCATCCTTGCCTCCCCATAGGAGCTATGACAGCGCTATTGAATTAGTGCCGGGTAGTAAATTCCCTAAAGATCGCCTTTTTAACTTGTCTGTACCTGAACATGACGCTATGCGGTCTTATATCAAGGAATCATTGGAGAAGGGTCATATCAGACCATCCTCTTCACCCTTAGGTGCCGGTTTTTTCTTTGTGGCCAAAAAAGATGGTTCATTAAGGCCGTGTATTGATTATCGTCTCTTGAACAATATTACTGTGAAATATCAATACCCGTTACCCTTGATTTCTGACCTATTTTCCAGGGTGAAAAACGCTACTTGGTTTACCAAGCTTGACCTCAGGGGGGCGTATAACCTTATTCGCATTAAGCACGGGGATGAATGGAAGATGGCATTCAATACCCCTGAAGGGCATTTTGAGTACCTAGTGATGCCCTTTGGGCTCACTAATGCTCCTTCCATCTTCCAGTCCTTCATGAATGACATTTTCAGGGATTTTGTGGATAAATTTCTGATTGTTTATTTGGATGATATCTTGATTTTTTCTAATGACTGGGACTCTCATGTGAAACATGTTCGAACTGTATTCCAGATTTTGAGAGAGAATGCTCTGTATGTGAAGGGATCAAAGTGTCTTTTTGGCATACAGAGGATCTCATTTCTGGGATTCATCTTGTCCCCATCTGTTATTGAAATGGACCCGGTCAAGGTTCAGGCCATCTGTGATTGGGTCCAACCTACTTCATTAAAGGCTCTTCAGAGATTTTTGGGTTTTGCCAATTTTTATCGTAAATTTATTGGTAATTTCTCGGTTATTGTTAAACCATTAACTGATTTGACCAGAAAGGGTTCTGATGTGGTGAATTGGCCTCCTGAAGCAGTCTCTGCATTTCAGGAACTTAAGCAGAGATTCACTTCTGCTCCTGTTCTACGGCAGCCTGATGTTTCTCTGCCATTTCAGGTGGAGGTTGATGCCTCTGAAATTAGGGCAGGTGCCGTTTTGTCCCAAAAAGATCCAGAGACCTCTAAAAGTAACCCTTGTGCCTTTTTCTCTCGAAAATTTTCTCCTACTGAACGTAATTATGACGTGGGTAATCGGGAGTTATTGGCCATGAAGTGGGCTTTTGAAGAGTGGAGACATTGGCTGGAGGGAGCCAAACATCAGGTGGTGGTCCTTACGGACCATAAGAATCTGGTCTATCTGGAATCTGCCAAGCGACTCAATCCTAGACAGGCCAGGTGGGCCTTGTTTTTCACACGTTTTAATTTTGTGGTTTCCTTTCTTCCTGGCACTAAGAATGTTAAGGCGGATGCCCTCTCGAGGAGTTTCCTTGCGGACTCTCCTGAGTTATCCGATCCTTCTGTTATTTTGAAAGAGGGTGTAGTTCTTTCCGCCATCTCGCCCAATTTGAGACTTGCTCTGGAGGGGTGTCAGGAGGATAGGCCCGAGCGCTGTCCTGTTGGAAAATTGTTTGTCCCGGACCAATGGAAAAAGAGTGTGATGTCTGAGATTCATTGTTCCGCATTGGCTGGGCATCCCGGAATTTTTGGTACCAGAGACTTGGTTAGTCGGTCCTTTTGGTGGCCTACCTTGTCTCGTGATGTCAGGGAATTTGTGCAGTCCTGCGGGACTTGCTCTCGCTCCAAGCCTTGCTCTCGCTCTAGTGGTTTGTTGATGCCATTGCCTGTGCCCAAGAGACCATGGACCCATATCTCTATGGATTTCATTTCCGATCTTCCTGTTTCTCAGAGAATGACCACCATCTGGGTAATTTGTGATAGGTTTTCCAAAATGATACATCTTGTGCCATTACCTAAGTTGCCTTCCTCCTCTGAATTGGTGCCTTTGTTCCTTCAGCACGTGGTTCGTTTACACGGCATTCCTGAGAACATTGTGTCTGACAGAGGAGTCCAGTTTGTTTCCAGATTTTGGAGGACTTTTTGTTCTAAACTGGGTGTTCAATTGTCTTTCTCCTCTGCATTTCATCCTCAGACCAATGGTCAAACTGAGAGAACAAACCAGACATTGGAGACTTATCTAAGATGCTTTGTGTCTGCTGATCAGGATGACTGGGTCTCTTTTTTGCCTTTGGCTGAGTTTGCTCTTAATAATAGGGCTAGCTCTGCCACTTTGATGTCTCCGTTTTTCTGTAATTCTGGGTTTCACCCTCGATTTTCTTCAGGACAGACGGAGGCTTCTGTCTGTCCAGGTGTTGACTCTGTTGTGGAGCGTATGCAACAGATTTGGGACCAGGTAGTGGAGAGGTTGTCCCTCTCTCAGGAGAAGGCCCAGCGGTATGCTAACCGGCATAGGACTGATGGTCCTCGGTTTAAAGTGGGGGACTTGGTCTGGTTGTCCTCAAAGAATATTCCTATGAGAGTAGCATCTCCTAAATTTAAGCCTAGGTTCATTGGACCTTATAAGATCATGGAGATTATTAATCCTGTTTCTTTTCGTTTGCTTCTTCCAGGGACATTTAAGATCCATAACGTGTTCCACAAGTCCTTGTTGAAGAGGTTTGTTGAGCCAGTGGTTCCTGCTGCTATGCCTCCTGACGCTGTTTTGGTTGAGGGCAATCTGGAGTATGTGGTTGAGAAAATATTGGATTCTCGTTTTTCTAGACGGAAACTCCAGTATTTGGTTAAATGGAGAGGTTATGGTCAGGAGGACAATTCTTGGGTGTTTGCTTCGGACATCCATGCTAGGAGACTTATCCGTGCGTATCATAGAACTCATCCTGACCGACCTGGTTGCTCAAATGAGGGTTCGGTGACCCCTCCTCAAGGGGGGGTACTGTTGTGAATGGGTTTGAGATGAGTTCTGAGCAGAGGCTCGCTCTGGTGGTTACAAGCGGTGCTAGTGAAGATTGTGAGGACTGGGAATCAGGTGTTACTGACTGGTCTTATATAAGGGAGTCATTTTCCATCAGGGTTGCCGGTGATCAATTGTTCTGGTCTGAATCCTTCATTCCAGTTTCCCTTGTGGCCTGCTGTGTCGTGTCTGCATCTCCTGCTTACAGATAAGACTTTTGCTTCTTTTGTGTTTTTGCTATATTTTTGCATTTTGTCCTGCACTTCTTTGGGGGCCTTCAGGGTCCCCTCCGGGGGCTTCTGCCCTCTCAGTTTAGTTCAGCCACTGAGTTTTGTTCTTTTGCTTTTTTCAGTTTTTTCAGTGGCTGCTGTTTTGATTTTGTTACACCAGAGAACTAATTTAGGTGGTAGAGGTCGTGTGATCTCAGGTGATTTTGAAATTAGTAGAGTTGGTGCTTTTCAGGGTTTTCTGGGATTGCAGTAAGTACCCTTCCTATCCTTTTCTATTTAGATAGTTTGGGCCCCAGCGTTTGCTCATACTATTTTCTTTCTGTGTCAGTATTTCCTCTTGTCTAACCGCCATTACATGTTTGGGGGCTTTCTATTATCTTTGGGGTTCTGCTCCGGGGCAGATAGCTTTCCTATTTCTATCTTTAGGTGTAGTTAGTTTCTCAGGCTGTGACGAGGCGTCTAGGACCAACGTAGGAACGCTCCACGGCTGCCTCTAGTTGTGGTGGTTAGTCAGGGTACTGCAATCTCATAGATTCCAACTGCTCTGGTGTATTGCCTTTTTGCCTGCTCTCCTCAGCTACCGAAACATAACACCTACCTCTGGCTATCAGTTGACTATGATTCCTGCTTATCCTCCCAAATATACTGCTGCTCCGTTACCGACCTCTGGCGATTACCTGACTACACTACCTGCTGGTGCTGCCTCTAGTGGTTGCAATATCACTACTCCAGCTCAGGCCAGTCCTTAGCAGTTTGTCTGGTACCATGATCCCCTTCGATTGCTGGTAGTGATCCCATGTGAGTATTGAAACGTTATCCACATGTTGTTCATCCACAGACTGCAAATAAATTCACCTTGATGTTCAACATATCTTTTTGAGTGCCGAGTTTCATTACTATTACAAACATATTTAAATATCAGACAAATATAACACAAGTAAACACATCCAATAGATTACTACACCTTGTCCATTGGTTGTCAGCACCTGGGTCATCATAGATCAGAGGTTCCCAGTGTACAATAGTTTCTACAGCAAAATCACTGGGTGAGCCTCTGTAGAGTATATACTCTTATGTTCAGCATGGTTCTCTCTCTCCTGCAGCATGTAAGCTTTTATGGTCAATGGGGTCCTCTTTCTCTTTTTCCTCCCAAATGTGAATTTTTTAACCTAGTGTTATTATTATTGAGATTTATATTAATTTATTCAGTGCAAATTACATTTTTAGGGAAAATTCAACAGTTGGTAAAATTAAATTTCAAAAAAGCCTTTCATCTGTACTCAAGAAAAGTGCTCAGAGGATTGGATGGGAAGTGGTGCAGTACAGATATATGCTAAGCTTTTTGCTTCCCACTTCCAAGAAAAATGGTTCTCGGATGGATTTGTGCAAATCAAATGCCAAAAATGTTGCAATTGTTAAAATCTGATTTTGGGGTAAAATTCATAGCAAAATACTCATTTTTATACATTAGCTATTGTAAAGTATGTGACCCTTTACAATCTGCTTCTATAAATCCAAATATGAGGAAACCGGCTCTTGATCCGTTACAGTACACATCAATTGTCCAAGAAATATCGTCACTCCTTGCGGAGATCAACATGCTAAGCATGCAGATGAGGAGGCTTAAAGCCGCAATGCTCCTCTGGGAAATATGCTAATTATGCAAATTGTCTCTTCAGAGAGGAAGAGAGCTAGAACTCTAGTGCCACCTTTTGGAAGGTAGCAATCCTACAAGTCAATGTCGATCCTTTAACGAGCCTTATCACATGACCTAGGATAATAGCCAAACCAGAATCTCAATTTGCAGACACTGTGTTTCGAGGTTCAGCCCCTCGTCAGTGCAAAGCGGAGATCTGGTTTGGCTGTGTGAGAGGCGTCAGACCATTGTCCAAGAAATATCGTCACTCCTTGCGGAGATCAACATGCTAATCATGCAGATGAGGAGGCTTAAAGCCGCAATGCTCCTCTGGGAAATATGCTAATTATGCAAATTGTCTCTTCAGAGAGGAAGAGAGCTAGAACTCTAGTGCCACCTTTTGGAAGGTAGCAATCCTACAAGTCAATGTCGACCCTTTAACGAGCCTTATCACATGACCTAGGATAATAGCCAAACCAGAATCTCAATTTGCAGACACTGTGTTTCGGGTTCAGCCCTCGTCAGTGCAAAGCGGAGATCTGGTTTGGCTGTGTGAGAGGCGTCAGACCATTGTCCAAGAAATATCGTCACTCCTTGCGGAGATCAACATGCTAAGCATGCAGATGAGGAGGCTTAAAGCCGCAATGCTCCTCTGGGAAATATGCTAATTATGCAAATTGTCTCTTCAGAGAGGAAGAGAGCTAGAACTCTAGTGCCACCTTTTGGAAGGTAGCAATCCTACAAGTCAATGTCGACCCTTTAACGAGCCTTATCACATGACCTAGGATAATAGCCAAACCAGAATCTCAATTTGCAGACACTGTGTTTCGGGGTTCAGCCCCTCGTCAGTGCAAAGCGGAGATCTGGTTTGGCTGTGTGAGAGGCGTCAGACCATTGTCCAAGAAATATCGTCACTCCTTGCGGAGATCAACATGCTAAGCATGCAGATGAGGAGGCTTAAAGCCGCAATGCTCCTCTGGGAAATATGCTAATTATGCAAATTGTCTCTTCAGAGAGGAAGAGAGCTAGAACTCTAGTGCCACCTTTTGGAAGGTAGCAATCCTACAAGTCAATGTCGACCCTTTAACGAGCCTTATCACATGACCTAGGATAATAGCCAAACCAGAATCTCAATTTGCAGACACTGTGTTTCGGGGTTCAGCCCTCGTCAGTGCAAAGCGGAGATCTGGTTTGGCTGTGTGAGAGGCGTCAGACCATTGTCCAAGAAATATCGTCACTCCTTGCGGAGATCAACATGCTAAGCATGCAGATGAGGAGGCTTAAAGCCGCAATGCTCCTCTGGGAAATATGCTAATTATGCAAATTGTCTCTTCAGAGAGGAAGAGAGCTAGAACTCTAGTGCCACCTTTTGGAAAGTACACATCAAAAACTGTTATGCTGGTATTTATTCTGGTAAATGCATCAACTGATATATTTTGTGTATTGAATTGTGTAAAACAATATTCCCTACATAAGAGATTTTTCTCTCCTTTTCATAAAATTAATAATAGAATTGTCACGTTTCCTAATAAAACTGATTTTCTTACTCTTATATGAGCTCCTACCATACATAGCAGAATCTAAAAATGTATGGAAATTGTCAGGATATTGTAACTGCCACTGTGAAACTTACAATATTTATTGGTTCTAAAAAAATAGTCATGGATGGTAATAAGATATTACAAATTACATATTGTTTAAATTGACTTT
This sequence comes from Oophaga sylvatica, assembly GCA_033576555.1. NCBI lineage: Eukaryota > Metazoa > Chordata > Amphibia > Anura > Dendrobatidae > Oophaga > Oophaga sylvatica. The sequence goes on from JARQOD010000001.1 coordinate 122,633,722, forward strand.
TTATTCTACATATATTTTTAAAAATTGGGCATTATTTAAATCTTTATTAAAAAACAAAATTTGTAATCTTGTAAATTTTACACTGGCCATTAGGGATAGTTTACACAAAAATTTCCTCTTCTTTTGTGAAGTATTTTCAGCAGACTAATTATCACTACTTATCAGCCGAGGCAGAAATACAGTGACAAAAGATGAGATAACACCTCCATACACAGCAGATAACACTGGATCCATCATTCATTATAGAGTGCAACAGTTGTCATTACACCCCCCTCTTCATAGTGACCTTTTCACATCCTCATTATATGGTTCAATACCAAATAAAGGTCTGATTCTTTTCATTACTGCTAATGTTCATGTAGATAAAATGAAACAACAGGAAGAGTTATACAAACTGCAGTAGCAAGGGTGAACATTGCAAGATTTCCATTTTGTATTTTTAATAAAGATTGTGATTTGGAAAAAATAAATGATAGCTACATTTAAAAAAATTTATACATTTAACATAAAAACCTAATTTAACTCTTTTCAAATATTGGATTTACTGGTATATCCAATGTCAGTTCCACGTATTTGGAACTGAGCCTGCATCATATCTATCAGATGTTGGCTGTGTTACACAGCCAACATCTACCTTTAAAAGGAACCTGTCGCAAGGACAATGCAGCTCTATTTACAGGCACCAAGATATGGAGTAAAGGGAGCTGAGTGCATGAAAAGTTAGCTTTGCCAGAAAAGATTCTGTATGACCTATATTTAATCATTTAATTCTCTGCTCTTTCTGAGATTTACAGTCCAGTGGGTGGGCTTATCAGTGATTTGCAGCTACTTCGGTATGAACACTTATTCAATGAATACTGTCAGTCACTGATGGGACCAAAAATCTCAGAAAGAGTTGAAGTTTAAATGTTGAAATCACAAGTTATACTAAATCTTTTCTCACAAAGCTGCATATCAACCTGTCTCCTCCATATATCTGTGACATGGTCTCCCGGTACATACCCACACGCAACCTTTGATCCTCCCAAGAGCTCCTCCTCTACTCCCCTCTTTTCTCTTCTTCCCACAACCGCATACAAAACTTCTCCCGTGCCTCTCCATACTCTGGAACTCTCTACCCCAACCCATCAGACTCGCACCTACCATGGAAACCTTCAAAAAGAACCAGAAGACCCACCTCTTCCGACAAGCCTACAACCTGCAGTGATCCTCAGTCTACTGAACCACCGCACGACCAGCTCTACCCTCTCCTAGTGTATCCTCACCCATCTCTGTAGACTGAGCCCTTGCGGGCAGGGTCCTCTCTCCTTCTGTACTTGTGTGTGCCTTGTATTGCTCACATTTATTGTACTTGTCTATATTTTTCCCTTTTCACATGTAAAGCGCCATGGAATAAATGGCGCTATAAAAATGTATAATAATAATAAGAATAATATCAAGCTGCTCAGCTCTCCCTGCTCTATAACATGATGCCTATAGATTGAACTGCATTTTGCGTGATGACATGTTCCCTTTAACAGCAGTGAGTGTTGCTCAACTGTGATATGCCACTTCTGTTGGCTCCATAAATACCACTAACCTAGGGTGCACTATTCCAAGTGTCTATTGCACACTACGGAGTGACTACACAGTGCCAATGGATTGCAATGGTAGCTGTGGGCCTGCTGAAGACCACGGTGTCTACAATGACAGTGCCGTATGTAGACCATCTGTGGCTGGCCTCCATAAGACACTGTGTCTATTTTTATATGCTGCAATACTGTGGCATTGAAGTATAAAAAATAGGCAGTCAGATAGTTAAAGATTCAAATCCTCTAAGGAGTGAAAAAGAAAGTAAACATTTAAAAAAATAAATAAAATCAAACAGTTTTTTCATAGTAAAAAAATAGAATAAAAATAAATGTTTGTGCATTGATGTATGTGTAAAAGTAAGATATATGAAAATATAGAATTAATTCACAAAATCAGAAGACACCAGTGTGAAAAAATAATTGAATCACGAGGTTTGTATTATTTCTTGTGCTGCAATCATCCTGACCCATAGGATCATGCTTCTTTGTAACTTTTCCAGCACAATGAACACGTTGATTCCACCTGAATTCAGCTTTTTTTTTACTCTTTTCCAGTACATCAAATGGTAGTATGTAATTCAAAACTTTAACTCGTCCTACAAAAAACAAGCCCTCATATAAGTATGTCAACAGGAAAGTTTTTAAAAAAGGAGAAAAAAGCGAAAGCACAAAACAATAACATTGCTTGGTTTGGATGGGGTTAATTAATAAGTCATTTTCTGATTACAAATTTCCTTTTCATATTTTTATAAACATATCTTGAAAAGCAAAAACTTTTACAGACAACTGTCTAAAATTGACATGTCAGTCCGTGGGAAGCGCATGCTTAACCCCTTAACGACCAAGCCATTTTGTAGGTTAAAGACCAGGCCAATTTTTACAATTCTGACCACTGTCTCTTTATGAGGGTATAACTCTGGAATGCTTCTACGGATCTTGGCGATTCTGAGACTGTTTTCTCGTGACATATTGTACTTCATGATAGTGGTAAAATTTCTTCAATATAACTTGCGTTTATTTATGAAAAAAACGGAAATATGGCAAAAATTTTGAAAATTTTGCAATTTTCAAACTTTTAATTTTTATGCCATTAAATCAGAGAGATATGTCACAAAAATTAGTTAATAAATAACATTTCCCACATGTCTACTTTACATCAGCACAATTTTGGAACCAACATTTTTTTTTGTTAGGAAGTTATAAGTGTTAAAAGTTGACCAGCAATTTCTTATTTTTCCAACAAAATTTACAAAACCATTTCTTTTAGGGACCACCTCACAATTGAAGTGAATTTGAGGGGTCAATATGACAGAAAATACCCAAAAGTGACACCATTCTAAAAACTGCACCCCTCAACATGTTCAAAGCCACATTCAATAAGTTTATTAACCCTTTAGGTACTTCACAAGAATTGAAGCAATGTGGAAGGAAAAAATGAACATTTAACTTTTTTTCCCAAAATTTTTCTTTCGACACAATTTTTTTAAATTTTGTCAAGGGTATCAGGAGAAAATGAACCACAATATTTGTTGTAAAATTTCTCCAGAGTACACCGATACCCCATGTGTGGGGGTAAACCACTATTTGGGCGCATAGCAGAGCTCGGAAGGGAAGCAGCACCATTTGACTTTTTTGGCTGGAATTGAGATTGGACGCCATGTCGCATTTGGAGAGTCCCTGTGTGCCTAAACAGTGGAAACCCCCCACAAGTGACCCCATTTTGGAAACTGGACCCCCCAAGGAACTTATCTAAATGTGTTGTGAGAGCTTTTAACCCCAAGGGCTTCACAGAAGGTTATAACGTAGAGCCGTAAAATTAAAAAATCATATTTTTTCCACAAAAATGATCTTTTCATCCCAATTTTTATTTTCCAAAAGATAAAAGGACCCCAAAAGTTATTGTGCAATTAGTCCTGAGTATGCTGATACCCCATATGTGGGGGTAAACCACTATTTGGGCGCATGGCAGAGCTCGGAAGGGAAGCAGCGCCATTTGACTTTTTTGGCTGGAATTGAGATTGGACGCCATGTCGTATTTGGAGAGCCCCTGTGTGCCTAAACAGTGGAAACCCCCCACAAGTGACCCCATTTTGGAAACTAGACCCCACAAGGAACTTATCTAGATGTGTGGTGAGAGCTTTGAACACCCAAGGGCTGCACAGAAGGTTATAACGTAGAGCAGTAAAATTAAAAAATCATATATTTTCCACAAAAATGATCTTTCCACACCCAATTGTTATTTTCCAAAGGGTAACAGGACCCCAAAAGTTATTGTGCAATTTGTCCTGAGTACGCTGATACCCCATATGTGGGGGTAAACCACTATTTTGACGCATGGCAGAGCTCGAAAGGGACGGAGCGCCTTTTTCAAATGCAGACTTTGATGGAATGGTCTGCGGGTGTCATGTCACGTTTGGAGAGCCCCTGATGTGCCTAAACAGTAGAAACCCCCCACAAGTGACTCCATTTTGGAAACTAGACCCCCAAGGAACTTATCTAGATGTGTGGTGAGCACTTTGAACCCCCAAGTGCTTCACAGAAGTTTATAACGTAGAGCCGTGAAAATAAAAAAATCTTATTTTTTTCCACAAAAATAATATTTTTGCCCCCAAATTTTTATTTTTATAAGGGTAACAGGAGAAATAGGACCCCAAAAGCTATTGTGCAATTTGTCCTGAGTATGCTGATACCCCATATGTGGGGGGAACCACTATTTTGACGCATGGCAGAGATCGGAAGGGAAGGAGCACCGTTTTTAAATGCAGACTTTGATGGAATGGTCTGCGGGTGTCATGTCGCGCTTGGAGAGCACCTGATGTGCCTAAACAGTAGAAACCCCCCACAAATGACCCCATTTTGCAAACTAGACCCCCAAGGAACTTATCTAGATGTGTGGTCAGCACTTTGAACCCCAAGGGCTTCACAGAAGTTTATAACGTAGAGACGTGAAAATAAAAAAATCATATTTTTTTCCACAAAAATAACCTTTTTGCCCCCAAATTTTTATTTTTCTAAGGGTAACAGGAGAAATAGGACCCCAAAAGCTATTGTGCATTTTGTCCTGAGTACGTTGATACCCCATATGTGGGGGGGAACCACTGTGATCGCCTTACTGCGATCTTTGGGAGGCACAATGAACAAATCCACAAAAGGTGAAGAATTGGTTTTCTTTTTTACGCCGTTCCTCGTGCGGTATTAGTGATTAGGCGACTTTATTCCTCGGATCGGTGCGATTACAGCGATACCAGATTTACATCCTTTTTTCATGTTTAGCTTCTGTCACACACTAAAAGATGCTTTTTTTTTGGAATAATTTTTTGTAAGAAATTTTTGCATCGCCGTATTTTGAGAGCTATAATTTTTCCATATTTCGGCAGACAGAGTTATCTGTGGGCTTATTTTTTGCGGGACGAGCTGACGTTTTTATTGGTACCATATTCGGGCACATAACGTTTTTTGATCGCTTCCTATTCCGATTTTTGTGGAAGCAGAATGAACAAAAACCAGCAATTCAGGAATTGTTTTTTTTTTTTTTTCCTCCGTTCCGCGTGTGGTAAAATTGATAAAGGAGCTTTATTCTTCGGATCACTACGATTACAGCGATACCTCATTTATATATTTTTTTTATGTTTTGGCGTTTTTTACACAATAAAAAATTTTATAGAAAAAATAATTATTTTTGCATCAGTTTATTCCGCGAGCTATAACTTTTTTATTTTTTCGCTGATGATGCTGTATAGCGGCTTGTTTTTTGCGGGACAAGGTTACGTTTTCAGCGGTACCATGATTATTTATATCTGACTTTTTGATCGCGTGTTATTGCACTTTTTCCAAGCGGTATGATGATACCGCTTGGAAAAAGTATAATTTACTACTTTTTTGTGTTTTTTTTTACGGCTTTCACTGAAGGGGTTAACTAGGGTTACGCTTTTATAGATGGGATTTTTACGGACGTGGCGATACCTAACATGTGTATTTTTTTTGTTTTTTTATTTTTTTATTACATAAAAATGTGTATTTTTTAGGGGCTTTTTTAAAATTATTTTTTAATATTTTTTTTACAATTTTTAAAAAAAAAATGATTTTTTTTAACTTGTCCCTTTATGGGACTTTCACTTTTTTTACTTTTTATTGCAGTTACAATGCATTGCAGTGCTCCAGCATTGCAATGCATTGTACCTATGGGGAAAACTGCTGTGACATGATCACAGCAGCTTCCCGTAGCTAAATGACCCGGAGGTTGTCATGACAACCCCCGGATCATCAAGGCAGAGATCGGGCCCTGCAAATACATTGCAGGGCGCCGATCTGAGGCAGAGGGAGCTCCCGACCCTCTGCCTCCCCCCCTGAGCTCTGCGATCGCGCTGGATCGCAGCAGTCAGGGGGTTAACAGCCAGGGGCGGTGGGGGCTCCGCTCCTGGCTGTCAGTGCAGGAAGCCTGGCCACTGCAGCGCCGGCTCCTGCACTGATCCCGCTGGAGAAGCTGAAATTTCAGCTTCTCCTGCGCGATCGCTGCTGTGTTTGGTCAGTCAGATTGACTGACCAATCACAGCGCTGTGGGTGCGGGGACCGACGGCAAAGGTCCCCGCACCGCTTGCCGTGCCTGTCAGCTGTCTGTGACAGCTGTCGGCACTGATCTACCACTGCGTGTGTACACGCAGTGGTAGATCAAAGGCATGACGTGCACAGTCCTTCCTCGTGCCGGAACTGGCACCTTGCCATGACGGACTGTGCACGTCAATGGACATTAAGGGGTTAAGTAACAGAAACTTTATAAAGAATTTAAGAAATTATTTATTAATTCTTTTGCAGTATAAACAGTACTATATTTAGTGTTAAAATGTTAGTACATTGGATTTCTACCCTGGAGAGCTTATTATGTATTTTAATACCTGAGGCTAAAATATACAGTCAAATGTCTTTTTGAGGTTGTCAGGTTTACGAAAAATAATCATCACTATTGCAGTCCAGATCAGAATGAATATGAGTATATCCTTTGGAGAGATACTGAAGTACATATCTATTTTAAAATACAATATAGATTAGAGTAATAACAAACTGAAATAAACATAAGTCTATTGTAGTAATTAATATACTCATACTACACTTACCGTACGTTTTAATGTAGTAATTAAGAAAAAAAGTCCAGAAAATAATGCAGAAGTCTTCAGAGACTGTTTTTAAAGGTCCTGTGGATCAATATGAAACATTCAATCGTGTTAAAGCATGTCTATATGAAATACGTGAAATGTGAATAGCAAAATGGCTTTTAAAATTTATGAAAAATACACGAGACGCTTCGCACAAAATTTGGCCAAATAATGTGAACATACACCATAGTGAAGGTAATCTTATGTATCAGATGGGTCCTTGACCGAACACTTACCTATGGCTAATCTCTAATTGTATGGGTGAATATAACACCTCTCTTGGTAAAGTCTACATTTATGAGTTGGTCGGAACCTAATGTGACTAGATGTAATTAAAATCACTGCATAGTGAAGGGCGGATTGCTCAGTCAGAAAGCTTAGCATATAAATTACAGAAAATCAGACTGAAACAACAAGAACTAGTCTGAACAAGTGCATACCAAGAGAGGTGTTATGTTCACCCATACATTCAGAGATTAGCCATAGGTAAGTGTTCACACTGGGCAGTTAGGTGAGGGACCCATCCGATTCAGGAGATTGACGATGGTGGATGTGCTCACATTATTTGGCCAAATTTTGTGCGAAGTGTCTCATGTGTATTTTTCCTAAATTTCAAAAGCCATTTTGCTATTCACATTTCATGTATTTCACATAGACATGCTTAAACACGATTGAGTGCAACCATTTTCCTATTTTGATATGTAAGTGTTTTTTTGGTATGAACCTGTTCAGACTAGTTCTCATTGTTTCAGTCAGTTTTTCTGTAATCAATATGAAACATTGTCATAAACACTGTTTCAGCTAAAGAGAACCTGTCAGCATTATTTAGCAATTTAAAGTAAAGTAAAGACATTGTGCTGTTATACTGATTAAATTGATATCTTTGGTGAGAAAAATCCATTTTATGGTTCTTGTTTAATCCGCATTTGAAATGTTAATACGATCTCTGTGCACAAGTCCAGTACTGTGGGTAGGGTCTTCTCCTCCTGCTACAGCTCCAGAGGCAGTTGGAGCTGCTGGAACAGGAGGAAAAGAACATACCCACAGTCCCACCCTTGCGCAATGATATCACATTAGAAGAAAAACTTCAAATGCTGATTAAGCAAGAACCACAGAGCAGATTTCTTCACCAAAAGTAACACGTTGATCAGTATATTAGCTCAATGTCTTTACTTAACATTGCTAAATTGTGCTGACAGGTTCTCTTTAAGCTGTTTACACTGAACATTAAATAGATAAAATGACAAATCCTATAGATATGTGAACATGTTATTGTGCTTGTTAATTCTCATTAGTAGGTTGTTTTAACTGTTTTCTTTCCAGAGCAGAATTTGGCAAGAACACTGTACAGATATCATGCACATAGTAAAACATCTAGTAAGTGTACTGGCTTGAAGACTGTCTATTGCTAAGCAGCTTGGAGGAGTAAATTTCAGAGAAATATCACAGTAAATAAATTCATTAAGCTTGTACCCATATCAAGCCAGAGGACTACTGTATAGTACACTAACAAACTGCTATTGGTGTTGTATTATGGCTCCATAGTGCTCAACATTATATATTCATGTACAGTACATAAGATTTAACTAAAAAATCTAACTTAACAAATTGTCCATGTTAATTTAAAGGAGTTATTCACTTTATCTCTTTATTGGAGACATATTTTTATAAGTAAATACAGTTGAAACCAGAAGTTTACATACACTATAAAAAGGCACATGTGCATGTTTTTCTCAATATCTGGCATGAAATAAGGATAAACCTTTCTCATTTTAGGTCAGTTAGGATTACCATAATTATTAATATTTGCCAAATGCCACAATAATGTGAGAGAGAATGTTTTAAGGCATTTTTATTACTTGATGCAAAGTCAAAAGTTTACATAAGTTTCATTAGTGTTTGGTACCATTGCCCTTAAACTGAATGACTTAGGTTAAATGTTTGGGATATCCTTCCACATGTTTCTCATAATAGTTGGTTGGAATTTGGGCCCATTCCTCCTGACAAAACTGGTGTAACTGATCCAGGTTTGTAGGTCACCTTGCTCACACCTGCCTTTTCAACTTTGCCCATCAATTTTCAGTAAGATTGAGATCAGGGCTTTGTGATGGCAACTCCAAAATATTGACTTTGTTATCCTTAAGCCACTTTGTTACCATTTTGGCCCTATGCTTTGGGTCATTGTCCATTTGGAAGACACATTTGTGCCAAATCTTTAACCTCCTGGCTGATATCTTGAGATGTTTCTTTTGTATTGCTACATAATCTTCTTTTCTCATGATGCCATCTATTTTGTGTAGTGCACCAGTCCCACTGTGGATATTGACACAATCTTACCACCTTCCACCATTATCTTCACAAGGACTTTTGGGTTGATATGCACATGTCGAACCAAAGCATGTTCATCTCTGGGACACAAAACCCATCTCCTTCCTGAGCAGTATGATGGCTGGACATTCCCATCTTGTTTGTTCTAGCTTATAATTGTTTGTACAGATGAAAGAGGAACCTTCAGGTATCTTGAAATTGTACGCAAGAATAAGCCAGACTTAAGCAAGTCTACAATTCTCTTACTGATATCTTGGCTGATTTCTTTAGACTCTCCCATGATGCTACACAATGAAGCAGTGTATATCTGGTTTGCATTAATATACATCCTCAAGTGTGTTTCTAATTAACTCAGATGTTGCCAAAAAACCTATCAGAAGCTTCTAAACACATGACATCATCATATGGGCAGTCCAGAATTGTTTAACCCTTAGTGACAGAGCCAATTTGCTGCTAAATGACCTGGCCAATTTTTACAATTCTGACCACTGTCACTTTATGAGGTCATAACTCTGGAACGCTTTAATGGATCCTGCTGATTCTGAGACTGTTTTTTCTTGACATATTGTACTTCACAAGAGTGGTAATTTTTTTTTATATGACTTGCGTTTATTTGTGAAAAAAACAGAAATATTGCGAAAATTTTGAAAATTTAGCAATTTTCAAACTTTAAATTTTTATGCCCTTAAATCAGAGAAATATGTCACACAAATTTCTTAATAAATAACATTTCCCACATGTCTACTTGACATCAGCATAATTTTGGGAAATTTTTTTTTTTTTTGCTACGAAGTTATAAGGGTTAAAAGTTGACCAGCGATTTCTCATTTTTACAACACCATTTTTTTAGTTACCACATCACATTTGAAGTTACTTTGAGGGGTCTATATGATAGAAAATACCAAAAAGTGACACCTTTCTAAAAACTGCACCCCTCAAGGTGCTTAAAACCACATTCAATAAGTTTATTAACCATTTACGTGCTTCACAGAAACTGAAGCAATGTGGAAGGAAAAAATTAACATATAACTTTTTTGGAAAAAAATTTACTTCAGAACCATTTTTTTTATTTTCACAAATGTTAAAAGAAAAAATGAACCAGAAAATTTGTTCTGCAATTTCTCTGAATACGCCGATACTCCATATGTGGCGGTAAACCACTTTTTGGGCGCACAGCAGAGGTCGCAAGGGAAAGAGCGCCGTTTGACTTTTTCAACGCAGAATTGGCTGGACACCATGTCAAGTTTGGAGAGCCCCTGATGTGCCTAAACAGTGGAAACCCCCAACAAGTGACCTCATTTTGGAAACTAGACCCCTTAAGGAACTTATCTAGATGTGTTGTGAGCACTTTGAACCTCCAAGTGTTTCACAGAAGTTTATGACGTAGAGCTGTGAAAATAAAAAATCATTTTTTCACTCAAAAATGATTTTTTTGCACGCTATTTTTTATTTTTCCAAGGGTAACACGAGAAATTGGACCCCAAACATTGTTGCGCAATTTTTCCTGAGTACGCCGAAACCCAATATGTTGGGGTAACCCACTGTTTGGGTGCACGGCAGGGCTTCGGAAGGGAGGGAGCGCCATTTAACTTTTTGAACGCCACATTGTGTTTGGAGACCCCCTGATGTGCCTAAATAGTGGAAACCCCTCTAGCTCCAACCCTAACCCCAACACACCCCTAATCCTAACCATAGCCCTAATCCTAACCATAATTCCAACCCTAATTGTTCCCTAACACTAACTCTAATTCCAACACTAACACTAACCTAATTAAATAACCCTAACCCTAATGAAACATGAAAATAAATGCAATTTCTTTATTTTATTATATGTCCCTAACTAAGGGGGTGATAAAGGGGGGTTTATTTACATTTTTTTTATTTTGATCACTGTGATAGGGTTTATCACAGTGATCAAAATGTACTTTCACTGAATGAATGAATCTGCCGGCAGGCAGATTCGGCGGGCGCACTGCGCATGCGCCCGCCATTTTCTTTTACAGGAAGAAGACGCTGGGAGGCTCGGAGCTGCGGGAGGACAGGGGGGACTCCGGGAGGTACGGGGGACACATTGTGGGACCCGGGGATCCTAATTCCTTCCCCTCTGATGTGTGATCACATCAGAGGGGAGAGAAATTACATGCAGGATCGCGGCTTTTTTTTTCTTCTGTGATCACCGTTATATGGTCAATAACGGCGATCGCAAAAGCGGGGGACCCGAATCATGTTCTCTTATGTCTCGGCTACCCATTGGTAGCCGAGACCCAGGAGAAAATTCTTACTCGGGGAGGCGCACTGCGCACTGCGCATGTGCCCGCCATTTTCTTTCCACTTAAAAGACGCAGGCAGCTTCAGGAGCCACAGGAGGACTGGGGGGACACCTGGAAGCATGGGGGACAGATCGTGGGTCCTGGGGACCCTATTTCTCTCCCCTCTGATGTGCGATCACATCAGAGGAGAAAGAAAAGAAATGGAGAATTGCGGCTTTTTTGTTTTTTTTTGCGGCCGCCGTTATACGGTTAATAACGGCGATCGCAAAAGTGGGGTCGGTAAAAACTGACCCGAATCATGTTCTCCGGTGGTCGCCGAGACCCCGGAGAAAATCCGACTCTGGGTGGCGCTGTATACTTTTTCCACAGTGCCGTGAATTAACAGCGCTGTGGTTTAAGTACCCTTAACTACCGCCGTTAATAGGCGTATCGGCGGTCGTTAAGGGGTTAAAGGCATAGTTATCTTAGTTTATGTAAACTTTTAACTTTGCAGTAAGTAATAAAAATACCTTAAATCACTCCCTCTCTATTATTCTTCTGGCATGTGGCAAATATTAATAATCCTGGTAATCCTAATTGACCTAAAATGGTAATGGTTTATTCTGATTTCATGTCAGATATTAAGGAAAAACATGCATATGTGTATTTTTATATAGTGTATTTAAACTTCTGGTTTCAACTGTAAGTAATACAGGTTCTCCTCCTGCACTTGATGGTGGATCCTTCTTCACAGACTGCACAGTTTTCCTGTTCTCAAAATGTCAGGTAATGGAGGATCATGAGACCAGCCCCATCTTTTTGACCCTCCTACAATTAAAAAACACTGATGATGATTAAGGGTGCTTTTGAACCAGAAACGTGTGATACAATGTTTTTAATTTTATTTTTTCCTTGCACATTTTAATTGTAACCTGTACATCCCTATTTTTTTGTATTCTAACACTGAATATACTATTTTGCACCATCGTAGAGCTAAACATTTTTTCCTTTTGCAAAGTAATCGCAAATGGTACTGTCACACAGTGCCTTGGGACTGTGGGCACTGACCAGGTCCCTTAAACTAGGGACACCCTAGTCTATTCCTGTACCCTGGATTACTCTTGAAGATGGAGATGCAGGGTTCATGTGCTTTGCAATACTCCTACATCAAACTTAATTTGTCCACTCCCCCACCAGGAAGGTGGGAAAATCAAGTGTACTGTATAGGATAACACTAACCAGACAAACAAGGAAAAATGGAGAGGGATAAATGAAAATAACAATTATACAATTTACTGTCACCGAACACCAGAGTGGAACACAGGGGATTTAACCCCTTTACACCCGAGGGTGGTTTGCATGTTAATGACCGGGCCAATTTTTACAATTCTGACCACTGTCCTTTTATGAGGTAACAACTCTGGAATGCTTCCATGGATCCCAGTAATTATGACATTGTTTTCTTGTAAAATATTGTACTTTATGATAGTTGTAAAATTTCTTTGATACTACTTGTGCTTATTTGTGAAACAAACAGAAATTTGGTGAAAAATTTGAAAATTTTGCAATTTTCTAAATTTGAATTTTCATGCCCTTAAATCACAGAGATATGTCACAGAGAATACTTAATGAGTAACATTTCCCACATGTTTACTTTACATCAGCATAATTTTGGGATCAAATTGTTTTTTGTTAGGAAGTTATAAGGGTTTAAAAGTTGACCAGCGATTTCTCATTTTTGCAACACCATTTTTTGTAGGGACCACATCACATTTGAAGTCACTTTGAGGGGTCTATATAATAGAAAATACCCCAAAGTGACACCATTCCAAAAAATGCACCGATGAAGATGCTCAAAACCACATTCTATAAGTTTATTAACCCTTCATGTGCTTCACAAGAATTTTTGAAATGTGTAAAAAATGAACATTTTACTTTTTTTCACAAAAAAATTACTTCAGATCCAATTTGTTTTATTTTCCCAAGAGTAACAGGAGAAATTGGACCCCAAAAGTTGTTGTAAAATTTGTCCTCAATACGCTGATACCCCATATGTGGGGGTAAACCACTGTTTGGGCGCATGGCAGAGCTTGGAAGGAAAGGAGCGCCGATTGACTTTTCAATGCAAAATTGGCTGGAAATGAGATCATATGCCATTTCGCATTTGGAGAGTCCCTGATGTGCCTAAACAGAGGAAACCCCCAAATTCTAACTCCAACCTAGCCCCAAGACACCGATAACCCTAATCCCAACTCTAACCATAACCCTAACCACAAATTTAACCCTTACACACCCCTAAACCTAATCCCAGCCATAATCCTAATCCCAAACCTAACCCCTACTCTAGCCCCAACTCTAACTTGAGCCTCAACCCTAACCTTAACTTTAGCCCAACCCTAACTTTAGCCCTAACACTAATGGAAAATGGAAATAAATACATTTTTTTAATTTTATTAGCTTTCCCTAAGGTGATAAAGGGGGGATTGATTAACTATTTTTAGTGTGTTTTTATAACGGGTTTTTATGTTTGGCAGCTGTCACACATTAAAAGTTGATTTTTGTTGCAAAAAACAGTTTTTGCATCACCTCACCACATTTTGAGAGCTATAATTTTTCCATATTTTGACCAATAGTCATGTGAGGTCTTGTTTTTTGCGGGACGAGTTGATGTTTTTATTGGTTCCATTTTCGGGCATATGACATTTTTTGATCACTTTCTATTCTGATTTTTGGGAGACAGAATGCGCAAAGACCAACAGTTCATGAATTTACTTTGGAAGGGCGATGTTTACACCTTTCCACGTGTGGTAAAATTGAAAACGCAGTTTTATTCTTCGGGTCAGTACAATTACAGCGATACCTCATTTATTATTTTATGTTTCAGCGCTTTTATATAATAAAAGCTATCTTATAGAAAAATAATTGTTTTTGCATCACTTTACTCTGACAGCTGTAACTTTTTTATTTTTTCGCTGATGACACTGTATTGTGCCTTGTTTTTTGCCGGACAAGATGACGTTTTTAGCGGTACCATGTTTATTTATAACCATCTTTTTAATCCCGAGTTATTCCACTTTTTGTTCGGTGGTATGAAGATAAAGCATTGTTTTTTGCCATTTTTTATGGTGTTTACTAAAGGGGTTAACTAGTGGGACAGTTTTATAGGTTGGGTCGTTACAGACACGGCGATACCAAATATGTGTACTTTTATTGTCTAGATTTTTTAAATTAAAATATTTTTTTGTGATAGAATAAATATTGATTTTTTATTATTTTTTATTTTACAATTAATTTAAAAAATTCTTTGCTTCACTCTATGTTTTACACTTTGTCCCACTATGGGACAATCATTTTGTGCAGGCTGATCGCTTTTATAGCATGCAGATAAAGCAGCATCTGCATGCTACTGAAGCAGTCAGCGCTGCACTCAGTGCACACCGACCTGAGAGACATCCTGACATTCAATGCGCATGACAAGAAGTATCTCAGATCTGGAGACTCGGATGTCATCATGACAACATCGGGTCTCCATGGCAGCGATCGGGACACCAGGCGTGCCACCGGGTCTCCGATCCAAAGGCTGTTAGCCCCTGTGCTGGCTCCGCCATACTGCGATCTTGTTTGATCTCAGTATTCCAGGTGGTGAAAGTGCTGGGAGTGATCTGTGATCGCTCCTTGCACTTACTGGCAGGTGTCAGCTGTGAGAATCAGGTGGCACTCAGCCACGATCGGCCACGCTCCCTCCTCACCCCCCATGAGCGCGGCCGATGACCCATAATGTACTATCCTGTCCATGGGCAGATAGGCCCAGGTCACAAGGATGGGATAGTACATACACTACAGACCAAAAGTATGGCCACACTTTCTCATTTAAAGATTTTTCTGTATTTTCATGACTATGAAAATTGTACATTCACACTGAAGGCATCAAAACTATGAATTAACATGTGGAATTATATACTTAACAAAAAAGTGTGAAACAACTGAAAATATGTCTTATATTCTAGGTTCTTCAAAGTAGCCACCTTTTGCTTTGATGACTGCTTTGCACACTCTTGGCATTCTCTTGATGAGCTTCAAGAGGTAGTCACTGGAAATGATCTTCCAACAGTCTTGAAGTAGTTCCCTGAGATGCTTAGCACTTGTTGGCCCTTTTGCCTTCACTCTGCTGTCCAGCTCACCCCAAACCATCTCGATTGGATTCAGGTCTGGTGACTGTGGAGGCACGTCATCTGGCGTAGCACCCCATCACTCTTCTTCTTGGTCAAATAGCCCTTACACAGCCGTGTTTTGGGTCATTGTCCTGTTGAAAAATAAATGATGGTCCAACTTTCATAGTCATGAAAATACAGAAAAATCTTTAAATAAAAAGGTGTGTCCAAACTTTTGGTCTGTACTGTAGATGGCAGAAAGGGGTTAAAGGAGGAGAAACCAAACAGGAGAGGACTTAAGGGTATGCCACACTAAACAATATCGCTAACGGGATCGCTAAAAACCGTCACTATTTAGCGATCTCGTTAGCGATGTTGTTGTGTGCGGCATCTAGAGACGACGTGGCCCCTGCTGAGATCCTGCTGTGATCTCGCTCGTCGCTGACATCGTTCCGGACCCTATTTTATCGTCGGCGCTCCCGCTGGGTAAGTATAATCGCTGAATGTGGCACCTTTTTGTGAACAATGTGCGACCTCATTAACGATGCATTAGTCAGCGGCGGAGGCGGGACTTTGTTTTCGTTCATAACGCCCTTCAGCTCCGATTGGTGACCACAAACATCACCTCAGCTGTAATAACTGCGCCCCCATCCATTGTTTCCAGAGCACTTTGTGGATGATTCCAACTGTGCTTTGTGCGTTTTTGTGAGGATAGTATCGCGTGTCGGTGTTTTGCGATCATATTTGTGGCGCAGTGGTGGGTTTTGCGATCCTGTCTGAGTCGTTAGAGCACCATCCATCCCCATTTGGATTTGGATCTTCGGGATATTTGGATTTGGATTCAAGGTACATATTGTTTGTGATGTTGTGATGTTTTGATAATGTTTTTTGACCTTATTTTTTTTTTCGTCCTCTGCTTTATTGCTTTTACACCCCTGACCTTATTTATTTATTTATTTATTTTTTTCGTCTGCTTTATTTATTTTACACCCCTGACTTTATTTATTTATTTTTTTTTTTTTTTTTTGCTTTATTTATTTTACACCCCTCACCATTTTAGACATTTGTAAACTGTATAAACTGAAAAGTTTATTTTTTTTTTTTGTTATATAATTTTTATTTTATTCTTTATTTTATTCTGTTTAAACACTTTAGTAATAGTAATTAATTAGTAATTAACTTTTCTCTTCTTTACCGTACAGGTTGCACATAATGAACCTCTCCACCGCGGAGCGTATGATTGTGGCAGTTGCGCTATCTATGGAGGCAGATCGTCAGGAAGAGGCGCGGGTGGAAGAGAGGCGCTCCAAGCGAAAGCATAGCATGTGGACCAGAGAATGGCTGGAGCAGAGGTCCAGATTCACCCACATGCATCTAGTGAGGGAGTTGCAGGAGAAGAATCCGCAGGATTTCCGGAATTATCTACGGATGTCGGAGGATTCATTCAAGCTCCTACTGGAAGCTGTGAGGCCACTCATAGAACGGCAGGATACCCGGATGCGTGCAGCTGTTTCAGCAGAGGAACGTTTGGCAGTAACGCTGCGATTTCTGGCAACCGGACGTTCAATGAAGGATTTGCAATTTTCTGCTGCAATTTCTCGGTCGCTGCTTGGAGAACTAATTCCGGAGACATGCAACGCCATCGTCCGCAGTTTACGGAGCTATATGCCATTTCCAAAATCAGTGGTGGAATGGCAAATTATTGCCTCTGATTTTGAAAGGATTTGGCAGTTCCCAAACTGTGGTGGTGCCTTGGATGGCAAACATGTGCGGATCACGCAACCAGCCAAAAGCAGATCCTTTTTTCATAATTACAAGGGCTACTTCAGCACGATCCTCATGGCCCTTGTTAATGCCAATTATGAATTTATTGACGTTAATGTTGGCATGAATGGAAGGGTTTCTGACGGTGGCGTTTTGGAGCACACAAGTTTTGGTGATCGGTTTGTTTAATAATAAACTTAACTTGCCAACCAACATGGACACCACCGCCAACCTAAACTTTGTGTTTGTGGGAGATGAAGCCTTCCCCCTTCATGAGCA
The DNA here is from genome assembly GCA_033576555.1 of Oophaga sylvatica. Taxonomy (NCBI): domain Eukaryota; kingdom Metazoa; phylum Chordata; class Amphibia; order Anura; family Dendrobatidae; genus Oophaga; species Oophaga sylvatica. The sequence continues at coordinate 122,651,214 of JARQOD010000001.1, forward strand.
TCTTGTGAAACCATATCCACAAAAGACTTTGACAGGGGAAAGGCGGAGAATGCCTTCGGCATAATGGCCAACCGCTTCAGGGTTTTCCACACTCCAATCAACATGAAGCTGGAATCCATAGACTCTGTGGTGTTGGCCTGTTGTGTGCTGCACAATTTTCTACGCAAACGCGATGCTGGTACTTACAGTCCGCCAGGCTTCATGGACTCTGACAGCAATGGTGACGTGGTGCTCGGAGAATGGCGTGACAATGATCCCGCTATTGCAGGCCTTCAACCTGTCAATCAAGGCAGGAGCAAGGACGATGCGAAGGCCAGCAGAGACAAGTACTGCCAATACTTTAACGGGCCTGGTGCAGTGAGTTGGCAGCATCAGGTCTAGTTAGATTTTGAGAATGTTTTACTTTACCCTTTTTTTTTAACAATGTTTTGGTAATAAAATATTTTTATTTTAAAAATGCATTCGTGTTTTTTTCAATTATTTTACCAATATGGGAGAAGGGCTAATGATGGGTGAGATGTGGGGAGGGAGTAATGGGGATGGCAAAAAGACATGTTACCAGCAGCTGTAGTTTTTAAAATCTTTTCAAAGGCTTTTTTTTTTCCCTATTTTTGTTATACATTGTATCTACTTGTCACACACGTGCTCATGGGAGTACCATCAGTCATAGGAGTTAATTGTTAAAAAAATAAAGAAAAAAGTTTCAAATATTTTCAATTATTTTAAGGGCCTATGGTCTCAGTAGCGTTCAAACATTATAATTATATATAACAGATAATACACCACAGCTGCATATTTAAAGTTTAAATATATAATATATATATTTTAGTCATAATATGAAAGATTAAAAAATTGTTATACATATATTTGAAAATTCTTGGGAGGTAAAGGTCAACATTCACCAGGGAATCAGCTATTCACAGATATGCGACGTCATTGTGATCGCAATGTGACTACTCACACAGATGCATACAGATCTGCAAAAAGCCATTGTGATTTGCAAGGGGATTAGCGAGCCCCAGCCATCAAAATATACGAGGCTATTGTAATCGCAATGTGACTACCCACGCTATTCAAAAAGCCATTGTGACTTGCAAAGGGGATTAGCGAGCCCCAGCCATCAAGATATGCGATGAGATTGTGATCGCAATCTGAGCATTCTCAAACCTGCAAAACCATTGTGATTTGCATGGTGATTATAGCCCCAGCATACAGTAATGCGACGACATTGTGATCGCCTAGTTTAAACCCGTTGTCTTGCGATCGCAATATCATTTCATATCTGCTTGCTGGTTACATGGCTGCTGCGGTCATTTTTCGTTAGCAATACTGTTTTGCGATGCGAATTTAGCCGCACGTAGCGTGCGCCGTAAAGTGCGCACGTTGTGACGTCATGACGCTGGCGTCGCCCAATGCGGTATTATCATGGCGGCGAGACAACGCTCGGTAAATTGGGAGGATGGAGAGGTCCGCTATTTGATAAAAAAAACGGACCAGTGGGATTATTTCTGCAGGGTACCTGTGGCGCATCCAAGGCGTCACAAAAGGGTATGCCTGCAGAGAATCCGGCGGGGCCTGGAGAGGCGCTTCAATGTGCGGCGGACCCTGAGACAAATCCGCAAGAAGCTGGCGGACCTGCGATACCGCTCACGCGATAGGGTCGCCAGCATCCGGGCCCAGCTACGCAGGCCTCTGAGTGAGTATTGATGAGGGTATCTGGAGAGGTTATGTTTTATGGGTTAGGCTACTTTCACACTTGCGTTTTTTTGCGCTGCATTTCGATCGCACATGAAGCGCATTAAAAAAACGCATGCAAACGCTTGTAATAGCTGCGATATTTTGTCGCATCAGCATACGCATTTAAAAAAATAAAATAAATAAAAAGCGTTTGTCTTCGATTTCATTTGTTTTTTGTAGCCGTTTCAGTTTTTTTGGCGCATGCGTTGTCTATGTGTCACATTTCTATCATCTCTGTCTCCATCATCTCTGGCTCTAACATCTCTGTCTCCATCATCTCTGTCTCCATCATCTCTGTCTCCATCATCTCTGTCTATTTTGACTGTGAAAAAAAAAAAGGCAACATGTAGCGTCTGAGCGCACACCGGGAAAATGCGCAGCGCACGACAAACGCACATGAACGCAGCAGTATATGGGGCCATTATTCAGTATGCAGCAGTATATGGGGCCATTATTCAGTAGTTTTTTTCTTTCCCATCTTTCTCTCTCTGTTCTTTCTTTCTTGGGAGTACCGGCAGTGATAATAGGGATTCTGAATTGTATATTTCATTTACAGCACCACCTTCACCATCACCAGCACCACCTGCTCCACCGTCCCCAGCTACCCCTCCACCACCATCCTCACCTTCCCCGGCTACGCCTCCACCACCATCCTCACCTTCCCCGGCTACGCCTCCACCACCATCCTCACCTTACCTCTCAACCCCTTCACCTGGAGCAACCCCCCCTCCTGATTTGGGATCTTATAGCCCGTTACAGGGTTATGCCTTGTCTCCAGCATCCTTCTCTCCAGCATCATCCCGTGACACGGATGCAGGCTCCCCATCAGGTAATTAACGCACATTATATAAGCTTCAGACAAGTTAGAGAACTTTGTAAGGTCTTATGTGTAATGACTGTTGTGATATAATTTTTTTTTTCTTTTTTTCCCTAGCCGGCGGAGCAACAGGATCAGGGTGGGCAGTAAGCGGGTCGTCTGACGACAACCGTAAGTGTTAACAAACATAACATGTACATGTTGATGTTTCAACAGAATTCCCTGGTTAACTGTTACCTTTACCTCCACAGAAATCCCAACTGCCCAGGACCTGTTCCTGTCCCACCGCCGGCTGATGGCGGCCATGAGCAGTGCTGTGTCTGCCATGAATTCAGCTGCCACAGCCATGAATTCAGCGGTGGCAGGCATGGATTCAGCTGTGGCAGGCATGAATTCAGCAGTCATAGCGCTGCAAACTGCCATGGGAGCTCTGCATCACCACGGGATGATGCTGGAGAGACAATTTTCTGGACTCCGGGGCCCTCATTAATTTATTTATTTATTTTTAATAATTTCTTATAATGTAAATATTTTTTTCAAAATTTTTTATTTTATTATGTAAATTTTTTGTTTTTATTTAAATTTTATTTATTTTGAAGAAAAATATATGACAAAAATATATATTTCAAATTTTACGTTAATCAACGCAGGTGTGGTGTATTATTTTTTAGTATAAGGTTTTAGCGCTAGTGTGACCAGGGCCTTTATAAGAAATGTTAATATTTGAAATTTTGTTAATTTCATTTTTTCCCTATGATGGAACACCTATGATAGCTGGTAGTAGTACCATGACCCCGTGTGTGACAAGTAGATGTAATAAAAATACAACATTTTAATAGTTGACATCACATAAGAATAAAAGACCACAATTCATTAGATAAATAAGATTTTTATTAAGAAAGGTAACAATGTAAAAAAAAATATAGACAACAAAAAAAATTTTAAAAAACATTTTAAAAACTACAACTGCTGGTAAGAGGGATCGTTGCCATTACCACGCTGCCTCTGCGGTGTATAAAAATAAGGGGGAGCACCAGCGTTTGGGTTTGGCACAGGATGCTGCCTCTGCGGTGTATTACAATAAGGGGGAGCACCAACGTTTGGAGCACCAACGTTTGGGTTTGGCACAGGATTGTGCGGCCATGAATAGTCCGGGTACTGCGGTCTTGGCATGACAACATATCTGTTATCCAGGTTTCCAAAAGACGCTTGAGTCAGTACCTCAAACATGAGTCTCTCTGCATGAAGCCGCTGAACAGGATCCAGTGTAGGCAGCCTCTCATTTGCGAAGTATGCAAACCCTGTTATTTTAGGTTCTTTTTCTGCTGTTAGCACTTTTTTTGCAATTTCCACCAATTCAGGAGTAGCCGAGGTGGTGGGAGCCTTCCTTTTCCTTCCTGAAGGTGAAAGCCGGCGCCGCACAGATGAGGATGGTGTCTCTTCTTCATCTTCGATCAACGGCAAGCTGTCTTGTTCAGTTGCAGGTGTGGAGACGGACTCTTCTGTTTCCTGCATGAACAAAAAACAAATGGTAAATCACAAAGACAAAGAAATTAATCTTCACACAGCAAAAATGTGAAAATGACACTTGTAAAGACAAATCGATGTGAATACTTTTCTGTCCAATTATGACAAGAGCATTCTTAAGGTGATACCTTTATAATGTAATTATTCCAAATGTAATCCTGCCTGAACAAGGAGCCTGTGCGCTCTGAAAGCTAGCGAACATATAATTTTCTGGTTAGCCAATAAAGGTATCACCTTAAGAATGCTCTTGTCATAATTGGACGGAAAAGTATTCACATCGATTTTTCTGGCTAACACGGTACCACAATATAATTTATTATTATACACCTTGTAAAGACAAAGAAATTTACTACACCCATATACAGCAAAAATGTGAAAATGACACTTGTAAATGGATAGGCCTCAACCGTTGAGCTAGATAAATTATCAGTACATGAAGGGATATATTCTGCCATTTTATCTACATTTCACAATTATATATTTTAAATTTAAGTCCACTTTGGCATGTACATTAAAATGTGTTGTAATACAAAGGTACTTACATGTATGACAGGGGAGTCCGGCTGGATCACTGGGTCTAGATCCGACATGGATGTCCCTTCTCTGGGTACTTCTTGGTCCCTTGTGAACTCGAACAGATCAAAGTACCACAGTTTGGGGACATAAACATCATCGGCCCCCGCTCCAGATTTGGTGGAATTTATAACTTTATTGAGCTCTTTTTTATACACTGTGCGGAGGGCCTGTATGCGTTTTTTGACCGATGACACATCCGCAGGTTCATCGGGGTAACGGCTCTTGCACATCTCCACCAGTTTTTGGTATGCGTCATTCTTTTTAAGCCTGTTACAGTAATCTGGTGATTTTATTCTCCATAGGCACGGCATGGAGCGGTAGAGCTCGATAAATTCCCGCAAAAAATCTTGTTTATCAGCCATCTGTAATAAAAAAATATTATTATGTGAGAACGCCAGAATGGTTAAATAAAATGTTTATAGACTACAACATAGAACACAGCAGGGATCACAAAATGGTGGTTGGTGTGTTTGGTGGTCAGAACAAAACAAACAATGGCAAAAAAAAAAAAATTGATCAACGACAATGGTTTACAAAAGCAGAGATCTAAACATGGATCTGTAAAATTAAAGTAAAAATAAAAATGAAATGTGACAAATATAATACCTACCTTACACAAGTTGTGATTCTGGAGAAAAAAGAAAACAGGGAAAATAGCGTCACAAACTGGATCACAAACTGGATCACAAACTGGATCACGCCAGAGACTGGATCGCAGAGGATATAACGTCAGAGACTGGAACACAGCAACAGCAATAGTGGCACAAATGGATCGCAGTAACTACAAAGGCTAGCAGGACACACTGGAACGATGCTGGAGATTTGAAAGAACCGCTTCTGCTCGAGAGCAATGGAGAGGAGTGCAGATACGTGGTCTTTTATGACGCGGTCATCCAATCACAAAGCGGGAGAGCTGTGATAAATATTTATGAGGTAAATAGTGACCACCAATCTGTGATGAGGGGCGTGCAAAAGGTTGCGCTCAGTCACGCCTATCGAGGTCATGATCTTTCACAGTATATGCAAGTGTGGCACGTCCCAACGACCGCCAAAGTCGTTAAAAAGATCGCTACTGCTGATGCGTCGTTAATTAAATCGTCCAGTTTGTCAGCTACTAGCGACATTAAAACGATCACAACCAACGATCTCATTAGTATGCGTCGTTATCGTGATCGTTAGCGATCTTGTTTAGTGTGGCAGTACCTTTAGCATGTACACACAAGCAAACCTTCAAGTTACAATCTCCTGAACAAATATCCAGATTACATCTCCAACTCTAAACCAGGGTGTAAGAACTAACATTGGCAATCCTAAGTGCCAGAGGAAAACATAAATAGCAGAGGGGAGTGGCCAACACTCAATAGCTCAATCCAGGTAGGAAAGTTCCATGAGCTTAAACTGAACATATTAATCCTTGAACTGCCAGCAAGGAAAAAACCTCCTCTGTTTAATAAGATGGTGAAGTACTCCTAACCAATGAAGGAATTCGTGATTCCAGACACTGCGATCTTCTGCCCCCTCTCTGTTATGTTATCACCATGACAGATGCATTGCAAAGTAAGCATATATAGGTTCAAGCGTGGAAACGAAAATACTACAACAGCACAGTTTGGTCGGGGAGTGTAAAGTTGAAAAATGTACCTGGGAATTTTTTTGTAATTCGCTTCTATGAAGCTTCTGTAAAATAGCGTCAACTAGCCATCATTTTCATGAACCAGAAAGGGCAATCAATAGGTTAAAAAAAGTACTAATATTCATCTCACTGCTCAGCTCTTCACTGCCAGGGCTGGACTTCCGACTCTTTTGAGGCCCAGGACATTTCAGTGTATGGGTTGTCAAATTCACAGTACATGTCGAGTCATCATGCCATCTTGACCTTACAGATACTTACAAAGTACCCAACAGAACCCAAAATACCAAATTAGCATGAAGAAGCCTGGTGATTCAGCGTTTGCAGTGGTGATAAGAATATGCAAAGCAGACCAAACTGATGACGACAAAGAGTAGTAGAGCCTGAGAGGTGAGTGGTAGGGTAAATATGAGTATTTTCTTTTGTTTTTTTTAAATTATGTTCTAGGGTTTGGATAGACTGCAAAGCATAATAAGGGACAATTAATTTGCGGAGAATAACTTCTTTAAAAATCAAATTTTGGGGAAATAAAAATGAACATGCAAATTTGATTTTGCATCTGCTCAGCTCTAGTATTCAACAAATTAAAATGTGTCTATTGTATAAAATATTTGAAAAAAAAAATTGGACCCTCCTGTAAGAAAATAAACAAACAGGATAAGAAAAGCTTAAAGAGAGAACCTGCAACAGGTTGCTGAATTTGGATGGTGTGTACGAGTCTAATATTGGACTACCCCTAAAAAAACGAGATTGTTGCTAGATATGAGCAAACTTGTTCACCAATCTCAAATTTGGCACAAACATAGCTCATTCTGATTCTTGTTCAGATTCCCGAACATTTTCCCTCAAAGTTGGCAAAATTCGAGCACAGTTGGGTAAATTATCGCATTACCTGTAATGCTTTTGTTAGGACTTGCCTAGGATAGTGGTGCTGTATGATAAATGGGGGAATATGTTTTATAAAGGGAGGGGGTAGGTATAGGTTGTGGGTTGCAGACTGTTTTTTTTTATTTTTTTGTTAACTTATTTTGTGTTTCAGTCGGGGTTTTCAAAAAAGGGGCAGAAAACCATCCACAAATCCGGAAACCTAGGGCTTCTTTTTTTGGTGCTGAAATCCCATATCCCCTTTCCATTTAATAAGTGGACTGTGTTTTGTGGTGCCATTTTTTTTCAGGGTAACAGCGCAAGAGGCTGCGGGTGTTGGGATAAGTTGTCATTTAGTCGATAGGGTTCGTGCTGTGGAAATCGACTAACAGCATAAACAGTTTGGAATAATTTCCCTGTTGCGTCAGGATATGAGGTTACATTTCTAATCAACATTGTTTGGGCACTATGAACCTTTCCTAATCCAAAATTGTTTGGGCTAATTTCAGGTGCAGGCAGGAGGCCCCATTTCCCAATCAAAATAATTTGTGCTAATATTGGGTTTGAGGTACCGGCTTTCCATATTCCCCTTTAAAAATTTTTTGGGAAAAATTATGGTGTAGGCAAAGGGCCCCTTTTTAAGTAAAAATTTGTTTGGGCTTAATATTGGGGTGCAGGAGGGGGCCCCTTTTTTTTCAAAATCATTTGGGATAATATTGAGGGCAGGGAGGGAAAGGCCCCCTTTTCCCCAACCAATATTGGGTTGGTCAAATATTTGGGGGGCGGCCGGAGGCTCCTTTTTCCCAATCAA
>JARQOD010000001.1:122659275-122708358 GCA_033576555.1 Oophaga sylvatica
TGATGCGCCAAACAGTGGAAATCCCCACAAGTGACCCCATTTTGGAAAATAGACCCCACAAGGAACTTATCTAGATGTGTGGTGAGCACTTTAAACCCCGAATTGCTTCACAGAAGTTTATAACGTACAGCCGTAAAAATAAAAAAATCCTTTTTTTTTTTTTTACAAAAATGATTTTTTCGCCCCCAATATTTTATTTACACAAGGTTAACAGGAGAAACTGGACCCAAAATTTGTTGTCCAAATTGTCCTGAGTACGCTGATACCAAATATGTGGGAGAAAACTACTGTATGGGTGCACGTCTGGTCTCGGAAGGGAAGTAGTGACGTTTTGGATTGCAGACTTTGATGGAATGGTCTGGGGGTGTCATGTCGCATTTGGAGAGCCCCTGATGCGCCTAAACAGTGGAAACAACCCACAAGTGACCCCATTTTGGAAAATAGACCCCACAAGGAACTTATCTAGATGTGTGGTGAGCACTTTGAACCCGAATTGCTTCACAGAAGTTTATAACGTACAGCCGTAAATATAAAAAATCCTTTTTTTTTTTTACAAAAATGATTTTTTCGCCCCCAATATTTTATTTTCACAAGGTTAACAGGAGAAATTGGACCCCAAAATTTGTTGTCCAATTAGTCCTGAGTACGCTGATACCCAATATGTGGGAGAAAACTACTGTATGGGTGCACGTCTGGGCTCGGAAGGGAAGTAGTGCCATTTGGGATTGCAGACTTTGATGGAATGGTCTGGGGGCGTCATGTCGCATTTGGAGAGCCCCTGATGCGCCTAAACAGTGGAAACCCCCCACAAGTGACCCCATTTTGGAAAATAGACCCCACAAGGAACTTATCTAGGAGTGTGGTGAGCGCTATGAAGCCCCAAGTGCTTCACAGAAAATTTATAACATACAGCCGTAAAAATAAAAAAAATCATTTTTTTTTTACAAAAATGATTTTGTCGCCCCAAGTTTTTTATTTTCCCAAGGGTAACAGAAGAAATAGGACAAATTGCACAATAACTCTTGTGTTCCAGAGTACGCTGATACCCCATATGCGGGGGTAAACTACTGTTTGGGCGCATGGCAGAGCTCAGAAGTGAAGGAGCACCGTTTGACTTTTTCAACGCAGAATTGGCTGGAATTTAGATCATACGCCATGTCACATTTGGAGAGACCCTGATGTGCCTAAACAGTGGAAACCTCCTAATTCTAACTCCAACCCTAACCCCAACACACCCCTAACCCTAGTCCCAACCCTAACCACAAACCTAACCCTAACACACCCTAACCCTAATCCCAACCCTAACCCTAATCCTAACTTTAGCGCCATCCCTAACCCTAACTTTAGCCGCAACCCTAACCTTAACCATAACCCTAATGGGAAATGGAAATAAATACATTTTTTTAATTTTAATATTTTTCCCTAACTAAGGGGGTGATAAAGGGGGGTTTTAGTTACTATTTATAGCGGGTTTTTGTGATTGGCAGCTGTCACGCTAAAAGACGCTTTTTATTGCAAAAAGTAGTTTTTTGCATCACCACATCTTGAGAGTTATAATTTTTGCATATTTTGGCTCACAGAGTCATGTGAGGTCTTATTTTTTGCGGAACGAGGTGACGTTTTTATTGGTACCATTTATGACCACGTGACATTTTTTGATCGCTTTTTATTTCGATTTTTGGGAGGTTAGAATGAACAAAAATCAGCAATTCATGAATTTCTTTTGGGGGAGGCGTTTATACCGTTCCGCGTGTGGTAAAATTGATAAAGCAGTTTTATTCTTCGGGTCAGTACGATTATGGCGTTACCTCATTTATATCATTTTTTTAATGTTTTGGTGCTTTTATAGATTAAAAACAATTTTATATAAAAAATCATTATTTTTGCATCGCTTTATTCTGAGAGCTATAACTTTTTTATTTTTTCACTGATGATGCTGTATGGTGGCTCGTTTTTGCGGGACAAGATAACATTTTCAGGGGTACCATGTTTATTTATATCGGTCTTTTTGATCGCGTGTTATTCCACTTTTTGTTCGGTAGTATGATGATAAAGCATTGATTTTTTGCTTAGTTTTTTTTTTAATGGGTTCACTAAAGGGGTTAACTAGTGTGACAGTTTTATAGGGGGGGGGCGTTACGGACGCGGCGATACCAAATATGTGTACTTTTATTGTTTTGTTTTTTTATTTACAGGAAGAAATGTATTTATTGGGGAATATTTTTTTTTTTTATGATTTTTTTTACCACTTTTTATTTTTATTTTTTTTACTTTTTTATTTTGTCCCAGGGTGGGACATCACAGTATTTTAGCAGATCGCTGGTGTGACAGTGTGCACAGCACTCTGTCACACCAGCGATCGCTCTGGCATCGCTGCAGGCTTCCTCAGCGCCTGCTCTCAGCAGACGCTGAGGAAGCCGCCTCCCTGCAGGACCCCGGCGCCATCTTGGATCCGGGGACCTGGAGGGAGGACGACCTTCGGAACAGCGCGACACATCGCGCTGCTCTGAGGGTCTCAGGGGAGCGCACAGGGAGCCCCCTCCCTGCGCGATCCTCCCCTGTGCCCCCGGTACACCGCGATCATGCTTGATTGCGGTGTGCCAGGGGTTAATGTGCCGGGAGCGGTCCGTGACCGCTCCTGACACATAGTGCCGGGTGTCAGCTGTGATAATCAGCTGACACCCGGTGGCGATCAGCTGGCATCCCCTCGGGAGCGCAGCTGATCGCCCTGGACGTAATATTCCGTCCATGGGAATTAAGTACCAGGTCACATGGGATTAAGGGGTTAAGGTCTTCTTGACGACTGTGAAAAGCAGAAACTCTTGTTCCTGGTAATAAGAGATTCAGTTCTTGTAGCCTTGATCCTAATAATTCTGCCTGCCTCTTTGACAATTTCAAATCTCTGACCAAGTCACTCAGATCAGCATGACTGAACAGATGTGGATTAGATGTAGAAGCCTCAAAGTCTGAGAAAGGCAGTTCCATTTTCCACTGACATTGTTATTTCATCTTCGTCGTCCTCCATTATCCATACTTTGGGCAGCTTTGGAACATGAAGACTTTCTTTGTGTTGCACTGGTCTTATGGCTGAAGGAAGATTAGGATATTCTATTGATTTGCTTTGCTGAATATCCTTTTACATTTGTAAGGCAGAAGTAGCAATCTGTTACATCATCTCTCTGCTCTCTCCATATCATTGGGACAGCGAACGACATTGAAGGTCGTGATCCATTCAGCCATGCTCTAAGTATGTCAGTATTGTCTTTTGATTCCTCCCCTGCCCAGGAGATGTGGTATGCCAAATGATTCACTGCGCCTGTGCGGAATTCACATAAGTGCTTGCATATGTGTAGATCAGCAATTTATGTTATTTCAGTGGAAAATTCAGAATATACTGTTTATAAAATGTTCATATATGAGTTTTTAGAATGATAACAGAATATTATAATGTTTCATATGATTTCTCAAAAACCTTAAGTGATAGTAAAAATCTGAAGTCATTTCTGAAATCAGCATGATAAAAATCTATCAGGAACACTGAAAATTGTCTGAGGGACAAAACCTTTGTAGCACAGTGATAAGTCACTGAAACATGATAGACCTAGAGGCAGGAGGCCGGCAGCGGGCATTAAATAGGGAGGAAGCAGAGCTGTAGGTGACGTGCCTAACTCACAGCACTTGCAACTGGTTAGATACAATTTCAAATATGAATTTCCCAAGGGGTATGATAACATATTAAGTATTCGCTGCAAACATTTGAGCACCAAAAACCTGTTTCATGGAATGAAAAATATAGTGTTTTTGCTGTATTTGTTCATGCATTTTTTTTTCATTCAATTCAATTGGTTAAAATACTGCAAAAACGCTAAAAGAATTGGCCTGCTGCAGAAACTGCTTCAAATCTGCAAGAAAAAAATAAGCAACATATTACTGCAATTTCAGAAAGCTCATTCACTTTGGTGGTACAGTAAAGTGCTGTTAGTCTTGGAAAAGCATATGGTAAAAAACTTTGGAAAAATTCTGAAAAAAATAGAACATGTAAGCATACCTTAAAACTGCAAAATAGATTTCAACAAGAAAGTTAATAATTTAACCCCTTACTGCCATTGGATGGAATAGTATATCCAATGGCAGTACCCCGGCTTTGATGTGGGCTCCGGTGGTGAGCCAGTATCAAAGCTAGGACATGTCAGCTGTTTTGAACAGCTGACATGTGCCCACACTGGCGGCGGGTGGAATCTAACTAGTTAAATGCCGTTGTCAAACTCTGACAGTGGCATTTAACAAGCACTTCCGGCCATCACATGATCGCGGGTCACCGGTGTGTTTGCATGACAACCAGAGGTCTCCTTGGGATTTCTATGGTTGTTGATGCTGAATTGCTGTGAGTGCCACCCTGTGGTCAGCGCTCATGGCAATGCAGTAAATCTGCTACATAGAGGTGATCTGAGCATTGCCTCTATGTAGTAGAGCCGATCAAGCTATGGCAGATTCTAGAATCTCATGGAGAATACTGAAGCATGCCTAAAGGTAAAGAAAAATAGTTTTAAAAATATAAAAAAAATAAAAAAATTTAAAAGTATAAATCACACCCCTTTTGTCCCATTCAAAATAAAACAATAAAAAAATCAAACAGACATATTTGGTATCACTGCTTTCAGATTTGCCCAATCTATCAATATAAAAAAGGATTAACCTGATCACTAAATGGCATAGCGAGAAAAAAATCAAAACTCCAGAATTAAATTTTTTTTGTTCGCCGCCACATTGCATTAAAATGCAATATTGGGAGATCAAAAAAATGTACCTGCACAAAAGGGATATAATTTAAAATTTAATTTCGACCTGCAAGAAATAAGCCCTCACCCAACCCGAGATCACAAAAAATGGAGACGCTACGGGTCTCGGAAAATGGCACAATTTTTTTTAGCAAAATTTGGAATTGTTTTTCATTACTTAGATAAAAAAGAACCTAGACATTTTTGGTGTCTATAAACTTGTAATGACCTGAAGAATCATAATGGCAGGTCAGTTTTAGCATTTAGTGAACCTAGCAAAAAAGCTAACCAAAAAACAAGTGTGGGATTGCACTTTTTTTGCAATTTCACCGCACTTGGAATTTTTTTCCCATTTTCGAGTACATGACATGGTAAAACCAATGGTGTCATTCAAAAGTACAACTCATCCCACAAAAAATAAGCCCTCAAATGGCCATATTGACAGAAAATAAAAAAGTTATGGCTCTGTAAAGTAGGGGAGCAAAAAATGAAAATGCTACACCGAAAAAAGCTCCGGTCATGAAGGGTTTAATGAGTACTAAAGCACCTTGGTATATATGTCATTAGTTTGCGGTATAAAATCTCAATGACAGGTTCTCTAAGTGGCAGCTCTTCGGAGACATAGTATGCAGTTCCTAACCCCTTGAACTTCAAGATCCCCTGCTTCCCATACATTTGTTCTGTGCTCTGCACAATCTACTATTTTTTGACTGTTATGCATTAGAAACCATGTGTGATGGATCAAGTGTGGCAGTAGACAGAGGTAAAACAGTTTAGAGGGGTTGTCCACCACTGGACAACACCTTCTTAAATGCTATTGTGTCTCCCAAAAATAAAAAAGAACATGTTCTCCTCCTGGACCATCATCATTCCTTCAATGTTGGTGTGGTGTCTTCTGATGGTCATGTGACATTGCTACACCATGTAAGCACTGCAGCCAATCAGTTGCAGATTTATCACTTCAGACAAATGGAACTGAGAAGATTGCAGCTCAAGAACGTCCACTGATAAGCTGCAGTGCACATGTGACATAGCAAAGTAACCTGAACAACCAGAGACTGGGCACTAACATCAGCGGAATGCTGGCGGTTGGGGAGGTGAGCATGTACTCCTTTTTTTAAAGGCCTCTTCAAGATTTAAGATTGTCTACAGTGGATCCCATCACGCCCTTACTAGAACTAAGATGGACATGTATTAGTAAATGTATGATGATAAATTAAATATTAAAAAAAAAAATTCTAATGTGCTAGTTGTTTCATTGGCATGGTAACCTTAAGATATCTTACACTTACACTGGTTGAGATATTGCAACTGCCTGCACTCTCCCACATATAAGTAAATTAAATCTTTTATTTTACCTCTTTTTTCCTGTTTTTGTTTTGAAAATTAAAACCCCAATTTTTTAAATGGATTGTAAAACATATGCAAGTTTTAGATATTTCCGATACCTTTTAATCTTTAACCTTGCCCCATAGCAAAAAAAGTGTAATATCTAGATTTTTTTACAGAATGAAAGGAAAATGTTCTCCATAGGACAATTGCTTCAATGGATAGCTACTGTATATCTAAGTGTATTTTACACAACATGTGATTTTCCTATATTAGCATCTTGTTTCACCACATGCAATGTCTTTTTCTCCCTGGAAAACCACTCAGTGTTTAGTTCGCAGATAATTAGGTCTATTTGTATGACTTCAGTATTTACATTAAGTAGTGAACACTAAAGGGTATGCCACACTGAACAATATCGCTAACGGGATCGCTAAAAAACGTCACTATTTAGCGATCCCGTTAGCGATGTTGTTCAGTGCGGCAGCTGCCAGCGACGAGCTTCCTGCTGTGATCTCGCTCGTCGCTGGAATCGTTCCGGACCCTATTTTCTCGTCGGCGCTCCCGCTGGGTAAGTATATATCGCTAGTGTGGCACCTTTTCTTAGCGATTTAGCGGTACTTTTGTACCGCTAAAGTCGTTAAGAAGATCGCTAACGGCGATAGCGTCGTTAACTATATCGCTAAATGTGGCCGCACTTAGCGATATAGAAACAATCCCGCTAGCGATCGCATTAGTATGCGTCGTTATCGTGATCGCTAGCGGGATTGTTTAGTGTGGCAGTACCTTAAGATTTGCTATCTAGTTTAAATCAATTGAAATCACCGAGACTCGAGGATACATTAATTTGCTGTTTTACTCAACTCGTTTCTACATTCAGTATAGATCAAGAACAGGAACCAAATTGTGCATGTGAAAGAACAGAACTCTTATAAGAGATAAAGCATCTTTGAAATATCACATTAGGGTAAATATGGGTAGAAACAAATTAGAAACAAAACTAGACAAAAAAGATTGCCCTTTTTGAGAATCTTGACAGAAGTTAAAACTGAGATAAACTTTTAAAGGATTGATTAGTATTGTACATCTCTTAACTAAAAATATTTTAGGTATAATTCAGTCCAGTTATAGTTTGGACACCCTGGCATCATGCTCAGAGTAGTAGTTTCCACAAATTTCCCATTATGAAGGTCATCATGATACCTATAGGATGGAGACTAACAGCAATTTAATCCTGTCAAGTACACTCTAGTTGGTGGCCTGCTCTTTTTTCACAGTTCTTGGGTTTGACTGTTGTGCTTCCACCAAATATGCCCCTGTTCACAATTGGGTTCCAGCTCAAGATTTGGCACAAAATTATTTTTTTTTAATCTATTGCTTCACTGATTGCTTTTCTATTTGCCATCATTCTCATAATATTTGCAAAAATGTGAATTTTCTGAACATTACTTGGTTTGAATCTTCCAGGCAGTCTTGAATTTATTACAGGGTGCCCTTAATAGGGTTGGACTTGAATTGCATAATTACTATTTTCTTTACCATCATTCTCATTTTTTATAAAAATGAGGATTGTCTGCCCAATGCCTGATGTGATTGAGCCCCTGAGCAAGACTAGGCTCAAATGGCTGCAGTATAGCATTTCATAGATGATCTACCTAATCCACATAAAATATTTTCAACAGTATCCAAACACCACCACAGTAAGGGTATGCTACGACAACTCCAAGTCCAGGCAGGTCTTTTTACAACTCTATGCAAAGGACCTGCGCAGGATTGGGCCACACCCAAGACTGAGAAAGAAAATACTGTTGTTGACTATGCTACCTGCTGATGTTGCCCCCAGTGGTTGCAATACCACTACTCCAACCCAGATCAGTCCATAACATGTGCAGAGTGAATTTACAACTTGTTGGCACATCACATATCAACCAGGTAACCGGTAGCAAGACCTCTGTAGTGATGCAAGTTGATGACCCGTGGGGTGCGAACAGTATAAGTAATCACACAGAGACCATACTTTCTGCAGCAGCACATCCAGACTGGGAAAGTGCTGGACAAATTGCTTTACCACCAGGTTGAGGATGTAAGCCATGCAAAGCACATGTGTGAGATTACCCCAGTGTAGGACCGCCACCAGGTTCACACCGTTATCACACACTGTCTTCCCTGCCTTCATGTTCAGCGGAGACAGCTATTACTCAAACTCAGCCTGGATAGCTGTCCACAACTCTTGAGCTGTAACTGCGATCTCGAAGGCATATTAATTTAAACACTGCCGGATTGCAGTGAGCCCTGGCTGCGCACTACGGAGGTGGGGAGATTCTCTCTACACTGTTGGAATGAGTGTCTCATTAAGGGAGAGGTTGAAGGCACAAATGGATGACCTAGTGGAGGTTGAGGAGGCAGAAGCAGTAGAGGAAGTGTTTGATACAAAAGTTTGTCCCGCAAGCTATGGGAATTCCAAAACTTGGTGTCTAGTGACACCTTTTTGTCTAGTGGTCTACAGATTCGAGATGGTGAAGTTCAAGCTCTTAGCTTTGCCATGTGTAGGAGAAAACAATCTTTCACATGACCACAACTACAGGACCGAGGGTTGGTTGCTGTACTGAGAGAGAGTGAACAGTACAAACTGCTGGACTGTGAATGAGGTGCAGGAGGAGATGTTAAGTGGATTTAGAAAGATTAAATGCTCGGTGTTTAAGATCATTAATAAATAAAAAAAAGCAGGCATGTCCACTTCCATAACAACTGATGGGCTTTTACTCACCTCGATTGTAGTGTCTAAACAAGTGGAGGTTGTGCGACCAGAGATATGTGTGAAAGCACTTGCCTCAGTAACAGAGGAAGAAGAAGCAGCAGATGCCGCTGATGGGGCTGCCGGTGGTTGGCGAGTCCCTCTATTTCGCATCTTAAAGCAGTGACATTCACAGACTTTTGCATGTTGATCATGTATGTGCCAGTTCATGCATGTAGTAGTCAAATTATTGGAATTTTTGCCTCTACTGCGTTCTTTTTTTAACAAAGTTGGCAGAAAACATAGGTTGGGCCTTCTGTTTCAGTCTCAAAAAAGGCCCAGTTAAGGAAACCCTTGGTACCCATGTGAACTGCACACCCGCAACCGCTGCTGGCCACAGCCAAAGTTGTGGCTGAGGACGCAGTGCTTGTCATGTTTGCATCACTGCATGTCTGTGCGGCAAGCCACAACGTAACCTCCATGTCTTCCTCCTCCATTGAGCTACTCAGCAGCATGCCTTTTGGTTCACAAGTGTGATCTACAACCTCATCCTCTCTGTTTTCCCACACCTCACCCTGAGAGTCACCATCCTCCTCTTCCTACCCTGACAGCACAGTACAGTCTGCATGCAAATCAGGTTTCTGATTCTCATCAGGATCACCACCACCCCAGGGATCAAAGTCTAGTGACAAAGATCTAGATTCTGCTCGGACCCTACTTAGTCCGGCCACGGATACAACTGAAAAAAAAAATTGGGACATCGCTATAGATGCTGTCATCCTCTTGAATCTGTGAATATTTGAAGCATACCTTTGATACCCATGGAATTGAATGTGTGAACAGCTCTGCAGACTCTCATATCTGTGGTTCTACTCAGTCAGTAGGGCGGTTGGAGACTTGTGATGTGGGGGAAACAAGGGTGATTGGGGTGCCACCTCTGAGGACTGTTCTGTGTGGGATTTTAAGGTGGATTAAGAGGAGGAGAGGCCACTTGATGCAGCGCTTGCCATCCAATGGAGCACATGCCCTTTCTGGCCTTAGTTTAAAAGGCATAGATGAGGGCAACCTGCAAGCTCTCTGCCTCGGGGTAACCCTGGACTCTGATTTCTCCTTCAAAACACATATCCATGCCCTGTCCACTTCCTGCTGACTACAACTTAAAAATTTTTCACTAATCCGTACATTTCTTATTCAAGAATATGCAAAAACCCTAGTTCATGCACTCATCATCTCAACCTCAACTGATGCACCCTCCTGCTTTGTGAACTCCCTCTTACAGTCTTGCACCCCTCTAATGTATCCTAAACTCTGATGACCGACTAATCCACTTACAACCTGTTCCCTGGCCTCTCCTCTGTCAATCCCTTCACTGGATTCCCATTAACCAGAGACTCCAGTTCAAACCCTAACCATGGCACACAAAGGCATCCACAACCTGTCTCCTCCATACATCTGTGACCTAATCTCCTGGTACTTACCTGCATGCAGCCTCTGATCCTCAAAATACCTCTTTTTCTACTTCCAGCTTAACTCCTCTTCCCACAATCGCATACCATATTTCTCCCGTGCATCCCCTCTACTCTGGAATTCTCTACCTTAACATTTCATGCTCTCACCTACCATGGAAACCTTCAAAAGAATACTGAATCTTCTGACAAGCCTACAACCTGCAGTAACCGTCCTTCCACCATATGCTGCACAAGCAGATTTACCCTCATCTATTGTATCCTCACGCGTCCCTACCCTCATGAGCAGGGTTATCTCTCCTTCTGTATCAGTCAGTGACTTGTATTAAGATTATTGTTCTTCTTAATATATTTTCCCTTTTTATATGTAAAGCTCCATGGAATAAATAACAATAAATAATAATAATCCTGCTGTGCGACTGCAAAAGAAAGTGTCTAGTAGGTCATCCAGTAACATAAGTTGTCAAAATGCTGCGCAATTATACTATTTCTGCTCTGGGGAAATTGATGCCAGTTTTGTGGTGTATGGCAATAATTTTTTGAAATGTAGAAACTCCTATTTGGGTCTCCTTCATGTGTGTTGCATGTAGAAGTAGGGTTCTCAGGTAGTCAGGCCTGCACTTTCAGTCAACTACCTGTGCTACTAGCCTTAAATTTTTTAAACAATAGCAGTCTACGAGGCTGTTATTTGTGCCACCTGAGTGTGGCTGAGCAATCCAGTTTCAGCTTTTGAATGCGGTATCAGGACTCCCAGCAAAGAAGGCTTACACCGGTCTTTCACTCACCTCATCTTAATTGAACCCTCAATTCAAAGCTCTAAGTGATGGCCCAGACCCTGATATCTCATGCATGGCACATGAGTGACTGCTGCTGTGACATTATCAAATTTCTATAGTGGGTAAATTGATGCCACTTTTCCTGTTGTCTGTCCATAATTTTTGGAAATGTTTGGACTCCAAATTGGGTCTCCTTCATGTGTGTTGCCTGAATCTGGCAGGGCTCTCAGAGCACCAGGCCTACACTTGTCACTCATCCAGCTGTTACTGACCAATGTTTTAGCTAGAAATGCTGCTCCAAGCCCTTTTCCCAGACCATGTCCCATGCAACCATAATGCACAATTATAATATTTGTACTCTGTCAATTGATTCCACTTTTCCTGGTGTCTGACCCTAATTTAAGCTGTTTTGACAGCTTTTTGGCCCTCCTGAAGGTGTCATGTGTGCATTTAGCTTTGCCTCTCATTGAATTCAGTGGGGTTTGGGTGTGTTTGATTAATTATTTGTCGAACTTGTTCAGCAAACATAGGGCCATTCGCCGAACTGAACCTTGAAAGTTTCGCTCATCTCTAGATACTGCCCAGCCTCATCTCATCTGCTTAGCGAAGATTTGGTAACAATGAGGAGGTCGAAGCTGAGAATGAGAAGGAGAAACAGGAGCTGGTTGCTAGCGCAGCAGAAGGTAGTACCCACACAAGATTCATCCTGCCTATGCTATATTGATGGGCTAAGGAGAAATAGAGGGAGTAGGAGGAGGATATGGAGACATCATCATGGTGGAGACAGGGAAGTGTTGGCTGTAGGGAACATGGCACATATGGCTGACTTTATCTACCACTGCCTTTCCTGTAAACCTCACGTGACATTCATTTTAGGAAAAAAAAGAGTACTGGTTTTCACATTGCTAGACCCATGCTACAAAGAGAGACTTGCATCTCTTCTTCCTGAGGCAGAGAAGTCTTCTAAATTGGTGCTATAGCATAAGGCTAATGTGGAAAATATGTTAAAAAAATCCCATCAGACAATGCTAGTGGCACTGGGCAAGCTTCCTTGCCAGCCAAAGGACTAGAGGTGAGGGAGACACACACTAGGTACAGCAGAGGCAGGGGTACACTGTCAAAGACATGGGCCAATTTCATGACACCCTCCCACTGTCAAGGCCCTGATAACCCGGTATTTTTGACAAAGAGTGACATATTTATAAAGATGATCAAGCAATACCTGGCTGACAAAACCAGCATACTCCCTAATTACACTGTGACTTTCAATTATGGGGTCTCAAAGCTGGACACCTGGCATGCCTGGCATACCTTGGAGGTGTTGTGCTTTCCTACTGCTAGTGCCTTATCTGAGCGGGTTTTTAGAGCTGCAGGAAAGTCATAAAAAACAGGCACTTTCGCCTGTCAACAGAAAATGCAGAAAGGCTCACTCTGGTAAAAATGAACAAATGTTGGATAAACCCTGACTTTTCCACAATACCAGATGACAGCAGCACATAAACTGTTATTAATCTTCCATATTTGAATGAGGCCCTCCAGTTTTTGCCATCAATGGTGTATGAATGACCCTCTTTAGATTTTTATTTTGGCTTTGCACTGTGTGCAGAGTCTTTATCAGTGTAGAAATATCACAACTATGTATTCTTAAATTTTTTGAGGCCCTCAATGTGGCACCTTTAAAGGTGTATGGATGACCCTCCTTAGAATTTTTTTATGGCTTTGCACTGTGTGCACAGTCTTTATGAGTGTACAAGTACCACAACTACACTTTCTTAATGTTTGAATGAGGCACTTCAGTTGTTGCTTGTGAAGTATATTGGAGATATAGTTTCATGGCAATCATTTGTATCCTATCTGGCGTAGTACTATAAAAACTCCTTCAGTGTGCAGCTATATGAGAGCATCTAGCTCAGCAGAGGGGTCAAGCCTAAAAGGGTTTTAGTGACAGATCTTACACCTTGACCAGCTCAGAGCACAACAAAGACTTGCTTGCACTATAGAGTCCTGCTTAAGCTGCAGATACCTTCTAAAACATTCCAAAAACAAAATTCCATAACTTTAGATACTATAAATAAATCATGCATATTTTCAAGATCCCCAGAACATAGTGAATGCCTGCATGGGTTTTGACCTGTTCTGTGACCCAGGAGTATGGAGTTACAAAGAACAGCTAGTAGAAACCCTTGGTTAAAGCAAAACACGCGTCGGTCCTGGTGCAGGCTGTTGGTGGGTCTCTTTTCTGGTCAGTACACTGCTGATTTTTCTCATGCATTTGCACTTTACCATTCACAGCATCTTTATATGCCATACCTCCTTTGTTTTGGCTAGTTCCTGATCATAATCATGACTCTCCATTCTGTTAGATGGTTTACACATTTATTTAGTTATTTATTCTCTACCCTTGTGGCAATTATACTATTGTAATAATGAATTTGTAGTCCATGATTTTATGATATATATGGATTAAATCCTCCAACAGGTGACCATATTATTCTGCTATTTTGCACATTTGACATCACATATATTTACCTACATTCTTTCCCTTTCCATGATGTACTTTAATATTCTCTATGTTTTTTTTTTCCATACTGTTATTACTATTAACTAATTCATTGATTGGAGAAGATAGGCATATTAATTTGGCTTTACTCAATACCATGTATTTATTTATCTATTTGGATCATGTATGTTGTTATGGTGTTTTACTATCATTAATTTGTGCATATACTTACCCCGAACTCCCTGTATCATTTACCACCTGTTGAGGTTTCCCCTCCTGTTTCTCTTTTTTTTCTTATATTATGAATTACAAATAAATAAAAATATACTTGCTATTACCTCAGTTGTTTAACATATTTATAGGTTTATGTAGAGGAAGAAGCTATTTATACCAGGTGCCATCGTAAAAATGTTGATGTCAATAGTTATATTGACATCCAAAGCTGTCATCTTCCTATATGGTTGACAAATGTTCCCAAAGGTCAATTCACACGAGTTAGACGGAATTGTACCATCATACAAGAGTACAATAAAGAGGCTGACTATCTGATCAACCAATTCCTGGAAAAAGGGTATTTAGAACCTGCCCTTCAAATATCTAAGAGGGAAGTGGGATCAATGTCCAGACACAATCTCATCCATAATCCTCAACCTAACCAGGATACCACACCCACTATTACTGAACAAATTCACAACTTACCTATTATCACTCAGTTTCACCACAATCATCGTCAATTTACCAATATAATTCGAAAGCACTGGTACATTCTTCAAGGAGACAAGAAAGTTGGAGAATTTTTACCTAAATGCCCCAAGTTTGTATTTAAGAAAGCCCAATCAATAGGGAACCTGGTAGCTCCAACTGTGGGGAACCAGGTTGTTAAAACTACCAGTGCTGCACCAAAAGGTTTTATACCATGTGGCACTTGCTCCTGCTGTATTGACACCACCTTTCGTAAAGTGAAACAAATCATGTTTCACGATACAAAAAATCAACAATATTACATTAAGGATTCAATTTCGTGTTTTACTACTGGGGTAATTTACTTGATACAATGCCCTTGTAAAAAGATCTATGTGGGTCGAACTATACGAAAATTGAAGGACCGGATAAGGGAACACTTTAATAACATCAAAAAAGGTTTCAATGGACACCCACTATCCAAACACTTTTTGGAATACCATAATAAATCTGTAAAGGGTGCGTACTTTTGTGGAATCCAAACAGTCCGGAAAAATATTAGGAGTGGCGACCATATTAAACGGATGTCACGCACCGAATCCCGTTGGATCTTCACTTTAGACTGTTTGGCACCCAAAGGGTTAAATCAGGAGATAGAACTTTTTGCTTTTTCGTAAGCATTTTCATATATATACATATTTTATGATAACCACTATATACTGTAATTTTCAAAGGCATTATGCAACCTCTAATCAGTATATAGTATTTTATCCATTTTTTACATTCTATATTTTACATTTTTTTCATTATTATTTTATTTTTATTTTTATTTTTATTTATTTTTTGATTTTTCATTTTATATTTTCATTTCAATTCCTTTATGATTCACGTCATTTTGTTTATTGGTTAATATTAGTTTTGTTTATAAGGGGTAATACCTCATTTTTATTAGTGTCTTTTGTGTATTATACACTATATTATAATTTCAGTACATATATATAAGTTTTAACAAGAGCAAAGGCTCTGCTTAGTTGCATCCATTAAAACTAGTTTTTCTATTTCTTAATATCCACACATTTTACAATGTTTATTAGTAAAGTATATATTCTTATTTCTATTTTAATTGAATAGCTAGTTCTAACCAACATTTTTTTCTTTAAGCCATTAGATATAGAATTGTATTTAGGTATGGCGACATGTGTTAATTATTTTTGGGGGAGGAGTGGTGGACAACAATTACTATATAAGATCGCCGATTCAGCGGGTCTCCATCCCTGATGAAGAAGGATTGTATTCCTTCGAAACGCGTTGGATAGTATTGACTCCTATCGGCCCCTGTCCAGTGGTGACGTCACCCGTCCTCTCATTTCCCCCTCCAATTTACCCATTTCTCCCACGGCGTTCTTTGGCCACAGCACGTCGTACCAGACCGACGCAGATACAAGCGGGGGTTCAGGCGGCATCTTGCTCTCCAGGGAGGACGCTCCCCTGCTTGATTGCCGGCCTGTCAGTCCCGCACACCACCACGCTGCCCACGTCTCCATTTTCATGCAGAGGAGGAATCGGTCTTTTAGTATATCAACACGTGTCGCCATGCAGAGGATCTAAGTAAGTCTTTCCATATAGTGTACATTATTTCAGCCCTCTTTTTTGGAATATTATTTCAGATTTTATTTATTATATTCATTTCAGTGCCATCACTATTATTCTTCTGAGCATTTGTGGAGGCGCAGGGGTCAATTTATTTTTATTTTAGTCTTTTTTGGTCAGTACATGCACAGAAACTGCCAGTTCCCCAGCAGCCTCCATTAGCATATATTTAGGTCGGATCCACAGTGTACTTATTATTTATATCACCGCAGATTACTATATATACTTTCATCATTTATATAGTCATATATGCACTACTCTGTATGCTCAAACTACATTTGCGCCAGTGTATTATTTGTATTTATTTAATATTTATAGGTTCAATAAGCTAGTAGAAACAGATAGCAAAGCTGTGTTTGGTCTTAACGTGTTGCAGTGGATTGGCCAGATTCTATGGTGCCAAAACCACCTCCCTAGGACCATCTATTAACAAACTATGACCCTTTATAGGTTTTGGAGTTCTTAGATGCAGAGGCAAGGTGAGGGGATTCAGGCTCAGCCCAGAGGGCAGGAGGGGAGTGACCCAAAAGGGATAAAGGCAAGTGTAAGGCTATGTGGTCTCTTTCTCCAGTATGCTTGCTGGTTATTTTTAAAGTAGGGCTGTGTAGAGTATCGTGCTAAGAAGGGTTGATGTATAATATGAGAAGTGCATAGTG
Source organism: Oophaga sylvatica (assembly GCA_033576555.1). Taxonomy (NCBI): domain Eukaryota; kingdom Metazoa; phylum Chordata; class Amphibia; order Anura; family Dendrobatidae; genus Oophaga; species Oophaga sylvatica. The sequence goes on from JARQOD010000001.1 coordinate 122,675,846, forward strand.
CAGGGTAAGCACAGAATTAGACTAGGAATAAGATAAGTACTGTTTATATAGTAAGAGGTTTAGGACAAACGGTAAGAACAATAGGTTTAGTCTAAGGCTATGTGCACATGTTCAGGATTTTTCACGCTTTTTAAGCGTTTTTATGGCAGTTTTCCGTTTCAAAAATTCTTAAAAAATGCATGCATTATGCATCCTATTATTGGAATGCATTACGCAATTTTTGTGCACATGCTGCGGAAAAAAACGCAGCATGTTCATTCTTTTTCCGGAAATCATGGCGATTCCGCTGCCATAAGTATGCATTGAACCGATTACTTTCTGCATGTGGCTATGCCCACCATGCGCAAAGAGAGTGGTTCATGTGCGGAGACTCTCCTCCAGGCCCTGGGTACCATATCCATGTTAAAATAATAATTAAAATAAAAAATCGTGATATTCTCACCTTCTGGCAGCCCCCGCAGCTTTCCCGCTCCTCAGTGATACTCCCGGCACTCCTGTTCCCAGTGATGCCTTGCGACAATGACCCCATATGACATAGCTGTCTCGCGTGATGCTAAGTCATCTGGGGTCATTGTCGCCAGGCATCCCTGGGAACGGGAGTTGCCGGGAGCATCGCGAGGACCAGGAAGGCTGCGGGGGCCGCCGGAAGGTGAGAATATCAAGCTTTTTTTTTTTTAACATTATATCTTTTTACTATTGATGCAGCATAGGCATCATCAATAGTAAAAAGTTGGTCACACTTGTCAAAGACTATGTTTCACTAGTGTGACCAACATGTCAATCAGTTTTCCAAGCGATGCTACAGATCGCTTGGAAAACGCTAGCATTCTGCAAGCTAATTACGCTTGCAAAACGCTAGTTTTTAGCGGGAATACGCATACCTATAAAATGCGTATTTCCGTGGCAGGGAGATGCGGGATTGCTGCGGAAATTTCCACGTCAATTCTGATACGTGTACACATAGCCTAAAGGATAGGACATAGTTAATAATAGAACTAGACCAGTGGGTGGGAACTAGTGTTAATAAAAAATGGGAAATTTCTGAAAGTGAAGGAGATTGAAAAGTGCAGTGTCTACCATTCATGGCAGTGAGACGCCATACTGGAATCCCGAGTGTACTCTTCTGTCATGCTGAGAGCCCAAAGTCTGACATTGCTGGGCACATCAATACTACACTATACTATATACATAGCAGCTGTACACAGGCTGACTTTTGCTTTCCAAATGCATTTATGAGCTCACAGAGCCCATGACTCACTAGTCACTAGAATAGCCTTTTCTTCTTTGTACCATACTGGGTTGGAACAGTGCAAACCACTGCATAACTATTACACCCCAATATTGTTTTGACTATGTTCTAATCCAGTTCTATATCCAACAAAATTTGGCTCTTTTGATAGCCCACTTTTCTAATTCCAACACATCAACTTAAAGAATATTCATTTGCTTCCCAATATATTCCACCCCAATTCATCTATTATATCATTCTATGGAAGGAAATTCACATATTCTATACATTATGCAGTGGAAACACACAACAGCATGTTTAAGGGATAGCTTGGCAAAGTACCATTGTCATTTGCACTACATTTGTGTATTTACAAACCTGCAGATTTATTTATTGTGACTTACTCTAATTACAAACGTTGAACGTTGAGTTTTTTCTATAGCAACTGTAGCAGAGAGCATATTAATGAAGCAATTTGGAAAGATATTTCTCCTTGGAGATGAGTAAATCATTCATTGGCAAATATGAACAATTAAACTCCTGGGATATGAGTGTGTAGGAGATCTTGCTTGCTATGTAAATGATAACTTACAAGACTTTTTTAAACATAGATTACCAAAGACTAATCTAGATTTATGGGTTTATTATAAAAAGTCTTCTCTAATGCTTTATGTTTAATGTAAACATACAGAGAGCAGAGTTTCACTCCCATATTCATGGTACTTCTGCAAGTATAATTTACATAAACAAAAAAAAATTGTTTTAATGCTATGAACTTTCATAATTCATAAAGGGGAATGTTTTTGAAGGCCATATTTAACACCTATCTGCTCCATGCTGTATTATTACATAATAGATAAGTTACTATTACATGATAGAGCAGGTGCTCATGTATTGAACAGGTTCTGAAGCTGAGCCTGCAACAGAAAAGGCAGATGATAGCTGTGTTACACTATTAGCATCTTCTTCTGTGTAGTGAACGCTTTCGGTGATATTAACATCTTAAATGCCTCAGCCTATCAATGACAGCAACTGACAGCATCACATCTACCTTCACTTGATATGTTAGCAGGGTGCTAATGCTTTGCCATTGCAGCTGGGGGTCTGCTAAAGGCCACTTTGGCTGCCATGGCTCTACTTTGTGTATAACAGCCTCTGGATAGGCTTCATAGGAGACAGTAATTTGAACCAGATGTTACAATACTGAAGTATGGCAGTATACAATAGAATACAATAGTATACAATGCAATGCAATAGTATACAGTAGAGGCAATCATACAATCATAGGTTCAAGTCCCCTGAGCGAATTAAATAAAAGTTATACAAAAAAGTCATAATTAATTCATAATAGTCTGCTATTATACATATATTGAAAAACAATTTTCATCCTGGACGGTGCCAAGATTCGACCATCCAGGCTGAGAACAACTGGTGACTGCACTGCTGTGAGCGCAGTCTCAGTGACCGGCAGTGTCGTCATTGAGGTTACCTCCTGTCATTGTCACTTAATTGAATTGTCACCACCTAAATATACGTGACAGTTACCATCGTCCGCTAATGAATGTACAACTTTTTTTGTCTTATTTGGAAAGGGGTTTTTAGATGTAATCATCCACTTTTACGTACAGTACAGACCAAAAGTTTGGACACACCTTCTCATTCAAAGATTTTTCTGTATTTTCATGACTATGAAAATTGTAGAATCACACTGAAGGCATCAAAACTATGAATTAACACTGTTAGGGTCTGCGGAACGCACCAAATATATGAGGTAGAGAGGTGCGTTCGCAGCCCGGGGTCCACCGTGCAGGCGGAACCTGCTGCTAGTAAAATGGCGAAAGTAGCGAACTCTGTTATCCCGCAGAGTCGCTAAAATAAACGCCGTAGCGCGTTGTGGCAGTAAGTGCGAACTCTGTTAATACCCAGAGCCGCTAACGGAAATGCCACAGCGCTATATGGCGATAGGTGCGAACTCACTTAGCCTCAGTGAGCAGCAAAGTAAAACGCTAGGGCGCTGTCTAGCGTCGAAAGCAAACCCTGTTACGTCACAGGGCCGCTGAGGAAAAGTGCTGTGTCCTGTCAGGCTCTCAGGTACACAGTTAAGTGCTAAGCGTACATAACGCGTGATCATGTGCTAATGTCCTCGCGGGAGTCACCTGCAATCTATGGCGTCTGAACGCCAGACCCTGAATACGGCAATCAAAACTCCTCACCGGTTACGCCGGTAATCTAGGGCATCTAGGACACCGACCCTGGCCAGCTACCATACCAAACTCCTCACCGATTAAGTCGGTATTCTAGTGGCTTATTTCAGCCGGGTCCCTAACCACACATACGCATGATTACACTGGCGCATAGCATACAATGGTTGATATTAGCGCATGGCGGCCCAGCCATGCTACCCTTTTATAGCAACAGCTACAGGACCTTCCAGGAACAAGGACCAATGAGAAGCTGTTACAAACACACGTAGCTACCTGACCTTCCTGGACGACCAATAGGAGCCGCTGCAGCACCTGAACATGTGACCCCTGATCTCCAATGAGAGATCTCACTCTAGGCATGCTCAGATGGGAAAACGCAGGACTTTCTCTCAAAGACGACTGCTCCAGCACATCCAGGAAAGGCAGCAGCAAGTCACTGCACAGTAGAGGAGTGGGCAAGACGCCTGGACCGACGTCTCTGCTGAGCAGGCTCCACTGCGGCCGGAGATGAATGGGAGACCGCAGCGGGACAGGTTCGAGACTCCCTTTGTGCAGCAGCGGGAACTCGAACCCTAACAAACACATGTGGAATTATACATTACACTTTACAAAAAAGTGTGAAACAACTGAAAATATGTCTTATATTCTAGGTTCTTCAAAGTAGCCACCTTTTGCTTTGATTACTGCTTTGCAAGCAGAAAAGGTGAATGGCTGGACTCTACATGCCTAGTTCCCACCGTGAAGCATGGAGGAGGTGGTGTGGGTGGTGTGGGGGTGCTTTACTGGTGACACTGTTGGGGATTTATTCAAAATTGAAGCGGTGAGCGGTCCAATTCACCCTAAATCATCTCGATTGGTTTCAGGTCTGGAAACTGTGGAGGACAGGTCAACTGGAATAGCACCCCAACACTCTCCTTCTTGGTCAAAAAGCCCTTACACAGTCTGGAGGTGTGTTTAAGGTCATTGTCCTGTTGAAAAATAAATGATGGTCCAACTAAACGCAAACCGGATGGAATAGCATGCTGCTGCAAGATGCTGTAGTAGCCATTCTGGTTCATTATGCCTTCAATTTTGAATAAATCCCCAGCAGTGTCACCAGCAAAGAACCCCCCACATCATCACACCACCTCCCCCATGCTTCACAGTGGGAACCAGGCATGTGGAGTCCATCCGTTCACCTTTTCTGCGTGCAAAGCAGTAATCAAAGCAAAAGGTGGCTACTTTGAAGAACCTAGAATATAAGACATATTTTCAGTTGTTTCACACTTTTTTGTAAAGTGTAATGTATAATTCCACATGTGTTAATTCATAGTTTTGATGCCTTCAGTGTGATTCTACAATTTTCATAGTCAAGAAAATACAGAAAAATCTTTGAATGAGAAGGTGTGTCTAAACTTTTGGTCTGTACTGTATATGTATATTTTAATCATGTTATGATCAATACAGTTTTTTTTGATACTTTAAATACAATATGTAGTCATTTTGTAGGTTTGACATTGTTGTTGCTTAGGACAGCAACAAAATAAATATTTGGTACATTGTCCCATTGGCTTGCTCCCAAATTTTGTAGATTTATATTAAATATGTTTTATGATGACATTTTGCATCTGTTGAATTTAACTAATCTTTTGAAATGTAACCAGATGGCTATTGCAATGCAGGATAATTTTAGGTCTAAAGATAAAATGTTTATTTAGCTATACATTTAATTAAAATTAGCTCATTGTAACTGCATAAAAGGAATATGATTCTATTAAATGGAACATTTAAAGTCTTTTCATGCACAAACTTCATTTAAAGGTCAAGGAAAATTAATGTAATTTATTTTTATATTTACTGTAATATTCACAATAACATTTTGCAACCAAGTAAATTTATTAAAACATAGATCTTTCAGTAGAAATATTTGTCTTTCTAGAAAACTGCAGATGCAAGGTTCCAGCTGGGCTAATGAAATGGAATTGTGGAAATTTTCTCAAGAGAGGTTTGTTAGCAAAATCCAAATGTAAAGAAGAGAAAGTGACACTGAATAAACACAACAGGCTGTGCTAAAGTTAAAAGGAGGAGTTAAAAAAAGGTTTCAAAGATTTCAAAGAGATAAAATAAAACTAGAGATTGCAGTACATTTACTTTGAAGAGAACACTCACTTGTATCTCAATTAAATCTTTATCGTATGTAAATTTTCTCAGAGACTCAAACCACTTAGTCATACTCCATGTTCAACAGATTTTTTCATGTACTGTATATATACCATTTTCATGTATATATACCATAGAAAACAAAGCTACTGTGATGACACCTTTATGTAATATGACAGAGTAGTGTGTTATGATTTGGTAGCTGAGGAGAGCAGGCAAAAACGGCAATACACCAGAGAGGTTGTAATCTACTGGATTGCAGTACCCTGACTAACCACCACAACTAAAGGCAGCCGTGGAGCGTTCCTACGTTGGTCCTAGACGCCTCGTCACAGCCTGAGAGGTTAACTACACCTAAAGATAGAAAGAGGAAAGCTATCTGCCCCGGAGCAGATCCCCAAAGAACATAGGAAGCCCCCAAACATGTAATGGCGGTTAGACAAGAGGAAATACAGACACAGGCAGAAAATAGTATGAGCAAACGTTGGGGCCCAATCTGCCTTGACAGAAAAGGATAGGAAGGACACTTACTGCAATCCAAAAAACCCTAAAAAAATACCAACTCTACTAATTGCAAAAACACCTGAGATCACACGACCTCTACCACCTAAATTAGTTCTCTGGTGTAACAAAACTAAGCCGCAGCCACTGAAAAAACTGGAAAAGGTAAATGAACAAATAACAGTGGCTCAGATAAACTGGGAGGAGCACAAGCCCCCGGAGGGGACCTGGCTGTCCTCCACAGAAGTGCAGGGAACAATGCAAAAAGCAAGCACAAAAATAAAAGCAGAAAATATTTTATCTGATAGCAGAAGATGCAGGCAAGACTCAGCAAGCTTCCAAGTGAACCAGGAAACAACGTTGAGACAAGAACAATTGATCACCGGCAACCATGATGGAAGGGAACCTCCCCCATATAAGACCAGTCTGTAACTCCTGATTGCCAATCCTCAATGAATGGTTCAGCACTGTTTGTAACCACCAGAGGGAGCTTCTGCCCAGAATTCATTTCTAACACATTCACAACAGTACCCCCCCTTGAGTAGGGGTCACCGAACCCTCACTTGGGCAACCAGGTCGGTCATGATGAGCTCTGTGATTCGCACGGATCAGTCTCCTAGCATGGATGTCCGAAGCAAACACCCAAGAATTGTCCTCCTGACCATAATCTCTCCACTTAACCAAATACTTGAGTTTCCGTCTAGAAAAACGAGAATCCAATATTTTCTCAACCACATACTCCAGATTGCCCTCAACGAAAACAGGGTCAGGAGGCGCAGCCATAGGAACCACTGGCTCGACAAACCTCTTCAATAAGGACTTGTGGAACACGTTATGGATCTTAAATGTCCCTGGAAGAAGTAAACGAAAGGAAACAGGTTTAAGAATCTCCATGATCTTATAAGGTCCAATGAACCTTGGCTTAAACTTAGGAGATGCATCTCTCATAGGGATATTTCTTGAGGACAACCAGACCAAGTCCCCCACTTCAAACCGAGGACCATCAGTCGTATGCCGGATGGCAAACCGCTGGGCCCTCTCCTGAGAGAGGGACAACCTCTCCACTACCTGGTCCCAAATCTGCTGCATACGCTCCACAACAAAGTCAACACCTGGACAGACAGAAGCCTCCGTCTGTCCCGAAGAAAATCGAGGGTGAATCCCAAAATTGCAGAAAAATGGAGACATCAAAGTGGCAGAGCTAGCCCTATTATTAAGAGCAAACTCAGCCAAAGGCAAAAGAGAGACCCAGTCATCTTGATCAGCAGACACAAAGCATCCCAGATAAGTCTCCAATGTCTGGTTTGTTCTCTCAGTTTGTCCATTGGTCTGAGGATGAAAAGCCGAGGAGAAAGACAATTGAACACCAAGTTTAGAACAAAAAGTCCTCCAAAATCTGGAAACAAACTGGACTCCTCTGTCAGATACAATGTTCTCAGGAATGCCGTGTAACCGAACCATGTGCTGAAGGAACAAAGGCACCAATTCGGAGGAGGAAGGCAACTTAGGTAATGGCACAAGATGTATCATTTTGGAAAACCTTTCACAAATCATCCAGATAACGGTCATTCTCTGAGAAACAGGGAGGTCGGAAGTGAAATCCATAGAGATACGGGTTCATGGTCTCTTGGGCACAGGCAATGGCATCAACAAACCAGTAGAGCGAGAGCAAGGCTTGGAGCGAGAGAAAGTCCCGCAGGACTGCACAAATTCCCTGACGTCACGAGACAAAGTAGGCCACCAAAAGGACCGACTAACCAAGTCTCTGGTACCAAAAATTCCGGGATGACCGGCCAACGCGGAACAATGAATCTCAGACATCACACTCTTTTTCCACCGGTCTGGGACAAACAATTTCCCAATAGGGCAGCGCTTGGGTTTATCGTCCTGACACCCTTCCAGAGCCAGTCTCAAATTGGGCGAGATGGCGGAAAGAACTACACCCTCTTTCAAAATAACAGCAGGATTAGATAACTCTGGAGAGTCCGCAAGGAAACTCCTCGAGAGGGCATCCGCCTTAACATTCTTAGTGCCAGGAAGAAAGGAAACCACAAAATTAAAACGTGTGAAAAACAAGGCCCACTTGGCCTGTCTAGGATTAAGTCGCTTGGCTGATTCCAGATAAACCAGATTCTTATGGTCCGTGAGGACCACCACCTGATGTTTGGCTCCCTCCAGCCAATGTCTCCACTCTTCAAAAGCCCACTTCATGGCCAATAACTCCCAATTACCCACGTCATAATTACGTTCAGTTGGAGAAAATTTTCGAGAGAAAAAGGCACAAGGGTTACTTTTAGAGGTCTCTGGATCTCTTTGGGACAAAACGGCACCTGCCCCAATTTCAGAGGCATCAACCTCCACCTGAAATGGCAGAGAAACATCAGGCTGCTGTAGAACTGGAGCAGATGTGAATCTCTGCTTAAGTTCCTGAAACGCAGAGACTGCCACAGGAGGCCAATTCACCACATCAGAACCCTTTTTGGTCAAATCAGTCAATGATTTAACAATAACAGAGAAATTACCAATAAATTTACGATAAAAATTGGCAAAACCCAAGAATCTCTGAAGAGCCTTTAATGAAATAGGTTGGACCCAATCACAGATGGCCTGAACCTTGACCGGGTCCATTTCAATAACAGATGGGGACAAAATGAATCCCAGAAACGAGATCCTCTGTAAGCCAAAAAGACACTTTGATCCCTTCACATACAGAGCATTCTCTCTCAAAATCTGGAACACAGTCCGAACATGTTTCACATGAGAGTCCCAGTCATTGGAAAAAATCAAGATATCATCCAAATAAACAATCAGAAATTTATCCACAAAATCCCAGAAAATGTCATTCATGAAGGACTGGAAGATGGAAGGAGCATTAGTGAGCCCAAAGGGCATCACTAGGTACTCAAAATGCCCCTCTGGGGTATTAAACGCCGTCTTCCATTCGTGCTTAATGCAAATAAGGTTATAAGCTACCCTGAGGTCAAGCTTGGTAAACCAAGTAGCACTTTTCACCCTGGAAAACAGGTCAGAAATCAAGGGTAACGGATATTGATATTTCACAGTGATATTGTTCAAGAGACGATAATCAATACACGGCCTTAATGAACCGTCCTTTTTGGCCACAAAGAAAAAACCGGCACCCAAGGGTGAAGAGCATGGTCTGATATAACCCTTCTCCAATGACTCCTTGATATAAGACCGTATAGCGTCATGTTCAGGTACAGACAAGTTAAAAAGGCGACCTTTAGGGAATTTACTACCAGGCACTAATTCAATAGCGCAGTCATAGCTCCTATGGGGGGCAAGGATGCAGATTTACTTTCGCTAAACACATCAGAAAAATCAGTCAAAAAGTCAGGCACATCCTGAGCCTGGGGAGAGGCAGAAAAAACAGGAGTGTTGGCATTAACACATTGGCAGCCCCAACTGGTTACAGACACAGATTTCCAATCCAAAACAGGATTATGAGACTGTAACCAAGGGAAACCTAGTACAATAATGTCATGCAGATTATACAGCACCAAAAATTTGGAACTCTCCTGATGATCAGGTTCAACCCTCATTATCACCTGAGTAGAGAACTGGGGTTTATTCTCAGCCAAAGGGGTAGAATCAATCCCCAGTAGGGGAATAGACTTCCGTAGGGGTATCAAGGGAAACCCACAACGTTTAGCAAAATCAAAATCTATCAGGTTAATAGCTGCTCCCGAATCAACAAAAGCCTGAGCAGAAAATGTGGACAGGGAGCAAATCAGGGTAACAGTCAACAGAAAATTAGTCTGAACACTACCCAAGACAACTGAGCGTTCAAAAACGTCTTCCCCGCTTAGGGCAGACTGAAATAGCATGAGAGGCGTCACCACAGTAGAAACATAACCCATTGCGTTTTCAAAACTAATGACGCTGTGCCCCAGAAGCCACTCTATCACACTGCATGGGTTCAGAAGCTGGTTCATAAGGCAACACTATTCCACGCATACCTCTACGCTCACGCAAACGTCTGTCAATTTGAATCGCTAATGATATAGAATCATTGAGACCAGAGGGAGCAGGGAAACCCACCATAACATCTTTTACATTCTCTGACAGACCCTTCCGAAAAAGGGCTGCCAAAGCATCATCATTCCATTTGGTCAGGACTGCCCACTTTCGGAATTTCTGACAGTACAACTCAGCGTCCTCAAGCCCCTGATTTAATGCCAACAAGGTTTTTTCAGCTTGATCAGTGACATTAGGTTCATTGTACAATAACCCCAGAGCCAGAAAAAATGCATCAACATTACTCAAAACAGGGTCCCCAGGTGTCAGGGATAAAGCCCAATCCTGAGGATCGCCGCGCAGGAGAGAGATGACTATTTGAATCTGCTGTGCTGCGCTCCCTCAGGACTTAGGTTTTAAGGCAAAAAACAACTTACAGTTATTTTTGAAATTCAGAAATTTAGCTCGATCCCCCAAAAACAAATCTGGCATGGGGATCCTAGGCTCCACAAACGGCAACCCTGCAAGATAGGCAGCAATACTCCGAACTTCAGTGGCAAGCTGATCCACACGGCCAGACAACTGTGCAAACTCCATTGAGAGAAAAAAAAAATCCTCCTCAGCACCCAGAGAAAAAGAGGGAAAAAATGCAACAAACAGAGAAAAAAAAAATCTGACAACTTCCTTTTTTCTTTGAGTACCATACAATTTTCAGTTTGGGCCGGTGATACTGTTATGATTTGGTAGCTGAGGAGAGCAGGCAAAAACGGCAATACACCAGAGAGGTTGGAATCTACTGGATTGCAGTACCCTGACTAACCACCACAACTAAAGGCAGCCATGGAGCAGTGGCGTTCCTTGAATAGTAGCAAACCAAGCAGCTGCTATGGGGCCCAGACAGGTGAGGGGGCCCACGACGGCCGCTGTGGTTTGGCAGCTGTGCTGTGCTGACACAGTACTATCTCCTTTAATTAAATATAAACAACGGCTGCCGGACACTGTAAACCCCCTTTAAGGTCCCCTTTCCTTGTTGTTTCCTGGTCAGCAGTTGGCTTAAGTCTCTGGCTGCATTTGCATAAGAAAGCCAGCCTGGCAGCCAGAGAGCAACACGTGCATCGCAGGAAGCAGAAAACATTCATAAGTTTCACTCAGGGAGAGGTACACAAGACGGTGAGCCCTGCTGGCTGGGGTATGGGGTGGATTTTTTTTGTTGAATGTGTCCCCTCACTGTGCTGGCACTTTATATTTACAATGGCTAGCCTCTGACTGCACTTTGCACCTTAGGGAGGAAGGGAGGCCTGACTGCAGGCACTGTGGAGGAGGGTGCTCTGCATGCACTGCAGCCACCCTTCTGTACTCCTCACATTGTCTTCTCCATTGGAGCTGGTTTCATGTGATTTAACCCCTGTACCACCACCAGGCAGGATGATGCTTCCTAGCTGTAGGTAAGACCATGTCCAGTCTATGTCCCACCACCGACTTCACTGTCAAGGTGTGCAACAATGCATGTCATTCAATACTAAAAATGTGCAATGCCCTGGAAATCATGGTGCAGCCAATAAATGTTACTAATTTATTCTGCTCCTTCACCCCAGAGGCATGCACCTGGGAGACAGCAATTACATGGGGCGTGCTGAGCTCATGAGGTGCCTGAGAGTGGAAGTTCTGCAGATGTTATGGAAGATATTGTGTGCGGCATTTCTGTGTCACCTTACCTCTGATAAAATGTGTCTTGTAGTTTGTACACATGTTGGAACTTTGCATAGCTTACATATTCCAATCATTTCATATACAAAGATATGACACCCGTCTACTAGTGTTGAGCGATACGATACTGCAAGTATCGGATATCGGCCGATATTAGCTCTAACGGCCTTTCGATACTTAGTTCCGATATTTTCGTCTTATCGGATACCGGAATCGGGATTGTCACTGTCACTGTCAGTGTCCGTCGGTCGGGTCTGTCAGGAGTCAGCGGCACTTACCTGGCAGAAGATCTCCGGCGGTCACGGGCTGGACTGCTTCATGGCCGCCATCCTCTTCTCCCTGGCGGTCACATGCAGTTTCTCGCGATAACTGCAGTGACTGCTGGGTAATCCCGGCCGTAAAGCAGTCAGTCCGATGACGTCACCGCCGGGGAAGCAGGTAATCAGCTGTGCTGCGTCGCGATGACAGGCTCTGCCTGTCATTGCGATGTAGCAGAGCTGGATCGTCGTGGGACAGTCGTTACTATGGACTGCGTCGGACAGGTGGTATACTGTTGGTTTGTTTTTTTTCTTTTTTTACAGGAGATCGATGGCGTCGCAGGAATGAGTGTATAATAAAATTAATGAAAACTGTGTTGTCTCTTTTATTTCATTAAAAGACTTTTTTCTTGCTTTGTCTTTTTTTTATACATTTAATAACTTTGGGATTAATAATGGATCGGTGTCTTATTGACACCTCTCCATTATTAACCGGGCTTATTGTCACCGTGCAATCAACGGTGACATTAACCCCTTATTACCCCACTTGCCACCGCTACAGGGCAGTGGGAAGAGCCGGGTAAAGTGCCACAATTGGCACATCTTTTGATGCGCCAAATGTGGGGCTGCTGTAGCCTGGTATTATCAGGCTGTTGAGGGCCAAAATCCATGGGCCTTGACAGTCTTTTAATACCAGGCCGCAGCAGTCTGCATTTTACTTGGCTGGTTAACAAAAATAGGGGGACCCCTACGCCGTTTTTTTTTCGAGGTGATCCCCTATTTTTGTTAACCAGCCAAGCTAAGCAGACTGCTGTGGCCTGGTATTATCAGGCTTGCAAGGTCCATGGATATTGGATCCTTACCAGCCTGAAAAACCAGGTCTCAGCGGTCTGCTTCATCTGGCTGGTTAACAAAAATAGGGGGGACCCCACGCCAATTTTTTTCGAGGGGATCCCCTATTTTTGTTAATCAGCCAAGATATGCAGACTGCTGTGGCCTGGTATTATCAGGCTGGCAAGGTCCATGGATCTTGGCTCCTTAACAGCCTGAAAATCCAGGCCTCAGCGGTCTGCTTCATCTGGCTGGTTAACAAAAATAGGGGGGACCCAACGCCATTTTTTATTCGAAGGGAACCCCTATTTTTGTTAATCAGTTCCCTCTGATGTCACTGATTGTGTCCCTGGCTGACCTGAAGTGAAAGTGGAAAGCAATCAATTAAGCTTTCCACTTCCTCTCCTGTCAGCCAGGAGAGGAACTCATTCATTTGGGGGTTTACTGTGAGGCTGCAGCATTAGCTGCGGTCCCTGCAGTAAACATTAACCCTTTCTGAAGGATTACACCGTGGGACCTGACTGTGCATGGGATAGGTAAGAATAATTTTGCTTTTTTATTTTTTTTTTATTACAGGAAATGGTTTTTGCAGTCAAATAAAAGATGGTCAAAAACATGTGTCTTTATTTCATTAAAATGATTTTTAATTAAAGTGTGTGTGTTTTATTTTTATTTCATGCAATAGGATTAATAATTGATAGTTGTCTAATTGACAGCTCTCAATTATTAACCTGGCTTAAGGTCACCTTTCAATTGCAATGTGGCTTTAACCCCATATTAACCCATTCGCCACCGCTACAGGGCAATGGGAATAGACGGGCAAAGTGCCAGAAAGGGCGAATCTAATTATAGATTTGTCTTTTCTGGGGTGTCTGGGGGCAGATGTTAGTAGCCAGGGGGGGCCAAAAATAATGGTCCCTCTCTGGGCTATTATTATCTGCCCCCATTCGCTGGCTTTGTCTGTCTGGTTGCGAAAATAGGGCGGGAGCCCACGCATTTTTTTAAAACAATTTTACACCTCATATATATATATATATACATGTCATTGAATTTGTGACACATATATATATATTTATATTTATAGTTCATACACTTCTACATAGTATAATAGCCGCTAATTCAATTGCCGGCTTTTGTGAAAATGCAGAACCCGACATGAAATGACACTTGGTGTACATAGGGTTAACCATGTCTTTTCATGTCCTTTGCTATCTGATTTGCACAAACAATTACATCAGTCTATGTGTGCAAAATTTCACACCTGTAGGGGTTAATTAAAGGTGTAAATTCGTAGCAAAAAAGTCCGTTTTTTTTACAACAAATTTACACCTTTAATTAACCCCTACAGGTGTGAAATTTTGCACACATAGACTGATGTAATTGTTTGTGCAAATCAGATTGCAAACGACATGAAAAGACATGGTTAACCCTATGTACACCAAGTGTCATTTCATGTCGGGTGCTTCTGTCTTTTCACAGAAGCCGGCTTTACCCGGCAATTGAATCAGAGAATATTTTACTATGTAGAAGTGTATAAACTATACATATATGTATATATATATGTCACAATGACATGTATATATATATATATTTATATGTATTCTATGTGTGTATATTTAGTGTTTACAAGGAAATAAAGGTTTTTTTTAGTTGCGATATTTTGTTCCCATAGACTTACATGGGACTTCCGGTATCGGAATCGGATATCGCCGATATTTAGTGATATCGGCGATACCATTCCGATCCGATATTTTTAGATATCGAGCAGTATCGCTCAACACTACCGTCTACCTGTCTTATATGATGCCATGAATGATGGGCATTGCTGGTACCTGCTGTCAGATTAGGCACCACACTTCTTACATCAGAGCACACTATGTAGCATGTTCCGTCAGGCTAGGTTCACATTTATACGCCTGCAGACTTAATGCGTTGGACGTATACATTAAAACGTATGCCATGCATCAACCTACAAATTTAAACAAGTACATTTGATACATATCGTACTTCCATCTTTGTCTCTATATGTTTTTTTACTTAAAAATAATCATTTTTTTTCCATCTAGTTTTACTGGTGTCAACAGTCCCATCCCACTCCATTTTGGCATCAGTTCTGTGAGGAGGTGTCCAGAGGAATAAACTTTTTTTCATCCCACATTAAAAACGCGTACCTTTGGTTAATTATGTTTTTTTCCCACAATACAACGTGATCAGGGCAAAACATAGTCAGAACATTTTTTTTACACTACGTGTTGCCCATTATGGTTTGTGTATGCCTCCATATATGTCTGAATACCATTTTTTTTTTGCAATTCAGACATATTTGTCCAGCAGACTGCACTGTATAAATGTGAGCCAAGCCTAAAGAAGTCCTTTTTGTCCAAGGAGGATAAAGCACATCATAAACACAAGTCCAAACTGTGTGTTGCTGTTTTGCAGTGTGTATTTTTGCCATGCTGATTTTATAGGTGAAAGGTATTTACTTTGAGCCTTTTTTTGGTTGTAATGGTGAATGCTTCAGGATTATCAATGACCAAAGGGGCGGCAAATTTTTCAGCCGCCCCGGGCCCCACAAACAGTTGCTACGCCACTGCACACACAAGATGGTGAGCCTGGCTGGGGGTCGATTTTTTTTGTTAAATGTGTCCCCTCACTGTGCTGGCACTTTACATTTACAATGGCTCTGGCTGCACTTTGCACCTTAGGGAGAGGGGCCCGACTGCACGCACTGTGGAGGGTGTAGGGGGCCCTGCATGCACTGCAGGTGCATACCTCCCAACCGTCCCGGATTGGCCTGGACAGTCCCGATTTTGTCCCCCTCCTCCCGCTGTCCCGGCGGGACACTATGTGTCCCGCAGTGAGCTGAGCCGCCACGCCCCCTATACACCCTATAGTTGCCTTCCAGCGCTGCACTTTAGCTTCTCACAGGAGAGCAATGACCTGCTGAGCTTTCCTACTCTGTGCACACAGGACCTGTGATGAGGTAACAGGAGGGGAGAAGTTGGGTGTCACATGGCCAGGCTCCTCCGTGTGCAAGTCTGCTGTGCTGGTTGTCATGGGTGCTGGCTGTCGCTGAGGCCGGGGTAAGTTTATGTGAGGGGTCAGGAGGGATTTACAGTGTGGATGTAGCAGAGTCGTGTGTGTACGAGGTGTATGGAGCAGAGCCATGTGTGTATTAGGTGTATAAAGCGGAGCCGTGTGTGAAAAGTGTATGGAGCGTAGCCGTGTGTGTACGAGGTGTACGGAGCGGAGCCGTGTGTGTATGAGGTGTATGGAGCAGAGCTGTGTGTGTATGAGGTGGCTGTAGCAGTGCAGTGTGTGTACGGAGCTGAGCCGCTCATCTCCGTACACACAGGGCTCCGTGCTTGAGCCGTGTGTGTACGGAGCAGAACCGTGTGTGTACGGGGTGTAGAAAAGTGGAGCCGCGTGTATATGAGGTGTACGGAGCGGAACCGTGTGTGTACGAGGTGTACGGAGTGGAACCGCATGTGTGCGAGGTGTATGGAGCGGAGTTGTATGTGTACGAGGTGGCTGTAGCAGTACAGTGTGTGTACGGAGCTGAGCCGCTCATCTCCGTACACACAGGGCTCCGTGCCTGAGCCGTGTGTGTACGAAGCAGAACCGTGTGTGTACAGGGTGTAGAGAAGTGGAGCCGCGTGTGTATGAAGCGGAACCGCGTGTGTACGAGGTGTATGGAGCGGAACCACATGTGTGCGAGGTGTATGGAGCGGAGCTGTGTGTGTACGAGGTGGTTGTAGCAGTGCTGTGTGTGTGCGGGGCGTACAAAACGGAGCCTTGTGTGTACGAAGTGTACGGAGCTGAGCCACATGTGTACAAGGTTTACGGAGCGTGGCTGCTTATGTACGAGGTTTACGGAGTGAAGCCGTGTGTGTACTGAGTGGAGCCATGTGTGCGCGAGGTGTACGGAGTG
The DNA here is from genome assembly GCA_033576555.1 of Oophaga sylvatica. NCBI lineage: Eukaryota > Metazoa > Chordata > Amphibia > Anura > Dendrobatidae > Oophaga > Oophaga sylvatica. Next base: position 122,692,622 of record JARQOD010000001.1, read on the forward strand.
GAGCCGTGTACGGAGTGGAGCCGTGTGTGCGCGAGGTGTACAGAGGGGAACCGCATGTGTATGAGGTGTGCGGAGCCGTGCATGTACAAGGTGTATGGTGGGGAGCATTCATACCTCCCAACAGTCCCGATTTTGAGAGAGGGTCTGCCCCGCTGTCCCGGCTGGCAGCTTACTTTCCCCGTGGACACAGGAGTACACGGCGGAGCCCCGAGGAGCACTTTAAACTCTGCTCTTTCTTTTCCTCAGTACCAGTCAGTGTGCGAACAGTACCAGCCACTGATCCCATAATGCCAGCCACTGTGCCCTCAGTACCAGTCCATGTGATCAGCAGGGCTAAATGGGTGTAGTTGGGGCGTGGACATGGGTGTGATTAGTTGTGAAATGGGTGTGATCAAGGGCGTGGCCTAAAATTTGCCACGGTGCGCGTCGCAACCTCGGTCCTTCTTTCCCATCTTCAAAAGTTGGGAGGTATGCAGGTGTGTGTGTGTGTGTGGAGTTAAGAGCACCTGTTTTTTTTTGGGGGGCCCCATTCAGACTTTTGCTATGGGGCCCCATGATTTCTATGTACGCCCCTGCCGTGGAGCGTTCCTACGTTGGTCCTAGACGCCTCGTCACAGCCTGAGAGGTTAACTACACCTAAAGATAGAAAGAGGAAAGCTATCTGCCCCTGAGCAGATCCCCAAAGAACATAGGAAGCCCCCAAACATGTAATGGCGGTTAGACAAGAGGAAATACAGACACAGACAGAAAATAGTATGAGCAAACGTTGGGGCCCAATCTGCCTTGACAGAAAAGGATAGTAAGGACACTTACTGCAATCCAAAAAACCCTAAAAAAATACCAACTCTACTAATTGCAAAAACACCTGAGATCACACGACCTCTACCACCTAAATTAGTTCTCTGGTGTAACAAAACAAAGCCGCAGCCACTGAAAAAACTGGAAAAGGCAAATGAACAAATAACAGTGGCTCAGATAAACTGAGAGGAGCACAAGCCCCCGGAGGGGACCTGGCTGACCTCCATAGAAGTGCAGGGAACAATGCAAAAAGCAAGCACAAAAATAAAAGCAGAAAATATCTTATCTGATAGCAGAAGATGCAGTCAAGACTTGGCAAGCTTCAAAGTGAACCAGGAACCACAGTTGAGACAAGAACAATTGATCACCGGCAACCATGATGGGAGGGAACCTCCCCCATATAAGACCAGTCTGTAACTCCTGATTGCCAATCCTCATTGAATGGTTCAGCACTGTTTGTAACCACCAGAGGGAGCTTCTGCTCAGAATTAATTTCTAACACATTCACAACAGTAGTGTATGTGAAAAGAAAATCATATCAGAACTCAGTAAGATATCTTGATGTAGAAACCTGGAACTTGACACCCAATGGTCAATGGTTTCTGTCGTGTTAAGTGACAGTCTACAATTTAATACACCAAGACACTTTTTTGTTGTGTGTTAAAGAGAATATTTCATCAGGTTTTTGCTACCTTATCTGAAAGCAGCATAATGTAGGAAAAGAGTCCTTGAATCCAGAGATGTATTACTTTGTTTACTGGATGGAGCAGTTAGGACACAGAGTTCTTATATTTAACTTGAAGCAGAACTGAGAAAGCTAATCCCGCCCAAACCAGGCTCTCTATGAATATAAAACCAATAGAAATCCTCTAATTCAATTAAATAAGAATACCTTCAACATTGAATACTATGAAGCAATAACAATTTCGAAGAAACAACTCGATCAAATATACTAAAATGTTACAATTTTATAAATATTATCAAATGAAAAATATACAACATACAGTATATATTAAACTGCAAAAGCCTCTGTGGTTTCATCAGGAAGTATATATGAATATAGTCTATTAACAGTGAGCTGCTTATCAGAGGACTAGTGGTTGCCTGCCTCTCAGACCTGGCAACATTAATCACTTATTGATAAAACCTTCATTAAAATTAAACGCACCCAGCTTAATAAATGACACATTGCTGCATTCAGTGTTTCAGCTCATATATCCTGCTTTCTTCAGAATACATAGCAATGCATCGCAAAAACTTTCTGACAAATTCCTTTTAAGCAACATAGTTCCCTTTATAGAAAATATTGATGTCTGTGCAGTGCAAGCATAGTGATTAGCACTTGGATTCAAAACCCACCAAGGAAAACATCTGCAAAGAGTTTTTATGTTCTTCGTGTTGGCGTCGGTTTCCTTCGGGTTCTCCCATTTCCTCCCATTCTCCAAAGACGTACTGATCGGGAATCTAAATAGTGAGCCCCAATTGGGACAGAGTTGATAATGTATGTAGAGCGCCGTGAAATTAATGGAACTATATAAATGAGTAAAATAACAAAATATATAGTTTGTTACAGAAAACAAACAAACTGTTCTTTACTCTTGATCCCCCTGGCTCTCCTGATGAGTCTTTGCAGTCCTTACTTTACATAAGCAGAACTGCAGTCAATCAGTGCGTTCAGCGACTCTGGTCTATGCATAAGGGCAGAGCCACTGATCTCAGTTATTGGCTGCAGTGCTGTCAACATGACGTCAGTACTGCAGCTAATTATAGACTCAGCGGTGGACCCAAGGATAGTGAGTTAAGCACAGTTTATTTGATTTTATAACAAACTGTGACTGGGGACTGGTGTTTTGTGAAATTTAAGTTAAAAATTTTACATCTATAATATTATTTCTTCTTATAAATTCATACTACTTGGCTAATTCCAACACTGCCTCACCTTGACTACGTTTTCAGATTCTGATTTTGTAGTCACAAAGAATATTATATGATCATGGTCTTGAAATGTATATACTTCATATTTTCATTGTGTCTTTTTGAGCAGAACATCTGCTGAGTTTAAATGTCCAAGAAAAGTAAATGTGATTTTATGAAAACTGATGCCCACTGTGCGTTAAAATATTTTATTGATAAAAAGTTAAAAACTGCAAAAAAGCACAACATTTACACTTAGTGTAAACACTGCCTAATTTTAAATGCATTTGCTTTACTAGAGAGAATACTTGTAATATATCTTCCTTAAGGTATACATATCATTTCTTTCTTGTTTTTTTTATATACATTATGGCCTATAATATGAATTGCTGAACAGTGAGGGTCTGAGTCCTTATACCCCATAGACCACTCAAAAAACTACTTTAAATTGTGCTTCTTAGAACACTAAAGTGATGAGCTGCTGCATGCAGTGTATGCACAAAGTGATGTTCAGGCTCAATGGCAAATCTATGAGATAGTGCATGAAGCTGTGTATAGAGACATAGACTTTCTATTGAACCTGAATACCACTATGTACAAGTGCTGTAGGCAGTCATTTGGAGTTAGAGCAGACGAAAAAAAAAGAAAAAAGGATTCAAAACATCCCTGTGATAATCTTAACCCCTTACCACTGAGGCCTATCTTCATTTTGCTCTTTTGTTTTTTTCCTCTACATCTAAGCACCATAACTTAAAATAAATAATTGGGGAAAAAAAATGCTTTTGCACCATTTTTTTTAGTTTAAATTCTGTGGTGAAAGTTACTCTGAATCATGATTCTCCAAGTCAGTATGATTACGACGTTGCTAAATGGAGAAAAAAACATTCAGAATTTAAAAAAAAAATGGTTTCTGCCATCATTTTTGGAGATCTGTACAATTTTTGCTTTTCTTTTGAGCAAGGTGAGTGAGGATTTATTTTTTGCATGATAAATTGACTGTTTTATTGACAATATTCTTTGGCTATAAACAACCTTTTGATTTGTTTTTATTCATCTTTTAGGAAGGAGTTGAAACCAATAAAATTAATTTCTGGCAATTTTATTGTTTCCTTGTTACACCTTTTGCTGATCAGGAGAATTACATTTACAGGTCTGGCAAAAATCAAGAGACCACTGCTCAGTTTTATAAAAATCAGCTTCTCTACATGTCTGACAGACATTCCATTCCAGTGTCAGTTGAATTCCAACCAGAGTACACCTTATTCTACGTATTCTACTTAATTTGCTTCTGATTAGGTGATCACCTGAACCAAATCTTATTTAACGAAGGAAAGTATAAAAAAAACTGCTGTGGTGTTAACAATCCTCTTGCAATAGGACAAGCTGGATGGCAAAACATGTGCTAGTAATATCCCAAAAGTAATAGGAATGAAAAAAAACTTTTCATCATGCTAAAGGAGGTGAAAGGAAAAGTCTTGAGTGAGGAAAAGAAGGGCTCAATTATGGCTTTACTAGCAGAGGGATACAGTGAGCTTCATGTTACCTTCATCCTTAAAATTATTAAGACGGCAGTCCATTACAACAAGGTCAAGCAGCATACTTTGGGGACAACAAAGCTACAGACCGGTAGAGGGCAAAAAATGGCTCTCCACTGACCGAGATGACCATCATCTTATTCGAATGTCACTCAGCAACCACAGGATGACATCAAGTGACCTACAAAAGGAATGGCAAATGGCAGTTGGGGTGAAGTGCACGGCAAGAACAGGTCATAACAGGCTCCTAGCGGCAGGGTTCAAGTCATGTAAAGCTAGAAAAAAGCCTTTCATCAATGAGAAGCAAACAAGAGCCAGGCTGAAGTTTGCCAAAGACCATAAGGATTGGACCATAGAGGACTGAAGTAAGGTAATCTTCTCTGATGAGTCTAATTTTCAGCTTTGCCCAACACCTGGTCAACTAATGATTAGACGGAGACATGGAGAGGTGTACAAGCCACAGTGTCTTGCACCCACTGTGAAGTTTGATGGAGGATCGGTGATGATCTGGGGATGCTTCAGCAAGGCTAGAATTGGGCAGGTTACTCTTTACGATGGACGTATGAATCAAGCCGTATACAAGGTTATCCTGGAAAAACAGTTGATTCCTTCTGCTCAGGCAATGTTCCCCAACTCTGAGGACTGTTTTTTCCAGCAGGACAATGCGTCATGCCACACAGTAGGTCAATCAATGTGTGGATGAAGGACCACCACATCAAATCCCTGTTATGGCCAGCCCAATCTCCAGACCTGAACCCATTGAAAACCTCTGGAATGTAATCAAGAGGAAGATGGATAGTCACAAGCCATCAAACAAAGAAGTACTGCTTACATTTTTGTACCAGGAGTGGCATAAGGTCACCCAAAAGCAGTGTGAAAGACTGGTGGAAAGCATGCCAAGACTCATGAAAGCTGTGATTAAAAATCATGGTTATTCCACAAAATATTAATTTCTGAACGCTTCCTGAGTTAAAACATTAGTATTTGTGTTTCTAAATGGTTATGAACTTGTTTTCTTACCATTATTTGAGGTCTGCAAGCACTGCATTTTTCTGTTATTTTTACCATTTCTCATTTTCTAAAAATAAATACAAAATTTATTGCTTGGAAATTCGGAGACATGCTGTCATAGTAGTAGTCAGTAGTTTATAGAATAAAAGAGCAATTTACATTTTACTTAAAAATATACCTATATAGAGAAAAATCAGATAAACTGAAAATTTTGCAGTGGTCTCTTTATTTTTGAACATGTTTATACCAAATAAAGCTTATTTTTTACTTCGTAGTTCTTTATGTTGAATAGGGGCATACGAAGGATAATTTGAACATATATATATATATATATATATATATATATATATAATATATATAATATATATATATTATATATATATATATATTTTTTTATTCTTTATACTTTTTTCTTATTATTGATTTTTTTTTATTTGAGGGTACTTGAAATGCAATATTGCAGTACATAGTAGTATCTAGCTGAGCTTCCAAGGATCAAATAGAAGATGCCTTCAGCATGAACCTTACTGACATAGTAACTGATTGGATCCCCGCGATCGAGTCACAAAGTGCCAATGAGAACTAGCAAGCATGAGCAGCAACACGCATTCCATTCAAAGAGGGACTGACAGCGTTTTTTAAATGCTTAACAGTCGTGCTCTGGCCGTGTCTGTTAGAGACATATGCTGGCAATTTAATGTAGCCAAAATTAGATGCATGTGGATAAAGATCAGCTCTTAAGCCCTCTCCTAATACAGGAACTGCTGCAATCACTTATATGTTCCTGATTTTGCTTCAAATGGTTCCATTTTAGCGATTGACTTTTACGTAATAAAAAAATGGGTTTGGATTCCATATTTTATATTTAATAGAAAATAATCCTTAAGCAAGGGTTTCTATTAGATATAGTCATATCAATTCAATCTAATTGAATTCCCGTAAATTTTTTACAATATTTATGTTCATCCCTCTGCCATAATGACAGTTCTGCTTCACGTCACTTGTCTTACCTATTGCATTATTCCTGTGTCCTCTTGTGTATAAATATGTGATTCTTCAGATGTTGTATTAGTCTTTGCCTGATGAAGAGACCTGAGTAGTCTCGAAAGCTTGCAATTTGTTACCATCTTTTCAGTTGGCCATTAAAAGGTATCAACCACTGAGGACCTCAAGTCTAAATATTTTTGTAAATTTTTTAGGAATTTCCTGAACACGGCAAAACTTAAACAATTTGTGATTCACATATTGTGAATCTCCTATAACGGTGGTCTCCATTTTACACATTGCAGAAGATTATATCAGTCAGCGAAGGACCATATGACATCAGGTGGGCTTTCCCATATTTCCTTGCAGCTATTATGTAGCATGGTGTACTGCAGCCATTTAGTAAGGACTATCATAGCCTGTATAAAAGCAAAAGCAAGAAATAAAGCAGCAATTGTTCAGTGAATCAGGATGATGTATTTCACAGCTTAGCCATATACATAGGGAATAAAGTCATAAAGCAATTTATAAATTGTACAGCTAATCCAGGTAAGAGAAAACAGTGGCAATCAATGTCAAATAAAGTACTGACCTTATTGAAGCATAAAATTGCTAAGCCAGACAGATGAAAGCCCAGTTGCCTAATGCCGTTTTTCAAGGCCTCAACACTGTTTGCTGAGCACTAGTGATGAGCACGTATACTCGTTGCTTGGGTTTTCCCGAGCACGCTTGGGTGATCTCTGAGTATTTTGGCATGCTTGGAGATTTAGTTTCTGTAAACGCATCTGCATGATTTATGGCTACTGGACAGCCTAAATACATGTAAGGATTCCCAAACAAACAGGCATTCCTCACATGTATTCAGGCTTGTCCAGCAGCCATAAATCATGCAGCTAGTCCACAGAAACTAAATCTCCGAGCATGCCAAAATACTCGGAGATCACCCGAGCAATGAGTATACTTGCTCATCACTACAGAACACCACTACCTGTTAACTTTTCTACCCACCTTGGGGATTGTTTTAAGATCCATGGATTGGGTGTTTCCATCTCTGTCTTACTAAATAGCTTTTATCTGAATCTTGTAGTGTCAGTGAGCATTTGTTAGGGTTTGCGGATCGCATCAAATATAAATTATGATAAGGTGCAATCACAACCCGGGGTCCACCTTGCGGTGATGGAAAAACTGCAGCTAGAAGACAATGGCAGAGCGAAGCTGCGAGTAAGCACCGTAACCACATCAAGTTAAATGTCACTCGGTGTGAACAGAGTGCAAAGTACCTGACTCTGTTACTTCACAAAGCAGAAGCAAACTGAAAGCACTTTAAGCTGTGCCTGTTAGATATCACAGGTGCACAGTAGTAATGATAATAGTTGGGGTCCCTGTAACTCATCCCCCATTATGCTGGTGATTGAGCCTGCCCTGTCACACAGTCTATGAAACTTGCACATGCGACGCTGTTGCCTGGTGCAGGTGCTAGGCTCAAGCGGGAGTTCCCACCCTACGCTGCCTGACGAGAACCACACTAGCAGTGCTAATATCAGAACACGTGCATACAGGGTGTTAACTGTTCCACCAACACACAAACAGCAATACAAGTGATCTTAGCGTGCCAATGGGTGCCCCAAAGATCCTTTTATAGACTGCGCCTAAGTCCAGTCAGATAAGACCTTGCTCTTGGGCAAATCCAGAGGCGGCACAGGATCTGAGCAGCTGATGACCGACCACCAATGTGAGGTCGCCACCTCACAAGCATGCTCAGTAGAGCAGAATATCTGCTTGCCGCTGTCTGAGTCTGAGCAAGACACTGAGACAGATGTCTTTGCTAAGCAGCATCCACTGTGGTCGAAATTGAATGGGAGACCGCAGAAGAAGACAAGGCTTGGGATCCATCCTGTGCAGAGGGAGAATTCCGGTACCTAACAACATTGCTCTCTTTTTTGCTTAAATAGTACAGCTAGTGTGGGACAGTACACCAGTGAAGAACAATATCCATTTACCCATAGCACATATGTTAAGGATACTCACTTTGACTTTTGACTGTATTTGCAGTAAAGAGTTTGGATATAGTGCTTGGCAAATTCAGAGTGTAATTTACATATTTTCAGGACAAATGGAGGGTTTGGAATACTTTCAATTTACTGCAAATTGAAGTTACTAGAAAAAATCTAAAAGAATGGGTAAATTCAAATAACAAAAAGATTTCTCATCTCTAGTTTCCATAATAAGGACACAAAACAGTAAGGTGAGAGATGCTTGTTAACTAGCAAAAGCAGTGAATTTTGGGTTTTACTAAATTTAAACTATTTACCAATATTTAATTCTTACAGTGTCATAATGAATTAATAAGAAATATAATTTATTTATGTCAATGGTATGAGGTAACCATCAAATAAAAAATAGCCCCTTAAAGGAACATGTCACCAAGTTTTCCCAGTATAAAATAAAGCCAGCAACTTTAAGTCCTCTTTAACCCCTTAACGACCGCCGATACGCCTTTTAATGGTGGTCATTAAGGGTACTTAAACCACAGCGCCGTTAATTAACGGCGCTGTGGAAAAAGCCTATTGCGTCCCCCCCAGGGTCGGATTTTCTTGGTAGCCGAGGCCCCAGAGAACATGATTCGGGTCGGTTTTTACCGACCCCGCTTTTGCTATTTTGTTATTAACCCTATAACGGCGATCGCAAAAAAAAAGGCTATTTTCCCTTTAATTTCTCTCTCCTCTGATGTGATCGCACATCAGAGGGGAAAGAAATGGGGTTCCCGGGACCCCCGATCAGCCCCGTGCCTCCCGATGTCCCCCTAGTCCTCCTGTGGCTCCCGCAGCTCCCGGCGTCATTTTGCGCCCGCAAAGCCGAGCCAGAGAACATAATTATGGTCCCCACCAGTCCCCCCACTTTTGCGATCGCAGTTATTAACCCTATAACGGCGATCGCAAAAGAAAAAAGAAGACGCGATCCTGCCTGCAATTTCTCTCCCCTCTGATGTGATCACACATCAGAGGGGAGAGAAATAGGGTCCCCAGGACCCCCGATCCCCCGGTACCTGAAGGTGTTCCCCCATGGCCCCTCTGCACTCCTTTCAGCAACCCCTGTCCTCTAATCCTCCGTCCTCTTCATCCTGTAAAAAAATCTGGCGGCAGATTCAAAAAATGAATGACTCCATTCATTCTGTAAAAGTACATTTTGATCACTGTGATAAGCTATCACAGTGATCAAAATAAAAAAAACAGTACATAAACCCCCCCTTTATCAGCCCCTTTGTTAGGGACATATAATAAAATAAAGAAATTTTATTTATTTTTATTTTTCCATTAAGGTTAGGGTTAGGGTTATAATTAGGATTAGGTTACAATTAGGGTTAGGGTTAGGCTGGGTTCATACTGAGTTATGGCAGTCCATTATATGGACTGCGTTACACCGTGGTGTAACACAGTATTAACGCTGCCATTCACCCCATTTGAGGGTGCATCGTGTTATGTTTTGGTAGCTGAGAAGAGCAGGCAAAAACGGCAATACACCAGAGAGGTTGGAATCTACTGGATTGCAGTACCCTGACTAACCACCACAACTAAAGGCAGCCGTGGAGCGTTCCTACGTTGGTCCTAGACGCCTCGTCACAGCCTGAAAGGCTAACTACACCTAAAGATAGAAAGAGGAAAGCTATCTGCCCCAAAGAACATAGGAAGCCCCCAAACATGTAATGGCGGTTAGACAAGAGGAAATACAGACACAGACAGAAAATAGTACAGTCATGGCCGAAAGTTTTGAGAATGACACAAATATTAATTTTTACAAAGTCTACTGCTTCACTTTTTCTAATGCCAATTTGCATATACTCCAGAATGTTATAAAGAGTGATCAGCTTAACAGCAATTACTTGCAAAGTCAATATTTGGCTAGAAAATTAACTTTGTCCCCAAAACACAATTTCAACATCATTGCAGCCCTGCCTTAAAAGGACCAGCTAACCTCTTTTCAGTGATTGCTCCATTAACACAGGTGTGGGTGTTGATGAGACATGGCTGGAGATCAATCTGTCATGATTAAGTAAGAATGACACCACTGGACACTTTAAAAGGAGGCTGGTGCTTGGCATCATTGTTTCTCTTCTGTTAACCATGGTTATTTCTAAAGAAACATGTGCAGTCATCATTGCAATGCACAAAAATGGCCTAACAGGGAAGAGTATCGCAGCTAGAAAGATTGCACCTCAGTCAACAATCTATCGCATCATCAAGAACTTCAAGGAGAGAGGTTCCATTGTTGCCAAAAAGGCTTCAGGGCGCCCAAGAAGGACCAGCTAGCGCCAGGACCGTCTCTTAAAAGTGTTTCAGCTGCGGGATCGGGCTACCAGCAGTGCAGAGCTTGCTCAGGAATGGCAGCAGGCAGGTGTGAGTGCATCTGCACGCACTGTGAGGCGGAGACTCTTGGAGCAAGGCCTGGTCTCAAGGAGGGCAGCAAAGAAGCCACTTCTCTCCAGAAAAAACATCATGGACAGACTGATATTCTGCAAAATGTACAGGCAGTGGACTGCTGAGGACTGGGGTAAAGTTATTTTCTCTGATAAATCCCCTTTTCGATTGTTTGGGACATCAGGAAAACGCCTCATTCGGAGAAGACAAGGTGAGCGCTACCACCAGTCTTGTCTCATGCCAACTGTTAAGCATCCTGAAACCATTCATGTGTGGGGTTCCTTCTCAGCCAAGGGAATCGGCTCTCTCACAGTCTTGCCTAAAAACACAGCCATGAATAAAGAATGGTACCAGAATGTCCTCCAATAGCAACTTCTCCCAACCCTCCAAGAGCAGTTTGGCGATCAACAATGCCTTTTCCAGCATGATGGAGCACCTTGCCATAAAGCAAAGGTGATAACTAAATGGCTCAGGGAACAAAACATAGAGATTTTGGGTCCATGGCCTGGAAACTCCCCAGATCTTAATCCCATTGAGAACTTGTGGTCAATCATCAAGAGACGGGTGGACAAACAAAAACCTAAAAATTCTGACAAAATGAATGCATTGATTGTGCAAGAATGGACTGCTATCAGTCAGGATTTGGTCCAGAAGTTGATTGAGAGCATGCCAGGGAGAATTGCAGAGGTCCTGAAGAAGAAGGGTCAACACTGCAAATATTGACTTGCTGCATTAACTCATTCTGTCAATATAAGCTTTTGTTACTCATATGTTTGCAATTATTATATTTCTGTCTGTGATAAGAATATCTGTCAAACACACATAAAAACCAGAGGGCAGCAGATCATGTGAAAATATAATATTTGTGTCAATCTCAAAACTTTTGGCCATGACTGTATGAGCAAACGCTGGGGCCCAATCTGCCTTGACAGAAAAGCATAGGAAGGATACTTACTGCAATTCCAAAAAACCCTAAAAAAAGCCAACGCTATTAATTGCAAAAACACCTGAGATCACACACCTCTACCACCTAAATTAGTTCTCTGGTGTAACAAAACTAAGCAGCAGCCACAGAAAAAAATGGAAAAGGCAAATGAACAAACAACAGTGGCTCCAGAGGAACCGAGAGGAGACCAAGCCCCCGGGGAGGGGAACCTGGCCAACCTCACAGAAATGCAGAGAAAAATGCAAATGGCAAGCACAAAAACAAAAAACAGAAAATATCTTATCTGAGAGCAGGAGAAGAGGCAAGACTCAGCAAGCTTCCAAGTGAACCAGGGACCACAGTTGAGACAAGAACAATTGATCACCGGCAACCATGATGGGGGGAAACCTCCCTTATATCCAGCCAGTCTGTAATTCCTGATTGCCAATCCTCATTGAATGGTTCAGTACTGTTTGTAACCACCAGAGGGAGCTTCTGCTCAGAATTAATTTCTAAAACATTCATAACAGTAACCCCCCCTTGAGGAGGGGTCACCGAACCCTCACTTGGGCAACCAGGTCGGTCAGGATGAGCTCTGTGATACGCACGTATCAGTCTCCTAGCATGGATGTCCGAAGCAAACACCCAAGAATTGTCCTCCTGACCATAACCTCTCCACTTAACCAAATACTGGAGTTTCCGTCTAGAAAAACGAGAATCCAATATTTTCTCAACCACGTACGCCAGATTGCCATCAACCAAAACAGGGTCAGGGGGCGCAGCCATAGAAACCACTGGCTCGACAAACCTCTTCAATAAGGACTTGTGGAACACGTTATAGATCTTAAATGTCCCTTGAAGAAGTAGACGAAAGGAAACAGGATTAAGAATCTCCATGATCTTATGAGGTCCAATGAACCTAGGCTTAAACTTAGGAGATGCAACTCTCATAGGGATATTTCTTGAGGACAACCAGACAAAGTCCCCCACTTTAAACCGAGGACCATCAGTCCTATGCCGGTTGGCAAACCGCTGGGCCTTCTCCTGAGAGAGGGACAACCTCTCCACTACCTGGTCCCAAATCTGCTGCATACGCTCCACAACAGAGTCAACACCCGGACAGACAGAAGCCTCCGTCTGTCCCGAAGAAAATCGAGGGTGAAACCCAAAATTGCAGAAAAATGGAGACATCAAAGTGGCAGAGCTTGCCCTATTATTAAGAGCAAACTCAGCCTTAGGCAAAAAAGAGACCCAGTCATCTTGATCAGCAGACACAAAGCATCTCAGATAAGTCTCCAATGTCTGGTTTGTTCTCTCAGTTTGTCCATTGGTCTGAGGATGAAAAGCAGAGGAGAAAGACAATTGAACACCAAGTTTAGAACAAAAAGTCCTCCAAAATCTGGAAACAAACTGGACTCCTCTGTCAGACACAATGTTCTCAGGAATGCCGTGTAACCGAACCATGTGCTGAAGGAACAAAGGCACCAATTCGGAGGAGGAAGGCAACTTAGGTAATGGCACAAGATGTATCATCTTGGAAAACCTATCACAAATCACCCAGATAACGGTCATTCTCTGAGAAACAGGGAGGTCGGAAATAAAATCCATAGAGATATGGGTCCATGGTCTCTTGGGCACAGGAAATGGCATCAACAAACCACTAGAGCGAGAGCAAGGCTTGGAGCGAGAGCAAGTCCCACAGGACTGCACAAACTCCCTGACGTCACGAGACAAAGTAGGCCACCAAAAGGACCGACTCACCAAGTCTCTGTTACCAAAAATTCCGGGATGACCGGCCAACGCGGATCAATAATTCTCAGACATCACACTCTTGTTCCACTGGTCTGGGACAAAAAATTTCCCAACAGGGCAGCGCTCGGGTTTATCCTCCTGACACCCCTCCAGAGCCAGTCTCAAATTGGGCGAGATGGCAGAAAGAACTACACCCTCTTTCAAAATAACAGCAGGATCAGATTACTCAGGAGAGTCCGCAAGGAAACTCCTCGAGAGGGCATCGCCTTAACATTCTTAGTGCCAGGAAGAAAGGAAACCACAAAATTAAAACGTGTGAAAAACAAGGTCCACCTGGCCTGTCTAGGATTAAGTCGCTTGGCTGATTCCAGATAAACAAGATTCTTATGGTCCGTGAGGACCAACACCTGATGTTTGGCTCCCTCCAGCCAATGTCTCCATTCTTCAAAAGCCCACTTCATGGCCAATAACTCCCGATTACCCACGTCATAATTACGTTCAGTTGGAGAAAATTTTCGAGAGAAAAAAGCACAAGGGTTACTTTTAGAGGTCTCAGGATCTCTTTGGGACAAAACGGCACCTGCCCCAATTTCAGAGGCATCAACCTCCACCTGAAATAGCAGAGAAACATCAGGCTGCCGTAGAACAGGAGCAGAAGTGAATCTCTGTTTAAGTTCCTGAAACGCAGAGACTGCCTCAGGAGGCCAATTCACCACATCAGAACCCTTTTTGGTCAAATCAGTCAATGGTTTAACAATAACAGAGAAATTACCAATAAATTTACGATAAAAATTGGCAAAACCCAAGAATCTCTGAAGAGCCTTTAATGAAGTAGGTTGGACCCAATCACAGATGGCCTGAACCTTGACCGGGTCCATTTCAATAACAGATGGAGACAAAATGAATCCAGAAATGAGATCCTCTGTACGAAAAAAGACACTTTGATCCCTTCACATACAGAGCATTCTCTCTCAAAATCTGTCCGAACATGTTTCACATGAGAGTCCCAGTCATTGGAAAAATCAAGATATCATCCAAATAAACAATCAGAAATTTATCCACAAAATCCCTGAAAATGTCATTCATGAAGGACTGGAAGACAGAAGGAGCATTAGTGAGCCCAAAGGGCATCACTAGGTACTCAAAATGCCCCTCTGGGGTATTAAACGTCATCTTCCATTCATCCCCGTGCTTAATGCGAATAAGGTTATACGCCCCCCTGAGGTCAAGCTTGGTAAACCAAGTAGCACTTTTCACAATGGAAAACAAGTCAGAAATCAAGGGTAACAGATATTGATATTTCACAGTGATATTGTTCAAGAGACGATAATCAATACACGGCCTTAATGAACCATCCTTTTTGGCCAAAAAGAAAAAACCAGCACCCAAGGGTGAAGAGGATGGTCTGATATGACCCTTCTCCAATGACTCCTTGATATAAGATCACATAGCATCATGTTCAGGTACAGACAAGTTAAAAAGGCGACCTTTAGGGAATTTACTACCAGGCACTAATTCAATAGCGCAGTCATCGCTCCAATGGGGGGGCAAGGATGCAGATTTTCTTTCGCTAAACTCATCAGAAAAATCAGTCAAAAAGTCAGGCACATCTTGAGCCTGGGGAGAGGCAGAAAAAACAGGAGTGTTGGCATTAACACATTGGCAGCCCCAACTGGTTACAGACACAGATTTCCAATCCAAAACAGGATTATGAGACTGCAACCAAGGGAAACCTAGTACAATAATGTCATGCAGATTAAACAGCACCAAAAATTTGCAACTCTCCTGATGATCAGGTTCAACCCTCATTATCACCTGAGTAGAGAACTGGGGTTTATTCTCAGCCAAAGGGGTAGAATCAGTCCCAGTAGGAGGAATAGACTTCCGTAGGGGTATCAAGGGAAATCCACAACGTTTAGCAAAATCAAAATCCATCAGGTTAATAGCTGCTCCCGAATCAACAAAAGCCTGAGCAGAAAATGTGGACAGTGAGCAAATCAGGGTAACAGTCAACAGAAATTTAGTCTGAACACTACCCAAGACAACTGAGCGTGCAAAACGTCTTCCCCGCTTAGGGCAGACTGAAATAGCATGAGAGGCATCACCACAGTAGAAACATAACCCATTGCGTTTTCGAAACTCATGACGCTGTGCCCCAGAAGCCACTCTATCACACTGCATGGGTTCAGAAGCTGGTTCACAAGGCAACACCATTCCATGCATACCTCTACGCTCACGCAAACGTCTGTCAATTTGAATCGCCAATGACATAGAATCATTGAGACCAGAGGGAGCAGGGAAACCCACCATAACATCTTTTACATTCTCTGACAGACCCTTCCGAAAAAGGGCTGCCAAAGCATCATCATTCCATTTGGTCAGAACTGCCCACTTTCGGAATTT
>JARQOD010000001.1:122708458-122770765 GCA_033576555.1 Oophaga sylvatica
AAAAAACCCTAAAAAAAGCCAACGCTACTAATTGCAAAAACACCTGAGATCACACAACCTCTACCACCTAAATTAGTTCTCTGGTGTAACAAAACTAAGCAGCAGCCACAGAAAAAAATGGAAAAGGCAAATGAACAAACAACAGTGGCTCCAGAGGAACCGAGAGGAGACCAAGCCCCCGGGGAGGGGAACCTGGCCAACCTCACAGAAATGCAGAGAAAAATGCAAATGGCAAGCACAAAAACAAAAAACAGAAAATATCTTATCTGAGAGCAGGAGAAGAGGCAAGACTCAGCAAGCTTCCAAGTGAACCAGGGACCACAGTTGAGACAAGAACAATTGATCACCGGCAACCATGATGGGGGGAAACCTCCCTTATATCCAGCCAGTCTGTAATTCCTGATTGCCAATCCTCATTGAATGGTTCAGTACTGTTTGTAACCACCAGAGGGAGCTTCTGCTCAGAATTAATTTCTAAAACATTCATAACAGTAACCCCCCCCTTGAGGAGGGGTCACCGAACCCTCACTTGGGCAACCAGGTCGGTCAGGATGAGCTCTGTGATACGCACGTATCAGTCTCCTAGCATGGATGTCCGAAGCAAACACCCAAGAATTGTCCTCCTGACCATAACCTCTCCACTTAACCAAATACTGGAGTTTCCGTCTAGAAAAACGAGAATCCAATATTTTCTCAACCACGTACGCCAGATTGCCATCAACCAAAACAGGGTCAGGGGGCGCAGCCATAGAAACCACTGGCTCGACAAACCTCTTCAATAAGGACTTGTGGAACACGTTATAGATCTTAAATGTCCCTTGAAGAAGTAGACGAAAGGAAACAGGATTAAGAATCTCCATGATCTTATAAGGTCCAATGAACCTAGGCTTAAACTTAGGAGATGCAACTCTCATAGGGATATTTCTTGAGGACAACCAGACAAAGTCCCCCACTTTAAACCGAGGACCATCAGTCCTATGCCGGTTGGCAAACCGCTGGGCCTTCTCCTGAGAGAGGGACAACCTCTCCACTACCTGGTCCCAAATCTGCTGCATACGCTCCACAACAGAGTCAACACCCGGACAGACAGAAGCCTCCGTCTGTCCCGAAGAAAATCGAGGGTGAAACCCAAAATTGCAGAAAAATGGAGACATCAAAGTGGCAGAGCTTGCCCTATTATTAAGAGCAAACTCAGCCTTAGGCAAAAAAGAGACCCAGTCATCTTGATCAGCAGACACAAAGCATCTCAGATAAGTCTCCAATGTCTGGTTTGTTCTCTCAGTTTGTCCATTGGTCTGAGGATGAAAAGTAGAGGAGAAAGACAATTGAACACCAAGTTTAGAACAAAAAGTCCTCCAAAATCTGGAAACAAACTGGACTCCTCTGTCAGACACAATGTTCTCAGGAATGCCGTGTTACCGAACCACGTGCTGAAGGAACAAAGGCACCAATTCGGAGGAGGAAGGCAACTTAGGTAATGGCACAAGATGTATCATCTTGGAAAACCTATCACAAATCACCCAGATAACGGTCATTCTCTGAGAAACAGGGAGGTCGGAAATAAAATCCATAGAGATATGGGTCCATGGTCTCTTGGGCACAGGCAATGGCATCAACAAACCACTAGAGCGAGAGCAAGGCTTGGAGCGAGAGCAAGTCCCACAGGACTGCACAAACTCCCTGACGTCACGAGACAAAGTAGGCCACCAAAAGGACCGACTCACCAAGTCTCTGGTACCAAAAATTCCGGGATGACCGGCCAACGCGGATCAATAATTCTCAGACATCACACTCTTGTTCCACTGGTCTGGGACAAAAAATTTCCCAACAGGGCAGCGCTCGGGTTTATCCTCCTGACACCCCTCCAGAGCCAGTCTCAAATTGGGCGAGATGGCAGAAAGAACTACACCCTCTTTCAAAATAACAGCAGGATCAGATTACTCAGGAGAGTCCGCAAGGAAACTCCTCGAGAGGGCATCTGCCTTAACATTCTTAGTGCCAGGAAGAAAGGAAACCACAAAATTAAAACGTGTGAAAAACAAGGTCCACCTGGCCTGTCTAGGATTAAGTCGCTTGGCTGATTCCAGATAAACCAGATTCTTATGGTCCGTGAGGACCAACACCTGATGTTTGGCTCCCTCCAGCCAATGTCTCCATTCTTCAAAAGCCCACTTCATGGCCAATAACTCCCGATTACCCACGTCATAATTACGTTCAGTTGGAGAAAATTTTCGAGAGAAAAAAGCACAAGGGTTACTTTTAGAGGTCTCAGGATCTCTTTGGGACAAAACGGCACCTGCCCCAATTTCAGAGGCATCAACCTCCACCTGAAATGGCAGAGAAACATCAGGCTGCCGTAGAGCAGGAGCAGAAGTGAATCTCTGTTTAAGTTCCTGAAACGCAGAGACTGCCTCAGGAGGCCAATTCACCACATCAGAACCCTTTTTGGTCAAATCAGTCAATGGTTTAACAATAACAGAGAAATTACCAATAAATTTACGATAAAAATTGGCAAAACCCAAGAATCTCTGAAGAGCCTTTAATGAAGTAGGTTGGACCCAATCACAGATGGCCTGAACCTTGACCGGGTCCATTTCAATAACAGATGGAGACAAAATGAATCCCAGAAATGAGATCCTCTGTACGAAAAAAAGACACTTTGATCCCTTCACATACAGAGCATTCTCTCTCAAAATCTGTCCGAACATGTTTCACATGAGAGTCCCAGTCATTGGAAAAAATCAAGATATCATCCAAATAAACAATCAGAAATTTATCCACAAAATCCCTGAAAATGTCATTCATGAAGGACTGGAAGACAGAAGGAGCATTAGTGAGCCCAAAGGGCATCACTAGGTACTCAAAATGCCCCTCTGGGGTATTAAACGTCATCTTCCATTCATCCCCGTGCTTAATGCGAATAAGGTTATACGCCCCCCTGAGGTCAAGCTTGGTAAACCAAGTAGCACTTTTCACAATGGAAAACAAGTCAGAAATCAAGGGTAACAGATATTGATATTTCACAGTGATATTGTTCAAGAGACGATAATCAATACACGGCCTTAATGAACCATCCTTTTTGGCCAAAAAGAAAAAACCAGCACCCAAGGGTGAAGAGGATGGTCTGATATGACCCTTCTCCAATGACTCCTTGATATAAGATCGCATAGCATCATGTTCAGGTACAGACAAGTTAAAAAGGCGACCTTTAGGGAATTTACTACCAGGCACTAATTCAATAGCGCAGTCATCGCTCCAATGGGGGGCAAGGATGCAGATTTTCTTTCGCTAAACTCATCAGAAAAATCAGTCAAAAAGTCAGGCACATCTTGAGCCTGGGGAGAGGCAGAAAAAACAGGAGTGTTGGCATTAACACATTGGCAGCCCCAACTGGTTACAGACACAGATTTCCAATCCAAAACAGGATTATGAGACTGCAACCAAGGGAAACCTAGTACAATAATGTCATGCAGATTAAACAGCACCAAAAATTTGCAACTCTCCTGATGATCAGGTTCAACCCTCATTATCACCTGAGTAGAGAACTGGGGTTTATTCTCAGCCAAAGGGTAGAATCAGTCCCCAGTAGGAGGAATAGACTTCCGTAGGGGTACCAAGGGAAATCCACAACGTTTAGCAAAATCAAAATCCATCAGGTTAATAGCTGCTCCCGAATCAACAAAAGCCTGAGCAGAAAATGTGGACAGTGAGCAAATCAGGGTAACAGTCAACAGAAATTTAGTCTGAACACTACCCAAGACAACTGAGCGTGCAAAACGTCTTCCCCGCTTAGGGCAGACTGAAATAGCATGAGAGGCATCACCACAGTAGAAACATAACCCATTGCGTTTTCGAAACTCATGACGCTGTGCCCCAGAAGCCACTCTATCACACTGCATGGGTTCAGAAGCTGGTTCACAAGGCAACACCATTCCATGCATACCTCTACGCTCACGCAAACGTCTGTCAATTTGAATCGCCAATGACATAGAATCATTGAGACCAGAGGGAGCAGGGAAACCCACCATAACATCTTTTACATTCTCTGACAGATTCTTCCGAAAAAGGGCTGCCAAAGCATCATCATTCCATTTGGTCAGAACTGCCCACTTTCGGAATTTCTGACAGTACAACTCAGCGTCCTCAAGCCCCTGATTTAATGCCAACAAGGTTTTTTCAGCTTGATCAGTGACATTAGGTTCATCGTACAATAACCCCAGAGCCAGAAAAAATGCATCAATATTACTCAAAACAGGGTCCCCAGGTGTCAGGTAAAAAGCCCAATCCTGAGGATCGCCGCGCAGGAGAGAGATGACAATTTGAACCTGCTGTGCTGCGTTCCCTGAGGATTTAGGTTTAAGGCAAAAAACAACTTACAGTTATTTTTGAAATTCAGAAATTTAGCTCGATCCCCCCAAAACAAATTTGGCATGGGGATCCTAGGTTCCACAATCGGCAACCCTGAAAGATAGGTAGCAATACTCCGAACTTCAGTGGCAAGCTGATCCACACGGCCAGACAACTGTGCAAACTCCATTGAGAGAAAAAAAAATCCTCCTCAGCACCCAGAGAAAAAGAGGAAAAAAATGAAGAAAAAAAAAAATCTCTGACAACTCTGACAACTTTTTTCTTTCCACACTATTTTTCCCTTCTGTGAGTACCATATAATTTTCAGTTATGGCCTGTGATACTATTATGTTTTGGTAGCTGAGGAGAGCAGGCAAAAACGGCAATACACCAGAGAGGTTGGAATATACTGGATTGCAGTACCCTGACTAACCACCACAACTAAAGGCAGTCGTGGAGCACTCCTACGTTGGTCCTAGACGCCTCGTCACAGCCTGAGAAGCTAACTACACCTAAAGATAGAAAGAGGAAAGCTATCTGCCCCAGAGCAGATCCCCAAAGAACAAAGGAAGCCCCCAAACATGTAATGGCGGTTAGACAAGAGGAAATACAGACACAGACAGAAAATAGTATGAGCAAACGCTGGGGCCCAATCTGCGTTGACAGAAAAGGATAGGAAGGATACTTACTGCAATTCCAAAAAACCCTAAAAAAAAGCCAACGCTACCAATTGGAAAAACACCTGAGATCACACGACCTCTACCACCTAAATTAGTTCTCTGGTGTAACAAAACTAAGCCACAGCCACAGAAAAAACTGGAAAAGGCAAATGAACAAACAACAGTGGCTCCAGAGGACCGAGAGGAGACCAAGCCCCCCGGGGAGGGGAACCTGGCCAACCTCACAGAAATGCAGGGAAAAATGCAAATGGCAAGCACAAAAACAAAAAACAGAAAATATCTTATCTGAGAGCAGGAGAAGAGGCAAGACTCAGCAAGCTTCCAAGTGAACCAGGAACCACAGTTGAGACAAGAACAATTGATCACCGGCAACCATGATGGGGTGAGACCTCCCTTATATCCAGCCAGTCTGTAATTCCTGATTGCCAATCCTAATTGAATGGTTCAGTACTGTTTGTAACCACCAGAGGGAGCTTCTGCTCAGAATTCATTTCTAAAACATTCATAACAGCATCGCGACACATGCCGTAAAGCGGCATGCATTCGCGACGTGCCGTCATTCAGTGACGGAGCCTCGGACGCGGGCTGCAGCGCCTGGGCTCCATCACCACTAGCGCAGATGAATCATCTGTGATTCCTCTGCGCTAGCGGGTATAACATAACGCTATCGCGTTATACTATACCGTTACCAGCCCGTCAACGCTATATGTTGAACGGGCTGGTAAAACGCAATATGATCCAAGCCTTAGTGTTAGGGTTATAATTAGGGTTAAGGTTGGAATTAGGGTTAGGGTTACAATTAGGGTTAGGGTTACAATTAGGGTTGGGATTAGAATTAGGGTTGGGATTAGGGTTAGGGTTGTGATGGGGTTAGGGTTGGAGCTAGAATTGAAGGGTTTCCACTATTTAGGCACATCAGGGGGTCTCCAAACACGACGTGGTGTTCAAAAAGTCAAATGGCGCTCCCTGTAAGGTTCTATGTATATATTCCTGAAACTCAGTTTGTTCGTCAGCCATTTTACTTTCTGTCTTGCTGCAGCTATCTTGCCCTCAGTCAAAATGGAGTTTCCAGTTTGCATGTTCCCGCCCTGATTCTCTCCTTTGCTTCTTAAGCAGCCACAGCTGAGCAATCAGTGCTTCAGAATCTAGCCTGCAGTGAACCTGTGACTTGACTCCTGTAAGCCTTGGACCTTGTACTCCAGCTATTCCTACTGAGGAACTCTGAAGCACTTGTGGACTCTGAACCCTGCTCTTTGAAAGACCCACGTTTGCATGGACTTACAGTAACAGAGAAGAAGATCCTGAATCTGTATTGGAGAGTGATTGCTGAGCTTGGATTACTCTTGCCTGCTGTGTCTCCTGTTTCTGTGTCTGCAAACTGTGTGACTATTTCTGCCAACTTGTATGAAGTAATACAGGACTTTTCTATATCAAACCTGTGTCTCATGTATGTTCATCGCACCCAAGCACAAGACGCTATATGAACTGTACTACATACATTACAAGATTCTGAAGCCAAAACGTTAGTGTCTGCTGGGTCTGGAAGGCTGTGTCTGCTGTACTGTGGATATCAGACGTCCGGTTGTACTTTCTGTGATGACAGTGGTTGTGACTTCTCACAACCATTCCAGGTGATCAATTCCCTTAAGTTTTTTCTATTTTGCAGTGTTACCACAGGTAAACACTATTGTTTTTTTTTTCTCCTTTCTTTTCTCTTTTTTGTCTGCTGTAACTCTGGATATCAGATGTCTGGTTGAAACTTTCTGTGATGATAGTGGTTGTGACTTCTCACAACCATTCCAGGTGAGCAGTTCCCTTAATTTTTTTTTCTCTCTGCAGTGTTGCCACAGGTGAACACTATTGTTTTTTTTTCTCTCCTCTTCTTCCAGTAATCCTGTCTTAAAAGATCTGGAAAATGGAGGCCCGCTTAAAGGAACTTTGCGGAGTGACTGATAATATCCTTGCAGATTTGCAGAATATAAAGACCCGTTTTACAAATCTACAGGACCTCAATAATCACAATTTGCAAGTGGTTGGACAGACTACCCAGGATTTGCGAGCCAGGATTGAGGTTCTAGAGGGGCGAGTCCAGGCTCCTGCCGTAGCCCCGAGTGCTGGGATTCCCAAGTTGCCCACTTTTCGTTTTGGCGGTGAACGTGAGAAATTCAGGGGATTTATTAATCAATGCAATCTTTTTTTTTCTGCACAAGCTTCACAATTTCCCACTGAACGATCTAAGGTGCTTACTATAATTATGTTGCTTACCAACAAGGCTTTAATGTTGGCAAACCCTCTGATTGAGACTGAGGATGATTGTTTGAATCACCTTGATGATTTTATTTCAGCCATGGGGCAGGTGTTTGATGACCCAATCGAGGTGCAACACTGAAGCAGCCATGTTAGCTTTGCGCCAAGGTAAGCACTCGGTAGCTGAATATGCCTTGGATTTCAGGAGATGGGCCCTTGATACCACCTGGGACAGTTCTGCCAAAAAATCTATTTTTCGAAAGGGGTTATCTCCACTGATTAAGGATGAACTTGCTCGTGCCGACCCTCCCATTGCGTTAGGTGACTTTATTAACTACTGCATCCGTATTGATACTCGTCTGACTGAACGCAGGCAAGAGAGATGGTTCGAAAGCAATCGTACTAACCTTTTCCTACCTTCCTCTCCAGCTAAGGAACCTTTGAGTAGGATTACACGGGAACCTGAACCTGAACCCATGCAGGTAGACTCTTTACAACGACGGGTTAGTGATGCACGCAAGGAACATCGTTTTAAGGAGAATCTATGTTTCTATTGTGGTAAGTCAGGGCACTTCATTATAAACTGCCCCAGCCGTTCTCGTAAGACTACTGCAGCACTCATTCATTGTGAGTGTTGCGAGAGGGGATCTGTCAGGTCCGAGCCTCAGGCTCCAGAGAGATCTGCAGCAACAGATCTTGATTTCTCGGACTTAAACTCCGTTACCTCTGAGGACGTTGACTGTGTAAACGCTGCCATTTTTCAAGTTTCCTCAGCGGTGTCCCAGCTGAGTTGTAAGAAAAACAATTCTCATTGCTTTCTTTCCATCAAACTCTGGGTTGACTCAGCTTGGGTGTCTAGCTCTGCTATGATCGACTCAGGGGCAAGTGGAAATTTTATGGATGTCTCCTTTGCTCTGAAACAGGGAATACGTTCAGTGAAGAAGGCTACTCCAGTACAGATGGAAAATGTGGATGGCTCCCTGCTGACCTCTGGACCAGTGGATCAGGAAACAGAGCCTTTGAGGGTTCTTATGGGTAAAGATCATCAAGAGAAACTGTCCTTTATGCTTATCTCTTCTCCCCACTTTCCCATTATTCTAGGGTTACCATGGCTGCAGGCTCAGAATCCTACCATTAACTGGGAGACCAAGGAATTACACTTTCCAGAGAAACAGATGAGTCCAAAAGTTTCAGCTTGCTCTGTTCCTAAAGGAATCATGTCAGTCCCTGAACTACCAGCTGTATACCAGGACTATGTGGATTTATGTGACAAGAAGAACGCTGACCAGCTTCCTCCTCACCAACCATATGATTGTCCAATTGAATTATTGCCTGGAGCAGAGATACCTTTTGGTAAGATCTACCCCCTGGCGGGGCCCGAGCTAAAGGCTTTAAAGGATTACATAGATGAAAATCTAGCCAAGGGCTTCATACGCCCCTCTTCATCTCCTGCAGGTGCACCCATCTTCTTTGTAAAGAAGAAAGATGGATCTCTGAGACCATGCGTAGACTATAGGGAACTCAATAAGGTTACTATTAGAAACCGTTATCCATTGCCTTTAATCCCTGAGTTATTGGAGAGAGTGCGACATGCCAAAATTTTTTCTAAACTAGATCTTCGTGGGGCCTATAACTTAGTCCGTATTAGACCTGGGGATGAATGGAAGACTGCATTCAGGTCACGCTATGGACACTTTGAATATCTAGTTATGCCTTTTGGTCTGAGTACCACCCCAGCCACTTTCCAACACTTGGTGAATGACATCTTCAGGGATCTCCTAGATACATTCGTGGTAATTTATTTGGATGATATTCTAATTTTTTCTAACTCCACAGAGGAACATCATGGACATGTGAGAATGGTCTTGGAACGTCTAAGACAAAATCATCTTTACATCAAACTTGAAAAGTGTGAATTCCATAGGACCGAAATTCAATTTCTGGGGTATGTACTGTCTACACAAGGAATTAGTATGGATGGAAGCAAAACCCAAGCCATCAAGGATTGGCCAAGTCCTAGAAATGTGAAGGAGGTACAGCGCTTCATCGGGTTTGCCAACTTCTATAGACGTTTCATTAGAAATTTCTCTGAGGTAGTGTCACCTATCACTCAACTTACCCGGAAAGAGTCTAGGTTTTCCTGGACTCCCAAGCCCAGGAAGCATTTTCCCGTCTAAAAGATAAATTTACCACTGCACCTATCCTAGTACATCCCAACCCCGAGCTTGCCTTCATAATAGAGGTGGATGCTTCAGACTGTGCCGTTGGAGCTATACTCTCTCAGAGAACAGGTGAGAAGAATGTCTTGCATCCCTGTGCCTTCTTTTCCCAGCAGTTGTCTTCGGCTGAGAGGAACTACGATGTGGGCAATAGAGAGTTGTTGGCCATTATTGCCGCCTTCAAAGAATGGAGACACCTTCTTCAGGGAGCTGCACAGCAAATAGTCGTCCTGACAGACCATCGTAACCTTGAGTTTATCAGGTCGGCTAAGTGCCTGACTCCTCGCCAGGCTCGCTGGAATCTTTTCTTAAACCAATTTAATTTTATCATCTTTTATAGACCAGGATCGCGCAATGGAAAGGCTGATGCACTCTCTAGGATTTACTCAGCAGAGACACGTCCAATTACTACTCCTAAGACTATTCTTCCTGACTCTAGATTCCTAGGAGTAATTCATAATCAAGACCTACTTAAGGACATCAAGGAAGCATACCATGCGGATTCCTTTTTGGCACAACCCCCAAGGGACGTAAGTCTTGTCTTTAAGAATGGTGTGTGGATTCAGGGACAACGCCTGTATATTCCTGAAACAGTCAGATTGAGAGTATTGCAACTCATTCACGATTCCAAGATAGCTGGGCATAGAGGAATTCTAAAGACACAGGAATTTCTTTCTCGTTTCTTTTGGTGGCCCACTTGCAGGAAGGATGTTTTGAATTATGTCACTTCATGTGAGGTCTGTGCAAGATGCAAAACACCTCGCTCCTCACCAACTGGTCTGTTACAGCCTCTTCCCACCCCGTCCCGCCCGTGGGGATCCATTTCTATGGACTTCATTGTGGAGTTACCAACCTCTTAGGGGAAGAACACCATTCTAGTGGTGGTTGACCGTCTAACAAAGGCAGCTCATTTTATCCCTTGTGTCGGCTTACCCACTGCAAAACAGACATCAGATTTGATGATTAAAGATGTGTTTCGCTTACATGGAGTACCGGATGAGGTTATTTCGGATCGAGGGGTGCAATTCACTTCTAGGTTTTGGCAAAATTTCTGTGCAGCATTGGACATTAAAGTAAACCTTTCTTCTGCTTTTCATCCCCAGACTAATGGACAGACCGAACGAACCAATCAAACCCTGGAGCAGTATCTCCGCTGCTTTATCTGCCACCTACAGGATGATTGGGTGGATCTACTTCCATTAGCTGAGTTCTCTTATAACAACTCTCAGAGTGCCTCCACTAAACAGTCTCCTTTTTACTCTAATCTAGGTTATCATCCTAACATTCTACCACGATTTCCCATAGAAACGCCTTTACCAGCAGTGGCTGAAAGAATCACGTCTTTACAGAAGAATATGGATCTTCTAAAGGAGAATCTGGAATCGGCTCAGGAAAGGTACAAGAAAGCAGCAGATAAATTTCGTAAAGCTGCACCAGCTTTCAAGGTAGGAGACCTGGTCTGGCTGTCAACCAGAAATCTTAAGTTAAGGATTCCATCGTCTAAGTTGGGACATAAGTACATTGGACCCTATAAAATCAGTAAAATTATAAGTGCCGTTGCTTGTCGTCTTCAACTGCCCAGAACTATGAGAATCCACCCTGTCTTTCATGTATCCCTACTAAAGGCTGCGACACCCAATACGTTTCCTGGACGTTCCTCTCCTTGCCCTGACCCAGTGCTAGTCGATGGTCAGGAAGAATTTGTGGTGGAAAGGATTTTAGATTCCAGGTTGTATAGAAATCAGTTACAATATCTGATTAAATGGCAGGGCTACCCAGTGGAGGACAACTCATGGGAACATGTCAATAACGTTAATGCTCCTCGCTTGTTCCTCAGTTTCATCAGAGGTACCCACACAAGCCTGGTCTGAGGTCATCCGGAGGTTGTCCTTAAGGGGGGAGTAATGTAAGGTTCTATGTATATATTCCTGAAACTCAGTTTGTTCGTCAGCCATTTTACTTTCTGTCTTGCTGCAGCTATCTTGCCCTCAGTCAAAATGGAGTTTCCAGCTTGCATGTTCCCGCCCTGATTTCTCCTTTGCTTCTTAAGCAGCCACAGCTGAGCAATCAGTGCTTCAGAATCTAGCCTGCAGTGAACCTGTGACTTGACTCCTGTAAGCCTTGGACCTTGTACTCCAGCTATTCCTACTGAGGAACTCTGAAGCACTTGTGGACTCTGAACCCTGCTCTTTGAAAGACCCACGTTTGCATGGACTTACGGTAACAGAGAAGAAGATCCTGAATCTGTATTGGAGAGTGATTGCTGAGCTTGGATTACTCTGGCCTGCTGTGTCTCCTGTTTCTGTGTCTGCAAACTGTGTGACTATTTCTGCCAACTTGTATGAAGTAATACAGGACTTTTCTATATCAAACCTGTGTCTCATGTATGTTCATCGCACCCAAGCACAAGACGCTATATGAACTGTACTACATACATTACACTCCCTCCCTTCCGAGCCCTGCCGTGCGCCCAAACAGTGGTTTACCCCAACATATGGGATATCAGCGTACTTAGGACAAATTGAACATCAATTTTTGGGTTCTAATTTCTCCTGTTACCCTTGGGAAAATAAAAAATAGCTGGCTAAAAAATCATTATTGAGGAAAAAAATGATTTTTTATTTTCACGGCTCTAAGTTTATAAATTTCTGTGAAACACTTGGGTGTTCAAAGTGCTCACCACACATCTAGATAAGTTCCCTAAGGGGTCTAGTTTCCAAAATGGGGTCACTTTGGGGGATTTCCACTGTTTAGACACATCAGGGGGTCTCCAAACACGACTGGCGTTCAAAAAGTCAAATGGCGCTCACTCCCTTCCAAGCCCTGCCGTGCGCCAAAACAGTGGTTTAACCCAACATATGGGATATCAGCGTACTCAGGACAAATTGCACACCAATTTCTGTGGTTCTAATTTCTCCTGTTTCCCTTGGGAAAATAAAAATAGCTGGCTAAAAAAATAATTTTTGAGGGAAAAAATGATTTTTTATTTTCACGGCTCTGCGTTTATAAATTTCTGTGAAGCACTAGGGGTTCAAAGTGCTCACCACACATCTAGATAAGCTCCTTGGAGGGTCTAGTTTCCAAAATGGTGTCACTTGCAGGGGGTTTCTACTGTTTAGGCACATCAAGGGCTCTGCAAACACAACATGACGCCCGCAGAACATTCCATCAAAGTCTGCATTACAAAATAGTGCTCCTTCCCTTCCAAGCTCTCTCATACACCCAAACAGTGGTCCCCCCCACACATATGGGGTATCAACATACTCAGGACAAATTGGACAACAACTTTTGTGGTCTAAATTCTTCAGTTACCCTTGGGAAAATAAAAAATTGGGGACTACGCGATCAGGTTTGTTGAAAAAATATGATTTTTTATTTTCACGCCCGGGCGTTATAAACTTCTGTGAGGCACTTTGGGGTGCAAAGTGCTCACCACACATCTAGATAAGTTCCTTAGGGGGTCTAGTTTCCAAAATGGGGTCACTTGTGGGGGGTTTCAACTGTTTAGACACATCAGGGCCTCTACAAACTCGACATGGCGTCCAGCCAATTCTGCGTTGAAAAAGTCAAACGGCGCTCCTTCCCTTCTAAGCTCTGCCATGCACCCAAACAGTGGTTTACCCCCACATATGGGGTATCAGCATGCTCAGGACAAATTGCACAAAAACTTTTGTGGTCTTGTATCCCTTGGGAAAATAAAAATTGGGGTAAAAAGATTGTTTTTGTGGAAAAAATATGATTTTTTATTTTCACGGTTCTATGTTATAAACTTCTGTGAAGCACTTGGAGGCTCAAAGTGCTCACCACACATCTTGATAAATTCCTTAGGGGTCTAGTTTCCAAAATGGGGTCACTTGTGGGGGTTTCCACTGTTTAGACACATCAGGGCCTCTACAAACGCAATATGGCATACAGCCAATTCTGCGCTGAAAAAGTCAAACGGCGCTCCTTCCCTTGCGACCTCTGCCATGCACCCAAAAAGTGGTTTACCCCCACATATTGGGTATCGTCGTATTCAGGAGAATTTGCACAACAAATTTTGTCGTTCATTTTTTCTTTTAACACTTGTGAAAATAAAAAAAATTGGTTCCGAAATAAAGTTTTTGCAAAAAAAGTTAAATGTTAATTTTCTCCTTCCACATTGCTTCAGTTCCTGTAAAACACATAAAGGGTTAATAAACTTCTTGAATGTAGTTTTGAGCACCTTGAGGGGTGCAGTTTTTAGAATGGTGTCACTTTTGGGTATTTTCTATCATATAGACTCCTCAAAGTGACTTCAAATGTGATGTGGTCCCTAAAAAAAAATGGTGTTGTAAAAATGAGAAAACGCTGGTCAAATTTTAACCCTTATAACTTCGTAACAAAAAAAAATTTTGTTCCCAAAATTGTGCTGATGTAAAGTAGACATGTGGGAAATGTTATTTATTAAGAATTTTGTGTGACATATCTCTCTGATTTAAGGGCATAAAATTTAAAGTTTGAAAATTGCTAAATTTTCAAAATTTTCACCATATATCCGTTTATTTCATAAATAAACACAAGTCATATCAAAGAAATTTTACCACTAACGTGAAGTACAATATGTCATGAAAAAACTTTCTCAGAATCAGCGGGATTCGTTAAAGCGTTCCAGAGTTATAACCTCATAAATTGACAGTGGTCAGAATTGTAAAAATTGGCCCGTCATTAAGCTGCAAAATGGCTGTCACTAAGGGGTTAACTTCTTTCTAGTATGCTGTTTGTATGTCCCCAATCCACTCTAAAAGGCACAAAAATACCTTATATTAAACTTATAGATAGCGTGGTCTGGTCCGATGGTGGGCACTGGTCTTGATCCAATGCCTCCTCTATTGTTTCAATCACCGACCTACTTCCCTGCATTGTGTGGATGATGCATTCTATGTCATCCATACAGTGTTTCCCATTGTGCTATTGTTCAGGTGCACTTCTCTCTGCCCTGCTGAGGGAAGAGCAAAAGTGCAATAGTGCGCATACGCTGGCTTTACCTATGGGTTATCAGTGCTCTTTGGCCTCTACTGGCTCATGGGCACGATACTACTTTTCTCTGTCCTTGGCAGGGAAGAGAGTTATGCGACTGTGCTGGAGCACGATGGCAGACACTGTGTGGATGATGTAGAATGCGTCATCCACACACAACTGTCATGGGTGCATCGCCACGAAGATCGTCGCGATTGCACATTCTGACTTCTCACAGCTGAGCTGCTGTTTCTTTGTGTTTGGTAATGAGAGAGTTAATTTTATCTAGCTCTTTGCTAAGACTAGGTCCAGCCTCGCCCGGCTGCTTTGGATTATGTTCTAATTAGTTTCCTTTATATTCCTGCCAGTCTGGGTGTTTGATGCCGGTGAAAGCATTCATATAGTTTAGCAGACTGGAGCGGTTCTGAGAATACTTAAGCTAAGAGCTCCTTAGTTGTTTTTACTCTTATAGCTTATAGTTTATCTCTGAGACCTTAGGTGTTCCTACTGTGTGTGAGTGTTGTATGTAAGACTTTATTTACTTTATTTCTTGTCTTTCTTGTATGTCTTTCTGTTCATTAACCGTTACCCGGTCATTCCCTTTGGTGGTATTCAGGGTCCTTCTTAGGACTAGAATACAGTTGGCAGGGATTGATAGGAGACAGGGTTTACGCTGGTGGCCTGGACCTCTGTACCTTTAACAGTACCTCCAGGTTGAGGGATTAGTTAGGACCCCAGTTAGGGTCAGCTTAGACCCCGGTCACCCTCTAGCCGGAGACAGCGTATAACGGATTCCGTTTTGACCCACTGGACTTTCTGTCAGGTAAATCTATGTTATCATATAGCTATGCGCATGTTATATAGTATGTTGCCCTTTTGATATAGATTATTGTCATCACATATATATATCTGCTATACAGCGTGACATTTTCACCGGACCAATACTAAAGATTCTCCCCAGCTGTCATGGATCCAGTTGCCCAGTTGGCCCGGCAGTTGCAGGGGTTGTCCATGGAATTTGCAGACATTAAGTCCAAGGTTTTGTCCCCCCGGAGCAAACCAGATCTGAACCTAAGGTTGCTCTCCCGGACAGGTTCACTGGTGGGCGGGACAAATTTTTTACTTTCCGGGAGGCATGTAAATTGTACTTTCGGCTGCGGCCTCGGTCATCTGGGAGTGAAGAGCAGAGGGTGGGAATTGTTATCTCGCTCTTACAAGGGGACCCTCAATCTTGGGCGTTCTCTATTCCTCCAGACTCCCCAGATCTCCAGTCAGTGGATCGATTTTTTGCTGCCCTGGGTCTGGTATATGATGATCCGGATCGAGTCTCCCTTGCTGAAACAAGGTTACGTAAAATACGGCAAGGAAATCGTCCAGCGGAGGAATATTCTTCTGAGTTCCGTAGATGGGCAACAGATACTCAGTGGAATGACCCAGCTCTTAGGAGCCAGTTTTGTCAAGGGTTGTCTGACAAATTAAAAGATGTGTTGGCTCAGTATGATTCTCCTCCATCACTGGAGGCTGCTATGGCCCTCGCTATTCGCATTGATAGACGTCTTCGGGGAAGACGCGAGGTAACTCCGCCCCCGTGATGACTCCACCTACTACTAAAGTCCCTTATACTGAGGTTCCCCTGGTCTGTTCTGAGGAACCCATGCAGTTGGGAGGGACATCATTTTGTAGGAGGGAATCAGCGGGGAGCCGCAAGACTAGAAGGTGTTTCTTTTGCGGGAGAGAGGGACATTTTGTTGGGGGGTGTCCATCCCGGACCTCTTTGAACCAAGGAGTTAACCTGGGAGTGTGTATTTCGTCCCCAAATCCCTCTCAGTTTCTCGTGCCTGCGGAGGTGGTGATTGGTACTAGAACTGAGAGGATTTCTGTTTTTCTTGATAGTGGGTCCGGGGCTAATCTGGTGGACGCTCGGTTTGCCCAGGTGCATGGTATGCAACTGAGTGTATTGGCCAAACCGGTCCCTATACTCTCTATTGATTCTAGACCTCTTGGTCAAGGTAGCTTGGTACAAGCTGTTCATAACATAGATCTTCGAGTAGGGGCAATACATAAAGAGCAATTGTCTTGTTATGTGTTGGAGGGTCTGCCTGCTCCTATTGTGTTGGGACTTCCTTGGTTGGCTAAACATAACCCAGTGATTGATTGGCAATCCAGAAAGATAAGCCAGTGGGGTGAATTTTGCAAGAATAACTGTATGAGCACGGTCATCGGTGCGGTTGTGCCTAGGACTTTACCTCCTTTTCTGGAGGACTTTTGGGAGAAGTTCTCAGAGGAGGGGTGTAAAGAGTTACCTCCTCATCGCACATATGACTGCTCAATAAAGTTGCTTCCTGATGCCTTATCTCGTACTTTCCCAGGGGCCGGGAAGACGGATGATCCGGTTCCTATTCCTCAGGAGGGAGTTGTAGTGTCAGCTGTATGCTCTGAGATTGAGGGGGAGGTATTGGGGGCTCAGGGGGACGCCCCTGTGGGACTTCCAGGGAGACTGATAGTTCCAGATCGCTTAAGACTGAAGGTTACGGAGAACCCTTACAAACGGATGGCTGATAGGAGGAGAGTTTCTGGTCTAGATCTGAAGGTGAACGATCTGGTGTGGTTGTCTACCAGGAATATAAAACTTAAAGTTCCCTCCTGGAGGTTGGGTCCCAGATTCATCGGGCCATACAGGATCAGTTCCATAATTAATCCTGTGGCATTTCGTCTGGACCTCCCTCCTACGTTTAAAATTCATAATGTGTTTCACAAGTCATTACTTAAAAAGTATGTGGCACCAGTCATACCGTCACCTCTACCTCCTCCTTCAGTGGTAGTCAATGATAACGTGGAAGTTCATTGGAGGGGGTATGGTCCTGAGGAGAGGACGTGGGTCCCTGCGTCTGATGATAACGCAGATCGATTGGTTCGGACCTTTCACACAATTTACCCGGACAGACCTGGTCATGAGGGTCCGGAGGCCCCTCGTAGAAGGGGGGGTACTGTCATGGGTGCATCGCCACGAAGATCGTCGCGATTGCACATTCTGACTTCTCACAGCTGAGCTGCTGTTTCTTTGTGTTTGGTAATGAGAGAGTTAATTTTATCTAGCTCTTTGCTAAGACTAGGTCCAGCCTCGCCCGGCTGCTTTGGATTATGTTCTAATTAGTTTCCTTTATATTCCTGCCAGTCTGGGTGTTTGATGCCGGTGAAAGCATTCATATAGTTTAGCAGACTGGAGCGGTTCTGAGAATACTTAAGCTAAGAGCTCCTTAGTTGTTTTTACTCTTATAGCTTATAGTTTATCTCTGAGACCTTAGGTGTTCCTACTGTGTGTGAGTGTTGTATGTAAGACTTTATTTACTTTATTTCTTGTCTTTCTTGTATGTCTTTCTGTTCATTAACCGTTACCCGGTCATTCCCTTTGGTGGTATTCAGGGTCCTTCTTAGGACTAGAATACAGTTGGCAGGGATTGATAGGAGACAGGGTTTACGCTGGTGGCCTGGACCTCTGTACCTTTAACAGTACCTCCAGGTTGAGGGATTAGTTAGGACCCCAGTTAGGGTCAGCTTAGACCCCGGTCACCCTCTAGCCGGAGACAGCGTATAACGGATTCCGTTTTGACCCACTGGACTTTCTGTCAGGTAAATCTATGTTATCATATAGCTATGCGCATGTTATATAGTATGTTGCCCTTTTGATATAGATTATTGTCATCACATATATATATCTGCTATACAGCGTGACAACAACAGAGAAGGAGGACAAAGATCTTAAGTAGGAGAGGAGGCGCTGCATCAAGACCAGAGATGTCCATCAGACTGAACCATGCCATTTGTGAGTATAAAAATATTTTTTTTGTGCCTTGCATAGGGAACTGGGAAATACATACAGCATACTAAAATGCTGTAAAAAAGGGTTTACAGATGCTGGGCCTACCTTAGATTGTGAAAAGTTGGTGACAGGTTCCCTTTAAAAGTGCCGAAAATTAGTAGAGCCCCAGCATAAGCCATTATCATACATAAATTTGTAAAATAAACTGTCTGCTTTAAACTTTATATACAATCAGCTCTTTAGTAAATGGTACAACATTTATATCTAAACTCTATTTGTTAGCTCATTCATTAGCAATCCCACTTCAAACTATGATTTTTTTAAACTATATTTTTTTTCATTCATTTCTGTACATACGTGCACACACTGAGTTTCTACTACTATTGGATTACAGTCTCAGAATTCATAGGGAAAATCTGTATCATCAGTGCATGTGTGGTTGGAGATCTATTGCTGGTTGCTGTATGTTCTTCTATCCATGAATATGTTTAGAAAGCTTTATGGATGGCTACATGAATCAGTTCATTAATTAATCATATCCAGACAAAAGCCTCATCAGTACTGTCTCCAATTTTACATCTTGATGCCAATCAATTAACAGCATTTATATTGCTTACTATTGTGATTGTAATTATACCCTTATTATTGTTCAATAGCAATGATGCTCCAAATACAATTTAAGAAAAGGATGTCTGAATTAGAAAGTTCTTCTACCATATCTACTAAATGGATGACCTTTTAATGGGAATTTAATGAATAAAGTTTAGCATATGTACCTCTAAAATAAAAGAAAGAAATGAGGCAATGTGCCTGTTATGAGACGAGGAAAAAACTAATTAAAGCAAATTAGTCTAATATGCATATGTTGCCTAAGATTGATTACATATTAAAAAAAACAAGAAGATAATGGTACCCATATGGGATATGTTTTTGGCATTTTTCATATAAAGTGGACAGCTTTAGAGAATAAATACTGAGCAGAATTCCTTGCAGGCAATTATATCCTTACAATACGATAGCTGACATAATAAAAGCATAATTGTAATTGCTATTAATTGCATTAAGCCTTGTCTTATTGAATACTTAATGGCGAAGTTGACAGTGTGGCTGATTTATATACTTTAATGAAGCTTCTTGTATTAATGTGGAACAATCGCTGAACATATTGTACAAATCGCAGGCCAATAGAAAAGATAAAGGAGAAATGCAATACCATATGACTATTTAGACTAGGAATTACATAGAGGAATCATTTATAGAATACAGCTTCTACTCTATTATATATTGTACATTTACCACTGGCATTCTAAAACCTAATAGAAAATGAATTTGGCATCATAGTAGCTGAGTGGTAAAGACTGACTGCATTGGGATCCGGGGTTTGTATTTGACAAGCAAAACATATTTGTTGCCTGCAAGAGTTTGTCCCCTGTTTTTCATCCATTATCAAAAGATATTCTATCATGTTAATTTGCATTAATAAAAGTCCACGTTTTTGTCTGAGATAGGAGTATTTGTAAATTCTACTGGGACAGAGATTAATGAGAGTGAATAGTGACATCCTTGCGTGGAGTTGTTGAAATTTGTTGGAGCTACGGTATATAAGAAACAAAATGAATGAATATAGCCTATATTAAAGAGCTTGTTATCTTTTAGATAATAGTCAGCAATAGCAGCTGTTTATTTAAAAATAAAAGACTATATTGTAATCACATTTTCAGGGGCCACTGATGAGTTTCTTATTCTGCTCCCAGAGTTAGGCATTGGCTGCAGCACTGACCTGTCTGTAATGCATGAGCTAATCAGTGAACTCAGTGGCTCTGAAGGGGGCTTTGCATTGCTCTGAAGAGCCCATGAGCATGCTGATTGGCTATCCCTGTGATGTCAGTACCGTGGCCAATGCCAGAAACCATGAACTGCTGCTAAGGCTCGCAAGTGGCCACGGATAAGGTCAGTACAGAACGATTTAGTATGCTTTAGCAAAATGCAGCAGTAGACTCACATAATCTGAAAGGGAACAAAGCCAAGAAAACTGTTATGATTTTTATAAAAAAAATCAATTAACATTTGAAAAACTAAAATAGTCACACACTTTTCAGACAACCCCTTCACATTTCTATATTACCCCATGTAAAATGATAGCAGGCTCTTCTCAATTCTGGTATCAGCACTGTTCGAGCTACGTTGGCACCTGATCTCCCTGCGATTGCTTGATCTGGTTACGTCACGGAAACCGTGCAGCTAATCAGCAGCTACTTCCCTCTCACTTCCTTTGGACATAACTGACACTCAGAGGAAGATCAGCAACAGTTCTAACTTCCTCCTGGTGCCAGTTTCTTCTGAAGGAAGTAAGAATGAAGGGACCATTGACTGGTTGCAGGGCTCACGTGGCCTAAGAATGTCATATACAGTAAGTCATCGATGTAGCTGGAATGGTACTTGCACCAAAGATGAGTATATGCTGTTGTTATTTTTACATGAGGGAATGTAGCAATTGAGAAGGAGCTGTGGAACTCGTGGACAACTCTTTAAAATGTAATTGTATATGAAGAAAGTATAAGCAAATAAAACATTATATGACTGATTTATTATTGCAATTGCACCTGCTTTTAGTATTTTGCACCTTTTTTGATTTTCATCATATTCATATTTCCAATTCACCTTTTTGTGTGTTCATCGGTTTCTTTTTTACTTTGCCATTGTGGCTGGAGTATTGTGATCCAGATGTTTTTACTTTTTTCTAAGTGATTTCATGAATGCCTAAAACTTTGCAATTTTTGCAACATTTTATCATAATATGCAAATTCTGTGCTAAATAGTCACAAAGCAGGTAGAAGACAGAAAAAAGAACAATTTTGATTTTGCACGAAATTCATGAACTGCAAGAGCCATTTTGATTAATTTGGCAGTGAATACAAGACTCAAAAATAAAAGTGACTTTAAAAAACTGCAAATGGTGAAATAGGCCCTATATTGTTATATTTCTATTAGGATGCTTTATTATAATATTTCACATGATGCAAGTTAAAATGCAAGAAATTTGTTGTCCTCCAATGCAAAGTATCACTTTATTGACTTGTATACTGCAATTTTTTTCTAATGGTGGCCATATTCTTTAGCTGTTAGCCAACAGTTCCTCATGCAAATTTGGCTTGGTTGAGGACTCTCATGTTCACAATGAGTGGAAAGGAATAAGCAGTGAGCAGGTATCTCTGGTATTGATTTATCTCATGTGATAAAGAACCTATTCAAATCCAACATGCCTGATCCTTTTTCACAACACCTCATACACACTAAATAGCCAGTCAGAATGTGTTTTGCCACTTTAAGTTGTTTTCCAATCCCTCTTCTTGACTACACTCAGTGCATGAATATTTATTTATGGGGAAGATTTGCTGTAATTGATAGACACACACAGTATTCATTTCACTAAATAAATTTCGTCCAAATCCAAAATGTTCTGATATTTTAAAAGACATTGCTGTGAGATCTCTGAAGACACCTGAAAAATGTAATAGAGGTCATGGCAATGTTAAAAACTAATGAAAGAATAAATTCATCTATCCTAGGTCAGTCCCTAACATATCTTGCTGCTGCAGCTCCCTGCCTGGTCCTCCTTTCACTTTCTCCGATCTTTGTATTATCTGGTGCTGACTAGAGAATAAAGAACGTGTTCGGCAAACTTTCGCCAATCTCAAATTTGACACGAACGTAGCACTTTAGGATTCATGTTCAGTTTCCCACTCAAAGTCATCAATTAGCTACTCCAAATAGTTTGTGAAAAAACTGTGCTTCAGTGGCAATTCAAAAGGCCAGAATTCCATTTAAAAATTGTTAGATATTGTGCCTAATCAACACTGTTTTGCCTAAGAAAATAAACAGTGCTTGTTCATTTAGTGACAGGTGACTGACAGATGTGGGCCTAAGGTTGTGAAACAGCAGAGTACAAGAGGGGGAAGCTATTTATAACATGAGTGGGAAAAGACAAGGTCATGACGGAAGGGGAAATAGGCTTGTTGTTCAATTTGTAAGTGGGTTAAGGGTATGCCACACTAAACAGCGTCGCTAACGAGATCGCTAAAATACGTCACTATTTAGCGATCTCGTTCGTGACGCTAACGTATGTGGCATGTAGCAACGACGTGGCCCCTGCTGTGATCTCGCTGATCGTTCACTAGAGTTCTGGACCGTATTTAGATCGTTGGCGTCCCGCTGGTGACGCTATATCGCTGTGTCTGGCACCTTTTGTGAGCGATGTGCGCTGTTTTTTACATCGCAATGACCGTTAAAGTCGTTAATGAGATCGCTAACGGCTTATGCGTCGTTAACGAGATCACTAAGTGTGGCAGCTACTAGCGACATTAAAACGATCACAAAAACGATCTCATTAGCTTGCGTCATTATTGAGATCGCTAACGAGATCACTAAAGGTACTGCCACACTAAGCTATCCCGCTAGCGATCTCGTTAGCGTTGCATACTAATGAGATCGCTAGCGGGATTGTTTCTATATCGCTAAATGCGGCCACATTTAGCGATATAGTTAACGACGCTATCGCCGTTAGCGATCTTCTTAACGACTTTAGCGGTACAAAAGTACCGCTAAATCGCTAAGAAAAGGTGCCACACAGCGATTAGATACTTACCCAGCGGGAGCGCCAGCGATGAAATAGGGTCCGGAACGATTCCAGCGACGAGCGAGATCACAGCAGGAAGCTCGTCGCTGGCAGCTGCCGCACTGAACAACATCGCTAACAGGATCGCTAAATAGTGACGTTTTTTAGCGATCCCGTTAGCGATATTGTTTAGTGTGGCATACCCTTAAGTGTGGCAGTACCTTTAGGTGTTAATGTGGATGAAAGATCAACTAAACAAATACTGTCACGTTCTATCCAAAGACAACTGATAACGTATGTTACTGGCTGGGCTACTCCACTCTTTTTCTTTGGCAGTCGCACAGCGGTACACCTTGGAGATGAGGCTCAGAAAGCGCATGTGCTCCAGTGGATGGCTAGCACTGCATCAAGTTGCTCTCCTCCTCTTCCTCCACCTTAACATAATACACAGAACCATCCTCAGAGGTGGCACCCTAATCACCCTTGTTTTCACCAGCGTCAAAAATTTCCAAACGCCCAATTGACTTTGGGGAACCTCAGTTGGGCCTTTCTACAGAGCTATTCGCACATTCTATTCCATAGGCATCAGATGTCTTCTCCAAAGAATCACAGAATCCAGAGGAGGATTTTTTCATGTTGGATCAGGGGCCAGACGAAGTAGGGTCTGAGCAGAATCCAGACTCTCATCACTATACATAAACCATTAAGGGTGGAGGTGATCTTGATGATACTTGAATAACACAGGCACAAATGAACTGTACTGTGGTGTCAAGGCAGGAAGAGAAGGAGAGTGATTCTTAGGGTGAGGAGTGTGAGAACAGAGAGGATGACGATGAGATTTCAGATCCCACTTGGTGTGAACTCAGAGGTACGACGCAGAGTAGCTCAGCAGAGGAGGTGGAGGAAGAAGATGCGGCTTCCCACACTGACACCAAGTGATGCAACCGTGACTAGTACTGCATCCTCAGCCCCAACTCTGGCTCTGATTAGCACTGGTCCCAAGAGTGCGGATAGCAGAGGAGGCAAGGGTTGGCTAGCCGGGCATTTTGTGAGACTGCAAAGGATGACCCAACACATGTTATCTGTCAAATTTGCAAAAAAAAACAAAAAAAAATTGCAATAATTTGACAACTACATGCATGATCAACATGCCTTAATGTAGGAATCTCACTGTGCTAAAGTGTGGACAAGCTGACTTTGTCAACCATTGGTCATCCCATCAATCCCATCTGCTGATTCTTCCTCCTCTGTCACCAATCCAAGACTTCACACACAGGTCTCTGGCCGCAGAAACTACAGTTGTTTAACCACCAAAGTCGGGGTGAGTGAGAGCCGGTCATCTTTTATGGAAGTAGACATGAATGCTGATTTTGTGTCACTTAGCACAACATATCTTTCTCAATCCACTATAACATCTTTGCCTGCACCTCACTCACAATCCAGCAGTTTGTTCTGTTCTCTGTACACCACCTTCAGCACAGCAGCCAGCCCTCGGTCCCATGGTTGTGGTCATGTAAAGAAATGTTTCCTCCTAAACATGGCAAAGACAAGAGCATGAACTCCACCATCTCCAATCTGTTGGCCATGGAAATGCTGCATTTTTGCTTGGTACCAGTCCCCCAGTACCAGTTGACCAGTCACCATTAGTTCTCTAAGAAAGCTGTGCCTTCACTACACCAGCATGATGCTGATAACATCACCTGTTTCATGAAAAAATCTATGTCTGCCAGGGTGCATTTCACCACTGACACCTTGACGAACAATTATGGACAGGGATGTTACATCTCGTTGACTGAGCACTGGGTGAATCTGGTGGTTGTGGGGCAGGTGGTCAAGAGGGTGCTCCACAAGATTTTGAATCCCCAAGGCTTCTTTCCTCCTCCTGTTTGAATCATCCCTGGTTTTGCCTCCTTGATCTCCTCTAGGGCCGCCACTTGTGCCCTCAACCTCTCCCTTAATCAGACACGTGTTCCAACAGTGCAGATGGAATCTCCCCCACCTTCGTACTGCACATCCATGGCTCACCGCAATCAGGCAGTGTTTAAATTAATATGCCTTGGAGATCACAGTCACATAGCTCAAAGTTGTGGACAGCTATCCAGCACAGAGAACTATCTCCACAACCTGAAGCATGTTAGTCACGACACAGAAGGCCTGTGCGATATAACAGATGCATAACTGGTGGTTGATGCCTATGCCGTGGCAACCTCACAACTTGACCATCATTGGCCAACTTAACCCACCAAAGCATGTGCTCATCTGGTGAGTCCAGCAGAAATCCTTATGGTATCTAATTTTGAAATGCCCCTCGTCATATGCCTGCATTGTAAAAGGTCTGGGTAATTAACCATTGATGCTGCAGAGTCATTCTGACACAGACTGGCACTCGACATGTGCTAGGTGCACTCAGGGAGCATTATACATACAAAAAAGGCTGCACTCAAGCATACTAAGCATGACAATATGGAATACATGAATTAGAATAGCAATTGGCTTTGGAATTAAGGAAAAATTGAGACGCTTGTAAAACATTTGGCCAAAATTTAAAGCCACCAACATCGTCAAGGTGGTCTCAATATGGTGGTCCCTGACCTAATGTGAAATACCTCTATTAGGCTGATATCTGAATTTCTGGGTGAATATGCACCTCTGTCAGCAATGCCTGCATTTATGGTAAGTAGGGACCTGTGTAATTAAAATCACACCTGGTGGGGGCGAGTGCTCGTCAGCAAGCTAACATTCAATAGACAAAAAAAACCTGACTGGCACATCCAGACTAATGTGAACTAGGTGCAAACAAGGGAAGCTACCCATGTAAAACATACAAAAAAGGCTGCACTCAAGCATACTAAAGCATGACAATATGGAATACATGAAATTTAGAATAGCAATATGGCTTTGGATATAAGGAAAATTTGAGACGCTTAGTATAAACATTTGGCCAAACATTTTAAAGCCACCAACCATCGTCAAGGTGGTCTCAATACTGGTGAGTCCCTGACCTAATGTGAACATACCTCTATTAGGCTGATATCTGAATTTCTGGGTGAATATGCACCTCTGTCAGCAATGCCTGCATTTATGGGTAAAGTAGGGACCTGGTGTAATTAAATCACCACCTGGTGGGGGCGGAGT
Source organism: Oophaga sylvatica (assembly GCA_033576555.1). Classification (NCBI taxonomy): domain Eukaryota; kingdom Metazoa; phylum Chordata; class Amphibia; order Anura; family Dendrobatidae; genus Oophaga; species Oophaga sylvatica. The sequence goes on from JARQOD010000001.1 coordinate 122,734,499, forward strand.
GCTCGGTCAGCAAGCTAACATTCAATAGACAAAAAACCTGACTGGCACATCCAGACTAATGTGAACTAGGTGCAAACCAAGGGAAGCTACCCCATGTAAAAATACAAAAAAAGGCTGCATCAAGCATACTAAAGCATGACAATATGGAATACATGAAATTTAGAATAGCAATATGGCTTTGGAATATAAGGAAAAATTTGGACGCTTAGTATAACATTTGGCCAAACATTTAAAGCCACCAATCATCGTAAGTGTCTCAATATTAGTCCTACCTAATTGACATACCTATTAGCTGATATCTGAATTTCATGGGTGATTGCACCTTGTCAGCATGCCTGCATTTATGGGTAAGTAGGGACCTTGGTGTAATTAAAATCACCACTGGTGGGGGCAGGAGTGCTCCGGTTCTAGCAAGCTAACATTCACATAGACAAAACCTGACTGGCACATCCAGACTTAATGTGAACTAGGTGCAACCAAGGGAAGCTACCCCCATGTAAAACATACAAAAAAAGGCTGCACTCAAGCTACTAAGCATGACATATGGAATACATGAAATTTAGAATTAGCATATGGCTGGAATTAAGGAAAAATTTGAGACGCTTAGTATAACATTTGGCAAACATTTTAAAGCCACAACCATCGTCAGGTGGTCTCAATATGTGAGCCCTGACTAAGTGAACATACCTCTATTAGGCTGATATCTGAATTTCTGTGAATATGCACTCTGTCAGCAATGCCTGCATTTATGGTAAAGTAGGGACCTGGTGTATTAATCACACTGTGGGGCGGAGTGCTCGGTCAGCAAGCTAACATTCAATAGACAAAACTGACGGCACTCCAGACTAGTGAACTAGTGCAAACCAAGGAAGCTACCCATTAAAACATACAAAAAAAGGCTGCACTCAAGCATACTAAGCATGACAATATGGAATACATGAAATTTAGAATAGCAATATGGCTTTGGAATATAAGGAAAATTTGAGACGCTTAGTATAAACATTTGGCCAAACATTTTAAACACCAACCATCGTCAAGGTGGTCTCAATACTGGTGAGTCCCTGACCTAATGTGAACATACCTCTATTAGGCTGATATCTGAATTTCTGGGTGAATATGCACCTCTGTCAGCAATGCCTGCATTTATGGGTAAAGTAGGGACCTGGTGTAATTAAATCACCACCTGGTGGGGCGGAGTGCTCGGTCAGCAAGCTAACATTCAATAGACAAAAAAACCTGACTGGCACATCCAGACTAATGTGAACTAGGTGCAAACCAAGGGAGCTACCCCATGTAAACATACAAAAAAGGCTGCACTCAAGCATACTAAAGCATGACAATATGGAATACATGAAATTTAGAATAGCAATATGGCTTTGGAATATAAGGAAAAATTTGAGACGCTTAGTATAATCATTTGGCCAAACATTTTAAAGCACCAACCATCGTATTTATACTGAGCGCTACTAATTGAATCCTTATTACGAATCGCATATTGCTGTAATTAATTCTCTGTCATTCATATGCTGCATTTTATGCGTTGTAGGACCTGTTTGTAATTTTATACATGGTGGGGGGAGTTCCTTGGTGCAGCAACTAGTTACACATAAAAAACTGATGTGCACATTCTTGACTAATGTGAATGAGCTGCATACCAAGGGAAGCACCCCCATGTAAATACAATCAACAAACCATCAATGCATGCTAAGAGGTGCATATATACATGAAATTCAGAATAGCTAATAGGCTTTGAATATCAGGGAAAATTTGAGCACCTTGACATGATTGTGGCTTAAAATGTTTGCACAAATGTTTATACTAAGCGTCTCAAATTTTTCCTTATATTCCAAAGCCATATTGCTATTCTAAATTTCATGTATTCATATTGCATGCTTAGTATGCTTGAGTGCAGCCTTTTTTGTATGTTTTACATGGGGGTACTCCTTGGTTTGCATCTAGTTCAATTAGTCTGGATGTGCCAGTCGGTTTTTTTGTCTATTGAATGTTAGCTTGCTGACGAGCACTCCGCCCCACCAGGTGGGATTTTAATTATCACCAGGTCCCTACTTTACCCATAAATGCAGGCATTGCTGACAGAGGTGCATATTCACCCAGAATTCAGATATCAGCCTAATAGAGTATGTTCACATTAGGTCAGGGACTCACAGTATTGAGACCACCTTGACGATGGTTGGTGGGCTTTAAAATGTTTGGCCAAATGTTTATACTAAGCGTCTCAAATTTTTCCTTATATTCCAAAGCCATATTGCTATTCTAAATTTCATGTATTCCATATTGTCATGCTTTAGTATGCTTGAGTGCAGCCTTTTTTTGTATGTTTTACATGGGGGTAGCTTCCCTTGGTTTGCATCTAGTTCACATTAGTCTGGATGTGCCAGTCAGGTTTTTTTGTCTATTGAATGTTAGCTTGCTGACCGAGCACTCCGCCCCCACCAGGTGGTGATTTTAATTACACCAGGTCCCTACTTTACCCATAAATGCAGGCATTGCTGACAGAGGTGCATATTCACCCAGAAATTCAGATATCAGCCTAATAGAGGTATGTTCACATTAGGTCAGGGACTCACCAGTATTGAGACCACCTTGACGATGGTTGGTGGGCTTTAAAATGTTTGGCCAAATGTTTATACTAAGCGTCTCAAATTTTTCCTTATATTCCAAAGCCATATTGCTATTCTAAATTTCATGTATTCCATATTGTCATGCTTTAGTATGCTTGAGTGCATCCTTTTTTTGTATGTTTTACATGGGGGTAGCTTCCCTTGGTTTGCACCTAGTTCACATTAGTCTGGATGTGCCAGTCAGGTTTTTTTGTCTATTGAATGTTAGCTTGCTGACCGAGCACTCCGCCCCCACCAGGTGGTGATTTTAATTACACCAGGTCCCTACTTTACCCATAAATGCAGGCATTGCTGACAGAGGTGCATATTCACCCAGAAATTCAGATATCAGCCTAATAGAGGTATGTTCACATTAGGTCAGGGACTCACCAGTATTGAGACCACCTTGACGATGGTTGGTGGGCTTTAAAATGTTTGGCCAAATGTTTATACTAAGCGTCTCAAATTTTTCCTTATATTCCAAAGCCATATTGCTATTCTAAATTTCATGTATTCCATATTGTCATGCTTTAGTATGCTTGAGTGCAGCCTTTTTTTGTATGTTTTACATGGGGGTAGCTTCCCTTGGTTTGCATCTAGTTCACATTAGTCTGGATGTGCCAGTCAGGTTTTTTTGTCTATTGAATGTTAGCTTGCTGACCGAGCACTCCGCCCCCACCAGGTGGTGATTTTAATTACACCAGGTCCCTACTTTACCCATAAATGCAGGCATTGCTGACAGAGGTGCATATTCACCCAGAAATTCAGATATCAGCCTAATAGAGGTATGTTCACATTAGGTCAGGGACTCACCAGTATTGAGACCACCTTGACGATGGTTGGTGGGCTTTAAAATGTTTGGCCAAATGTTTATACTAAGCGTCTCAAATTTTTCCTTATATTCCAAAGCCATATTGCTATTCTAAATTTCATGTATTCCATATTGTCATGCTTTAGTATGCTTGAGTGCATCCTTTTTTTGTATGTTTTACATGGGGGTAGCTTCCCTTGGTTTGCACCTAGTTCACATTAGTCTGGATGTGCCAGTCAGGTTTTTTTGTCTATTGAATGTTAGCTTGCTGACCGAGCACTCCGCCCCCACCAGGTGGTGATTTTAATTACACCAGGTCCCTACTTTACCCATAAATGCAGGCATTGCTGACAGAGGTGCATATTCACCCAGAAATTCAGATATCAGCCTAATAGAGGTATGTTCACATTAGGTCAGGGACTCACCAGTATTGAGACCACCTTGACGATGGTTGGTGGGCTTTAAAATGTTTGGCCAAATGTTTATACTAAGCGTCTCAAATTTTTCCTTATATTCCAAAGCCATATTGCTATTCTAAATTTCATGTATTCCATATTGTCATGCTTTAGTATGCTTGAGTGCAGCCTTTTTTTGTATGTTTTACATGGGGGTAGCTTCCCTTGGTTTGCACCTAGTTCACATTAGTCTGGATGTGCCAGTCAGGTTTTTTTGTCTATTGAATGTTAGCTTGCTGACCGAGCACTCCGCCCCCACCAGGTGGTGATTTTAATTACACCAGGTCCCTACTTTACCTATAAATGCAGGCATTGCTGACAGAGGTGCATATTCACCCAGAAATTCAGATATCAGCTAATAGAGGTATGTTCACATTAGGTCAGGGACTCACCAGTATTGAGACCACCTTGACGATGGTTGGTGGGCTTTAAAATGTTTGGCCAAATGTTTATACTAAGCGTCTCAAATTTTTCCTTATATTCCAAAGCCATATTGCTATTCTAAATTTCATGTATTCCATATTGCCATGCTTTAGTATGCTTGAGTGCAGCCTTTTTTTGTATGTTTTACATGGGGGTAGCTTCCCTTGGTTTGCACCTAGTTCACATTAGTCTGGATGTGCCAGTCAGGTTTTTTTGTCTATTGAATGTTAGCTTGCTGACCGAGCACTCCGCCCCACCAGGTGGTGATTTTAATTACACCAGGTCCCTACTTTACCATAAATGCAGGCATTGCTGACAGAGGTGCATATTCACCCAGAAATTCAGATATCAGCCTAATAGAGGTATGTTCACATTAGGTCAGGGACTCACCAGTATTGAGACCACCTTGACGATGGTTGGTGGGCTTTAAAATGTTTGGCCAAATGTTTATACTAAGCGTCTCAAATTTTTCCTTATATTCCAAAGCCATATTGCTATTCTAAATTTCATGTATTCCATATTGTCATGCTTTAGTATGCTTGAGTGCAGCCTTTTTTTGTATGTTTTACATGGGGGTAGCTTCCCTTGGTTTGCACCTAGTTCACATTAGTCTGGATGTGCCAGTCAGGTTTTTTTGTCTATTGAATGTTAGCTTGCTGACCGAGCACTCCGCCCCCACCAGGTGGTGATTTTAATTACACCAGGTCCCTACTTTACCCATAAATGCAGGCATTGCTGACAGAGGTGCATATTCACCCAGAAATTCAGATATCAGCCTAATAGAGGTATGTTCACATTAGGTCAGGGACTCACCAGTATTGAGACCACCTTGACGATGGCTGGTGGGCTTTAAAATGTTTGGCCAAATGTTTATACTAAGCGTCTCAAATTTTTCCTTATATTCCAAAGCCATATTGCTATTCTAAATTTCATGTATTCCATATTGCCATGCTTTAGTATGCTTGAGTGCAGCCTTTTTTTGTATGTTTTACATGGGGGTAGCTTCCCTTGGTTTGCACCTAGTTCAATTAGTCTGGATGTGCCAGTCAGGTTTTTTTGTCTATTGAATGTTAGCTTGCTGACCGAGCACTCCGCCCCCACCAGGTGGTGATTTTAATTACACCAGGTCCCTACTTTACCCATAAATGCAGGCATTGCTGACAGAGGTGCATATTCACCCAGAAATTCAGATATCAGCCTAATAGAGGTATGTTCACATTAGGTCAGGGACTCACCAGTATTGAGACCACCTTGACGATGGTTGGTGGGCTTTAAAATGTTTGGCCAAATGTTTATACTAAGCGTCTCAAATTTTTCCTTATATTCCAAAGCCATATTGCTATTCTAAATTTCATGTATTCCATATTGTCATGCTTTAGTATGCTTGAGTGCAGCCTTTTTTTGTATGTTTTAATGGGGGTAGCTTCCCTTGGTTTGCACCTAGTTCACATTAGTCTGGATGTGCCAGTCAGGTTTTTTTGTCTATTGAATGTTAGCTTGCTGACCGAGCACTCCGCCCCCACCAGGTGGTGATTTTAATTACACCAGGTCCCTACTTTACCCATAAATGCAGGCATTGCTGACAGAGGTGCATATTCACCCAGAAATTCAGATATCAGCCTAATAGAGGTATGTTCACATTAGGTCAGGGACTCACCAGTATTGAGACCACCTTGACGATGGTTGGTGGGCTTTAAAATGTTTGGCCAAATGTTTATACTAAGCGTCTCAAATTTTTCCTTATATTCCAAAGCCATATTGCTATTCTAAATTTCATGTATTCCATATTGTCATGCTTTAGTATGCTTCAGTGCAGCCTTTTTTTGTATGTTTTACATGGGGGTAGCTTCCCTTGGTTTGCACCTAGTTCACATTAGTCTGGATGTGCCAGTCAGGTTTTTTTGTCTATAGTAGGAGCGATGACCCCTGGGGCATTATGCCCTTTTGCATTGCCTGAGCCAACGCAGTACGGACGTTGTGCGAATCACGCTTGTGGAGTGGGCACAGATAAAGAACCTCTGCAACCTTTTGCACAAATTTTGAAATGGTTACTAAGATGGTCAGAGCTGATGATGCCGTCAACACCATCACTATACTGGTCATCTACATGCTAGAGCACACTTTGAATAGTCTGCGTGAGGAGGTAATGGTCCCAGAGGAAGAGTTGAAAGCAATAAGAGGATGCGAAAGGGATTCAAATATCTCATTATATAATATCAATATCTCATAATATATAATATCTCAAATATCTGAACTGACGTCACACAGGCGGGTGCCATGGGAGGGTGGCTTTCAGTGATCAAGGGAGGCTCATGGTACCAGACAAACTGGAAGTGAAGATGCTGGAGCTGATAAACAAATGGAGGAGGATGCGGTGAAGGAAGTGCTACAGTCAGGAAATGTAGAGGTTAATGATCTGCTCTCTGTTGTTCATAGTTGGTGGGAGGGGACAAGAAAGCCACCTTGAGTGTCACCCCGCCACCCACTCAGCATGGACATAAACCTCATGGAAGTGCCCGAAACATGAGAGCCTTCTTGCTGCACTATTTTTAACATGGTGACAATATTCTTAGGCTTAGAATTAGTCATGACTTCTGGGTTGCCACTCTGTTAGATCCATGGTACAAGAGTAAATTTAGGCAGATGCTTTCTGCTCCCCTCTTGGAAAAGGAATGCACGCATGGAGTATTGAAACCCACTTGTTGACAATCTTAAGACTGGTTTTCCCAAAGACAGCAGTGAGGCACACAGTGTGCATCCCAATTCTAGATGTCCAATCCCAGAAACGTCAAGTCATTGTCATCCAAAACATGAGCAGTCGCAGCAGCAGCTGTGTAGGTGGCATAAGCAATTTCTGTGAGTCATATAACACATTTTTTTTACCTGCCCGTGCATCAGCAGAATATAGTACAAGTCTGACACTTTGTGAACGACTGTAGAGGATGGTGCAGGAGTATCCGGTCCTCAATATTAATGCCATTGGGGGGTTTGGACCCTTTGACATTTTGGTCTTCAAAAATGTAAGAGTGGCCTGGACTCACCTGTCATGCTTTGGAGGTTTTGTCATGCCAAGAATCCTGCATTCTCTCAGAACGTGTCTTCAGCACTACTGGTGGTGTACTAATGCATAAGCACATACAGCTGTCCTCTTAAAGTGTAGAACGCCTAACGTTCATCAAAATTAACAAGTTATGGATTTCAGACGACTTTTGTACCCCAGTCGCAGATTGGGCAGGCAAGGATATGGTGTCAATTTTTAGTCTGAAGTATTGATTTTGCATTATTGCAGTCTGTGTCATCTTTCTGGTGATTTCTGCGCCTGCTGTTGCTACTGCTGCTGATGCTACAAACTATTTTTTTGAAATGTGGAGACTAAAAGTTGGGTCTGCATCTGGTGAGTTGCCTGTAGTAGATATAAACAGCACAAAAAGGCAGCAAAACTCACCTGCCCAGATCTCAGAACAAATGCACTACAGGGTGCAGCCAGCACATAAAGCAAGATGTTAGATGTTAGAGTTGCCTGTAGTAGAAGGTGTGTCAGAGGCTTATTATACTGTTTCTACTCTGTGGAAATTGATGCCACTTTAGTGATGTGTGACAATAATTTTTTGAAAAGTGGAAACTCCAATTTGGGTCTCCATCTGGTTGGTTGCCTGTGGTGGAAGGTGTGTCAAAGGCATATTAAAACTGTTTCTACTCTTTGTGAATTGATGGCACTTTAGTGGTGTGTAGCAACCATTTTTTTGAAATTTGAAGATTCCAAGTTGGGTCTCCATCTGGTTGGTTGCCTTTTTAAGTAGGGCTTCCATAAATGCAGGCCTGCACTCACTTTCAGTCAACTACCTGTTTTATATACCTTACATTCTTATTACTGTATGAAAATGATGTTTGTGCCATCTGAGTGTGGCTGGAAGAAAAAAATCAAAGAATTGGAAGTGTTACATGAGGTATCAGACCTCCTAGCTAAGAAGACTTACATCCCTTAACCACCAGGTTCTCATTGAAACTGTAATTTCAAGCTGTAAATGCTGGCTCCGACCCTATCTCATTCATGGCCCATGCCTGACTGCAGAGCCACTATAAAATTTCTATTGTGGGTCAATTGATGCCACTTTTCATGGTGTCTTCCCCTAATTTGAGCTTTTTGGTACCTTTTTGCCCGTCCCCCTCCCCCCCGAGAGTGTTGTTGCATTTGATATTGCCTCACATTGAATACAATGAGGTTCGGAAAAGTTTGACAAACCGTTCAGCAAACTGTTCGGCAAACATCGGTCCGTTCGGCGAATCCAAACCGAACCTTGAAAGGTTCGCTCATCTCTAGTGCTGACTAGGTGCCAGGCAGTCACATTGGTCACTATACCATTGGTGTTTGCTGGCATTTTGACCAAAGACTGCAATCCTGCAAAGCAGACTTGCTCATCAATGAGCAAGGGTGTACAGTGTTGCATTTATGTGTTTTTCAAATGTCATCAATAACCTATCCAATCTGTTTACTTCTTTTTCTCATGTAACGCTATAATGCTATGTAACTTCATAGCACTCTCTTATTGGTGGGAAAGGCTTCTACCTGCTCCCCATGACTCTCAGGTTGGAAGAATAGTTTACCAACCTGATCCCTACTACCATCATAGTTAGATTGCCGCTCTGCATTACTTTTCATCATAGAGATACTAGGGTAGAGTGGATTTATGATATGGGCTGCTGAATTAAACACGATCGGATGGATATCATGAAAGAGTATTTTAATGTTGATAGAATTCAGAGTCCATCTAATAACTTCCTCAAGACTAGAGATGACCGATCCTTTCAACGTTCAGTTTGATTTTCATGAGGTATGAGGGTCTGGTACAGCATTTACAGCTTTGAATTTAAGTTTCAATGAGGACCTGGTGGTTAAGGGAGCAGTGTAAGCCTTCTTAGATGAAAGCCGTGATAATTCACGCAACATCTCCATTTTTTTTCGCAGCCACACTCAGATGGCACAAACATCAATTTCATACAGAAATATTGGTAGAAAAATGTAAGGAAAGTAGCACAGGTTGTTGATTGATCAATTGACCACAAGTGGAACCTTTAATAATGGCACAGAAGCAGTCAGTTATGGGCCATGCATAAGGTATCAGGGTCTGGCCCAATACTTAAAGCTTAAAATTTTCAGCTTGGAATTTTACATCTTTGGAAGGTTCAATGAGGATTTGGTGCTTAAAGAGAATCTGTCACCCTAAATTGGCGGGATATTTAAATGATGGCAGTCAGGTCAGATGGGCGGTGTTTTGGGTGCTTGCCTTAACATGTTGTTCGCCGCTGTCTAAATTATTTCTGGGAACTGTAGTCGTTGCCCTCCATATAACGCGCCTGCGCATTGCAATCTGCGGGCAAAGCATACTGCGCTTGCGCAATTCAAGATTGCAATGCGCAGGCGAGTTATATGGAGGGCAACGACTACAGTTCCCAGAAATAATGGAGACAGCGGCGAACAACATGTTAAGGCAAGCACCCAAAACACCGCCCATCTGACCTGACTGCCATCATTTAAATATTCCGCCAATTTAGGGTGACAGATTCCCTTTAAGGGAGCATTGTGAGCCTTCTTAGATGGGAGTCCTGACACCTCATTCAACACCTCCAATTTTTTTTTCCAGCCACAGCTAGATGGCACAATCATCAGTTTCATACAGTAATATTGGTATAAAAATGTAATGAAAGTAACACAGGTAGTGTACTGAAAGTAAGTGCAGGCCTGACTGTCTGGGAGCCCTACTTACAAAGGCATCCCACCAGATGGAGACCGAACTTGGAGTCTCCACATTTGAAAAAAATATTGTCACATACAGTACCACTAAAGTGGCATCAATTTCCACAGAGTAGAAACAGTATAATAGGCCTCTGACACATCTTCCACTATGGCAACTCAACTGATGGAGACCCAACTTGGAGTCTCCACATTTCAAAAAATTATTGTCACACCACTAAAGTGGAATCAATTTCCACAGAGTAGAAACAGTATAATAGGCCTCTGACACACCTTCCAATATGGCAACTCACCAGATGGAGACCCAACTTGGAGTCTCCTCATTTCCAAAAATGTTTATAACATCAGCAGCAGTAGCAACAGCTGGCACAGTAGCCATCACAAAGGTGGAACAATCTGCAATATTGCGAGGTCAATGCAAGACAACATCCAACCCCGGTTGTTAAACACAGATGATGGCTGAACTGCACAGCCATCGTCAGATGAGAAAGATGTTGGCTTTTTTTGCAAGCTCCATCAAAGACAGGAAGCTGGCATAGGACAGACCAGTACTTCCTAAGTTGGCACCGGATAACAAACAAGGAGAACATGAGTCGTAATGTATCTAAAAATATATCAATATTTTATTATGGTAAATATATGCCACATAAAATAATTTAATACTCATAAATAATTTGATAGTCATATGGATAAAACAGTGTGATCCTCAAAGACAATGGAGAAACCGCAGTCACAAAGCAGATCAGGACGGCACAACATGCTTAGAAATGTATAGAAAAAGAAACGCTCAAAATTGATGTCACCAAAAGAGGTTGGAAAAGCCGTAAATCTCCCACAATAATTGGGACTGCACTAATCCACCCCAAAAATTACATAGATAACATTAATGATGTGTTACTATATTTGTTGTAATATGCTAAGCATAAGTTATGCAAAAATTATAAGGGTATAAAAGGTTAATTACCCAAATGTGTAGAGTCTCCTGTCCACAAGGCAACCACAGACCCGACTTGCATTTCGCAAGCGTGATTCTCGCTTCCTAATACGTTTTCCCGCAAAACACAAGCATTATGTAAGCGTTTTTAACTTTAAGAATACACTTCAACATAGAGAGCGGTATCATAATGTAATGCAAATGATATTAGTTATTCATACCGTATGTAATATTGTATAATAATTGAGCAGCACCCCGCTTCCCATATCTAAACGCTTTACACACTGCACTTTAGTGTTTCACCCTGTTTACATGTTCTTTATATTGATAAATAAAATTGATTGTTTTATACTTTACCCTGGACTCTTTTGTCGCATTTTTCTCTTTGTCTCTGTCAAGCGTTTTTAACTTGCAGAATTCAAGCGCTTTTCCAAGTGATTTGAAGCATCGCTTGGAAAAGTGATTGACAGGTTGGTCACACTTGTCAAGCACAGTGCTTGACAATTGTGACCAACTTTTTACTATTGATGCTGCTTACGCAATAGTTAAAGATACAATGTTAAAAATATATAAAAAAAATAATAAAAAATAAAAAATATGGATATACTCACCTCCTGTACGCCTCCAATCTCCTCAGCGGCGCTGCCGGCAAGTTCCGTTCCCAGTGAGTCATTGCGAGATTGACCTCTGAAGACATAGAGGTCCCTCGACCGCGACGTCACAAAGGTCATTTTGGCGCTAAGCACTCCCTGGAACAAAGCCACCACGTGCACCGCTAAGGACCGGGAGTACTCCGGGGGCCGACAGACGGTAAATATATTCCTATTTTTTATTTTAATTCTATTTTTAACAGGAATATGGTACCCAGGGCCTGGAGGAGACCCCGGGTACCACCCGCACATGAAACGCTCACTTTACGCATGGTGGGCATAGCCACATGCGTAAAGTAATCATTTCAATGCAATCTTATGGTGGCAGAATCGCCGCGATTCCGCAAAATTAATGAACATGCTGCAAATTTTTTCCTCAATGTGATTACGCTGTGGAAAAAGACGCAGCATGGGCACAGCAACAGTAGAATCCCATATGATTGCATGGGATGCGTTTTAACTAGCGCTTTTTAAGCGTTTCTGCGGCGGCCTTGCCACTGAAGAAACGTTTAAAAAACGCAACGTGGGCACATAGCCTAAATGTGTTCTGCTCAGATTTTGTCATAAATTCAATATACTACTGTTTACTTGTTCACAAAGCCTCATTTTATTATTAGCAACACATATACCAGTAAAGTTTTAACCCCTTAATGTCCACTGAAGTGCACCGTTCGTCATGGCAAGGTGCCAGTTCCGGCACCAGGACGGACTGTGCACATCATGCCTTTGATCTACCACTGCGTGTAAACACGCAGTGGTAGATCAGTGCCGACAGCTGTCATAGACAGCTGACAGGCACGGCAAGCGGTGCGGGGACCTTTGCCGTCGGTCCCCGCACCCACAGCGCTGTGCTTGGTCAGTCAATCTGACTGACCAAACACAGCAGCGATCGTGCAGGAGAAGCTGAAATTTCAGCTTCCCCAGCGCGATCAGTGCAGGAGCCGGCGCTGCAGTGGCCAGGCTTCCTGCACTGACAGCCAGGAGCGGAGCCCCCACCGCCCCTGGCTGTTAACCCCCTGACTGCTGCGATCCAGCGCGATCGCAGAGCTCAGGGGGGGAGGCAGAGGGTCGGGAGCTCCCTCTGCCTCAGATCGGCGCCCTGCAATGTATTTGCAGGGCCCGATCTCTGCCTTGATGACCCGGGGGTTGTCATGACAACCTCTGGGTCATCTACCTATGGGAAGCTGCTGTGATCATGTCACAGCAGCTTTCATCATAGGTACAATGCATTGCAATGCTGGAGCATTGCAATGCATTGTAACTGCAATAAAAAGTAAAAAAAGTGAAAGTCCCATACAGGGACAAGTTAAAAAAAATCATTTTTTAAAAAAAATTGTAAAAAAAAATATTAAAAAATAATTAAAAAAAAAATCCCCTAAAAAATACACATTTTTATGTAATAAAAAAAATAAAAAACAAAAAAAATACACATGTTGGGTATCGCCACGTCCGTAAAAATCCCATCTATAAAAGCGTAACCCTAGTTAACCCCTTCAGTGAAAGCCGTAAAAAAACCCACAAAAAAGTAGTAAATTATACTTTTTCCAAGCGGTATCATCATACCGCTTGGAAAAAATGCAATAACATGCGATCAAAATGTCAGATATAAATAATCATGGTACCGCTGAAAACGTCATCTTGTCCCGCAAAAAACAAGCTGCTATACAGCATCATCAGCGAAAAAATAAAAAAGTTATAGCTCGCGGAATAAACTGATGCAAAAATAATTATTTTTTCTATAAAATTTTTTATTGTGCAAAAAACGCCAAAACATAAAAAAAAATATATAAATGAGGTATCGCTGTAATCGTAGTGATCCGAAGAATAAAGCTCCTTTATCAATTTTACCACACGCGGAACGGAGGAAAAAAAAAAAAAAAACAATTCCTGAATTGCTGGTTTTTGTTCATTCTGCTTCCACAAAAATCGGAATAGGAAGCGATCAAAAAACGTTATGTGCCCGAATATGGCACCAATAAATACTTCAGCTCATCCCGCAAAAAGTAAGCCCACAGATAACTCTGTCGGCCGAAGTATGGAAAAATTATAGCTCTCAAAATACGGCGATGCAAAAATTTCTTCCAAAAAATTATTCCAAAAAAAAGCATCTTTTAGAGTGTGACAGAAGCTAAACATGAAAAAAGGATGTAAATCTGGTGTCGCTGTAATCGCACCAACCCGAAGAATAAAATCGCCTAAAAGTTCTCCTAATACGCACGAGGAACGGCGTAAAAGAAAACATTCTTCACCTTTGTAGATTTGTTCATTGTGCCTCCCAAGATCGCAGTAAGGCGAAACACAGTGGTTCCCCCCACATATGGGGTATCAGCGTACTCAGGACAAATGCACAATAGCTTTTGGGGTCCTATTTCTCCTGTTACCCTTAGAAAAATAAAAATTTGGGGGCAAAAAGGTCATTTTTGTGGAAAAAAATATGATTTTTTTATTTTCACGGCTCTACGTTATAAACTTCTGTGAAGCCCTTGGGGGTTCAAAGTGCTGACCACACATCTAGATAAGTTCCTTGGGGGTCTAGTTTGCAAAATGGAGTCATTTGTGGGGGGTTTCTACTGTTTAGGCACATCAGGGGCTCTCCAAGCGCGACATGACACCCGCAGACCATTCCATCAAAGTCTGCATTTAAAAACGGTGCTCCTTCCCTTCCGATCTCTGCCATGCGTCAAAATAGTGGTTCCCCCCCACATATGGGATATCAGCGTACTCAGGACAAATTGCACAATAGCTTTTGGGGTCCTATTTCTCCTGTTACCCTTATAAAAATAAAAATTTGGGGCAAAAAGATTATTTTTGTGGAAAAAAATATGATTTTTTTATTTTCACGGCTCTACGTATAAAACTTCTGTGAAGCACTTGGGGGTTCAAAGTGCTCACCACACATCTAGATAAGTTCCTTGGGGTTATTGCAACATTTCTCATATATACAATGAGAAAAAACAAAGTGATCCATAAAATTTAACAATTTTTATTGAACATATATAAAAACAAAGACAATATAAAATTTCAGCAGAGTGTTCACATGAAGAACTGTGTGGCTCTAATATGCAAAAGTAAATCTATCCTTAATAAATACACACTGTTTCCGGATATAAATACAAAAGATATTAGCTTTAACAAACCTATATGCCTAGGGAGCAAAATAAGCCCCACTTTATTATATATAAAATCTCCTAATAAATATCTGCAACCAAAAAAAAGATTGTGCTGGGAGAAAAGAATAAATAATGTTACCATAAATAAATAAATAATTCCCCAGAATCTTGTGATTCTCAATAGGAAAAATATATATGTATTTTGCAGATATATAACGGATTATAGGCTGATTATTAAGGCAAGGTATATATATAACGAATTGTAGGCTAATTATTGTAGCAAGGTGTATATAATCACTATATTAAGCAAACTCATAGGGAAATATGAAATATCACAGTGGATAAAAACAATTACCGTATCGGTATTCAACCCTGAGATGCATAGCATAAAGTGCATAAGTGCCTGAGTGATAAACGCCAAGTTGGCGATATAAACGGAAACTGATTCACCTAATGGGAGCGAGTCAACACACCGTCCTTCCACCCCGACGCGCGTTTCGCCACTGGCTTCTTCCTTGGGGGGTCTAGTTTCCAAAATGGAGTCACTTGTGGGGGTTTCTACTGTTTAGGCACATCAAGGGCTCTCCAAACGTGACATGACACCCGCAGACCATTCCATCAAAGTCTGCATTTGAAAAAGGCGCTCCTTCCCTTTCGAGCTCTGCCATGTGTCAAAATAGTGGTTTACCCCCACATATGGGGTAACAGCATACTCAGGACAAATTGCACAATAACTTTTTGGGTCCTGTTAGCCTTTAAAAAATAAAGGGGGTGGAAAGATAATTTTTGTGGAAAAGATATGATTTTTTTAATTTTACTGCTCTACGTTATAACCTTCTGTGAAGCCCTTGGGGTTCAAAGCTCTCACCACACATCTAGATAAGTTCCTTGGGGGTCTAGTTTCCAAAATGGGGTCACTTGTGTGGGGTTTCCACTGTTTAGGCACACAAGGGCTCTCCAAATACGACATGGCGTCTAATCTCAATTCCAGCCAAAAAAGTCAAATGGCGCTGCTTCCCTTCCGAGCTCTGCCATGCGCCCAAATAGTGGTTTACCCCCACATATGGGTATCAGCGTACTCAGGACTAATTGCACAATAACTTTTGGGGTCCTTTTATCCTTTGGAAAATAAAAATTGGGATGAAAAGATCATTTTTGTGGAAAAAATATGATTTTTTAATTTACGGCTCTACGTTATAACCTTCTGTGAAGCGCTTGGGGGTTAAAAGCTCTCACAACACATTTAGGTAAGTTCCTTGGGGGGTCTAGTTTCCAAAATGGGGTCACTTGTGGAGGGTTTCCACTGTTTAGGCACACAGGGGCTCTCCAAATACGACATGGCGTCCAATCTCAATTCCAGCCAAAAAAGTCAAATGGCGCTGCTTCCCTTCCGAGCTCTGCCATGCGCCCAAATAGTGGTTTACCCCCACATATGGGGTATCAGCGTACTCAGGACTAATTGCACAATAACTTTTGGGGTCCTTTTATCGTTTGGAAAATAAAAATTGGGATGAAAAGATCATTTTTGTGGAAAAAATATGATTTTTTAATTTTACGGCTCTACGTTATAACCTTCTGTGAAGCCCTTGGGGGTTAAAAGCTCTCACAACACATTTAGATAAGTTCCTTGGGGGTCCAGTTTCCAAAATGGGGTCACTTGTGGGGGGTTTCCACTGTTTAGGCACACAGGGACTCTCCAAATGCGACATGGCGTCCAATCTCAATTCCAGCCAAAAAAGTCAAATGGCGCTGCTTCCCTTCCGAGCTCTGCCATGCGCCCAAATAGTGGTTTACCCCCACACATGGGGTATCGGTGTACTGAGGAGAAATTGTACAACAAATATTGTGGTTCATTTTCTCCTGATACCCTTGACAAAATTTAAAAAAATTGTGTCGAAAGAAAAATTTTGGGAAAAAAAGTTAAATGTTCATTTTTTCCTTCCACATTGCTTCAATTCTTGTGAAGTACCTAAAGGGTTAATAAACTTCTTGAATGTGGCTTTGAACACGTTGAGGGGTGCAGTTTTTAGATTGGTGTCACTTTTGGGTATTTTCTGTCATATTGACCCCTCAAATTCACTTCAAATATGAGGTGGTCCCTAAAAAAAATGGTTTTGTAAATTTTGTTGGAAAATTGAGAAATCGCTGGTCAACTTTTAACACTTATAACTTCCTAACAAAAAAAAATGTTGGTTCCAAAATTGTGCTGATGTAAAGTAGACATGTGGGAAATGTTATTTATTAACTAATTTTTGTGACATATCTCACTGATTTAATGGCATAAAAATTAAATGTTGCAAAATTGCAAAATTTTCAAAATTTTTGCCATATTTCCGTTTTTTTCAAAAATAAACGCAAGTTATATTGAAGAAATTTTACCACTATCATGAAGTACAATATGTCACGAGAAAACAGTCTCAGAATCGCCAAGATCCGTAGAAGCGTTCCAGAGTTATAACCTCATAAAGAGACAGTGGTCAGAATTGTAAAAATTGGCCTGGTCTTTAACCTACAAAATGGCTTGGTCATTAAGGGGTTAAACAAGACATAATTGGATATGTTTCCGAAAATCCTTTAGCTGCACAACACAATCCATTCCAATGATATATACATGAATATTTATTGATTTATACAGCTAGCTAGGTAAGTATTAATGTTCCAAAACAACGATGTGGAATAAGTGGGCTGCCAATGCTATGTTATTATAACCTAGGGGATTTTAGTGCCCTGTAGTCTGGTGCTTTCATCTGCTGATTGCCTGGTTCCCTGCAACGGACATTTAATAAAGTCCTATCCCCTTGAGAAATGTGATTTTACATACACTCTTGACTGTACACACAGCACAATCAGATTGTTACAAACTGTAGGGATACAGCTCATGGTGTCTAATTCCCATTACAAAGTAATTTTCCCTTTATTTTTTAATCTCACTGCAGGAAATGGATTATCATTAGAGAATCCCCACACGGGGACTCCTATGTACCTGATGTGCTGTTTGTATGATGATAACTTGGCTACTGCCGAGAGATAAGATTTAAATTTCAAGGATAAATGAATGTAAAGGTTTAATAACTAAGTTTATTTGCAACATTTTGGTCAATTAGAATTAAGACAAATAACAATGAGTTTTCATTTCTTACACACAGACACGCTTTATAGTTTCTTCCAAGACTCAGTAGAATTTTAAATATGCAAGATTAAAATTGATGCCATGAAAAAAACAGTCAATACATATTGATACATGGAATGCTGATAATTCTTTCTGCAGCTGCAGCTGTTATACATAACTGTCAGTGTCTGCAGATACAGTAAATTCTCAATTCGAGGTTTAGCTGAGCAAACCAATAGCAATATTAAGTTCTATTAGTTCAAGTAGCATTAAACTATGATCCTGTTACAGAGTATATTGAGGATTTACAATTGCTGCTTCATATTTATTTCTATAATGAAACTAAACCAAAAAAATCAAAATAAAATATTATGCTGTTTTGTGTATTTAATGTCTATGCATAACTCTTTGTCTCCATAGTGAAAAACCATATGCACAGCATGATTGCAGTAAAACTACAGACATCAGAATGGAGATCAGATAACAAAAAAATTAAGTGTACATGACATTTAAGTCCTAATTGAAGAGCAGATTTTAAAATTGAGCAAATTTCACAAAATTCCAATTATGCCCATTCACTCTATTCAAGGAAGGGATATTTAATTTGCCTCAATTAACAACTTCATGACCTTTTATATAAAAAAGTATTTCTATGATGGTGACTTGCCATAATATGCCTTTAACAGCCGCGGGTGGAGTGGAGCCTGACAGTAGCATTAAACACATGTCGGCTGAGAGCGCATCACTCCATGCACCCATTGGCACACCCATAATGCGATCACGATGGGTTACCAAGACCACCAGATGTTTGCAGAAGATAATTATGATTTTCATGATGATCCTCCTGTGAAAGCCAGTATTTAGCTCGTGTTCACAGAGGATCGTAATTTTAGCCATACATAGAGATACTGATGCACTGCTATGTACAAGTCATATGACAATTGTAGCTCCAAATAAAAATAGAGTAAAAAGTATGAAAATTTTTTTAAAAAGCCCACAAAAATTTAAATCGGCCCCCTTTTGCCCCATTAAAAATAAAATAATAAAAAAATAAAAAATTCACATATTTGTCATCTTTCTGTTTATAAAAGTCTGGGCTATCAAAATATTAAATAAATTAACTTGATTGGCAAATGGTGTACCGAAAAAAAAAACAAAATACCAGAATTAAGTTTTTTTTATCTACCCAACTGGTATCAGTAAAAAGTCAGCTCAGGGTGCAAAAAATAAGCATCATATCCCAAAAAATGAAAACGTTATTGGTGTCGGAAAATGGCAACTAAAGCAAAAATGTCTATTTTTTTTACAAATTCTTAATTTTCACTGGAATTATGCAGATTGATTCCCAGAAAATTTGAATTAGTTAGAATTTTAATTTTTGTAAAAATATTTAGCGGATTGATTCCTTCCTTGAGGCTACATTTCTACTATGAGCTTTTGGAGAGCTTTTTTTTACTATGCATATTTTTGAAAAAATGCAGGTAATCTATTTGACTTTATGGGCGTAGATAGGATTGAAAAATGTGCAACATCAAATCCTTACCATCGTGGGAGCGTAACCTTAGAATTGGCTCATATAGATATACTGCATATTACTATGTAAAAGATGTAAAAAAAAAAAATCAGAAGGTCACCACACATCTGCTTGTCAGCCTCTTAAAATGAGTCAAGAAGCTAATAGTGTGTTCATAATGACTAAACTTATGCATTTAAACCATTTTTTTCTGTAGGTCAAGTATGGAGAGCATTTAGACCTGGACATTTCTCTGTTGCTAAAACCTGACAATTACATTCTAGCTTCATAAGGATATCCTGATCTAATTGCATCTAACAGCCTTTGGTTTCGATCATTGAGATTATTGAGAGAATATTGGTTACACTCAGGCTTGGACACTGCTGTGCTCAAATCCAGTAATAATAACCTTTGGGCTTAGTGCTTTTATTGGAATCCAATCATGTCTCGACATCGGCACTTGAATCAGGGACTAAGGACAACCATTATCCAGAGCATTCCGTGTAGCAGAAATGGGGTGAATGTTAGGGGGAAGTGCAGCTCTGAAGGCTGATACACTGCTGGCTGCTATATGCTGTATTTTCATTAGATTATTATAAAGGGTTAACTGTGCAGATAGTAAAGTGTATTTAGTGTTAAATACATTTTACACATGTCAAAAATGCAAGTGGAAGTAGATACTTATCATGTATTCTTCATTTATGCAAGATAAAAAACTTTTTATTGCTGCATAGTCTATTCAATGCAAATACTAATAAGCAATATTTACAGATCAGTTTAATTTCTACAGAAAATATATTTACTCTGAATACTAAACTATGACAGTTTCCATATTCTGTTTATCATATTCTATTGCTGCGTATTTTGCACATACTTTAACTTTTTTTATATATCTACTGATTTTAACCCATTCTTTTTTACAGTTCCTTGCTTTGAGAATACATGTACAACGTACAAATAAAAGTGTCTATCCATAATATTATTTTTTGTTTTTTTCTTTTTGGTAAATTCTGAGCAAAGTTTGCAAAACACACAGTACATCAAATGGCTTAAAATAATGTTTTCTTTCTCTAAAACCATGGCGCAGACCTCAACATGTTATTTAAAAGAAATGTTAGATATCCAGGTAAATTTCTGGACATTATTTCAAAATAACAGTTATTCTATAGCTTCCTTCATCATGATGGATTTTAACTATTGATTTACTTCCCACCACAGCGCAGAAAAGCAGCCATGAAAATAATGCAATTAAATATCTTGGTCAAATATTAGTTTCAATCATCAATTACTTTCTAAAATATTACAAATAAGACTTGGTAATATTTCTCTCTTGACAGATTGTATCTGAAAAGTTTTTAGTAGCAGCATTGAAAATTATTAGTACATATTTTCACAAAAGCAACATTTTTCCATAATATTGTACTCACCACTGTATAAAGCCATCTTGAATAGTCCAAAAAGTTAAAAAGAGTATTGCCGATGATTAAATTAAATTGAAATGAATCTGCTATACTTATAGAAATTAAAAAAACAACAAATCATGCTGCAATGTGTGTGATAAATGGATGTACAAAAAGTAATATCTCAAGTTATTGTCCTGTATTTACCATGATTAAATCATGAGAAATATATTAGTCTGGCTTAATCAGTGCTGTTTGCGAATCAGCTCGGTGAGCTTTCCTAATGGGGCAAGGCATCCATTACTGACTTTTCAATTTCTTTTTGCGTCTTTTAGCTAAAACTATACTGTCTGTTTAAAATGGAGGCACTTTACACCAAATAAATAATTGAATGGGAGACAGTCTGTGAGCAAGCAGCTTATCTTTTTGAAGGATGCAATTGCTTTCCATCTTATTAAAACTGTGGGAGTCAAAAGACTATGGTGCATTATCAATAAAAGTTAGCAGTCATAACATTTATGTTTACGAGCTTTTAAAAAAGGTAATGGATTTGTTTTATAACCCTTCGTTGTATTCTCGTCTTGTCCCCTGCATAGGATCTTACTGCAGGATCTCAACATGAAGAGGGATTTCCGGTTACAGAAAACTTCTTTCCAATTCATAGTGAAGTTCTTCTCTGTGAATTGAATGTCACTTATTGTGCTCTGGGAGCTATTGAACACAGAGTATAATATTCATAAGATGTAGAAAAGAAAAAATTACATTACTTATACTCAACAATAACACCCAGAACAATGTTGAAGAGCAGTAGAATGAGTCTCATAGACTTACATTTGTGGAGTAAGCAAAGCTCCACCCATTGATCAGGGAGGTTAGAGATGAAGTCATGTGGGACTGGAGGGGAGAGGATCGGAAACAAGGAGAAGTACGTTGTTTGTGAACATGCTAAAACTTTCATAACACACACACGACAGCTAACAAATGGACATAATAAAAAAAAATATCACTGGAGTGAGGCTTTAAAACAATAAATGTGTGATATGATAATACTAAACTGTCCATGGATAATAGATATAATTTAGAAGTTCTTTGGATTTCAGTAGAATTTTAAGACAATTTAATAGCTAATTGCAATAACGGATCATTTGTTATAAAAGGAAAACTAAAATCTAACAGAACACATTTTTACATATTAGATCCTTTGATTCACACAGATTTACTACATTAGAGGTATCTGCCAGCCACTTGTATCTGCCAGAGCCAAAACTTTCATGTCAATGTCACTGATTGTTTGGCTGACAGCCATTTTATGACTCTTATGTTGCAATTTGGCATTTTTGTAAATACAATAATTTTTAACTAACAAATCATCCATAACAACAGCAAACATTTTAGGTAACACTTTCATTATTCATTCTTGTATCTGAGAAGTTTGGTGTTTTCCTGTCATTGAGCTTACCTATGCTAATTTTATTAGAGATCACTACATTTTACACCTCACACTGCATAATAAATACTTTCATTTTTTTCTTTATCCCTAGGAACTAACAGTCCTTTAGGACTTTAGTTGAATTCATTTTTGTTTAATCTCAAACACTTTTATATTAACAATGTTTTAAAATAAATATCAAAAATGTCATTCTTACTGTGAGCACGGGGTATATTGTATCTACAGACATGAAGGGAAATCATTAAGAAAAATTCTAATTACATTGTTAATTGAAGTTACCTGCTTTAAATTACATAGAGATAAATTAGAGAGATTAGTGCCGCTCTCAAAAAAAAAAA
Source organism: Oophaga sylvatica (assembly GCA_033576555.1). Lineage (NCBI taxonomy): Eukaryota > Metazoa > Chordata > Amphibia > Anura > Dendrobatidae > Oophaga > Oophaga sylvatica. The sequence goes on from JARQOD010000001.1 coordinate 122,757,065, forward strand.
AAAAAAACATCTGTTGTACCAAGTCCAAAGGAAAAGATAAATACAAATAATTTTCTTTGTGGTTAATTTTGCCTCTACCTCCTCTAAAGATTTTTGAAGAGCTAAGAATACAAGTAGCCGTTAGTTTGTTTTAAAAGAACTTCATACAGAATATCAAAGTATCTAATGATCTTGTAGCCTGTACTTCATCTGTGCAGTATATTATTAGATGTAGCAAGCTGCACTGGAAGCCATGTAACTTTCATTGCCTTTCAAAAATGTAAAAATATGTGTCTGGCTAATAACTGAAGATAAAGTGTCAATCTTAACTGAAGATAAAATGCTACTTATTTGTTACTTACAGTGCCTACAAGTAGTATTCAACCCCCTGCAGATTTAGCTGGTTGACACATGCGGAATTAACTTGGCATTGTGACATTTGTACTGTAGATCAGCTGGAAGTGGGAAATGCACTGCAGCAAAAATGTTTGTTTTAATTTTTAAATTGTTAAGTTAAAAGTTAATTCAGAGTGTCATTTATTATTCAACCCCTCAAACCACAAGAATTCTGTTTGGTCCCCTAAAGTATTAAGAAGTAGTTGAGGCACCAAGAATAATGAGCTTCACATGTGTGGATTAATGATCTCTTTTGCCAGCCTTTTCTGACTATTTAAGACCCTTCCCAAACTTGTGAACAGCACTCATACATGGTCAACATGGGAAAGACAAAGGAGCATTCCAAGGCCATCAGAGACAAGATCGTGGAGGGTCACAAGGCTGTCAAGGGGTACAAAACCCTTTCCAAGGAGTTGGCCCTACCTGTCTCCACTGTTGGGAGCATCATCCGTAAGTGGAAGGCTTATGGAACTACTGTTAGCCTTCCACGGCCTGGACAGCCTTTGAAAGTTTCCTCCCGTGCCGAGGCCAGGCTTGTCCGAAGAGTCAAGGCTAACCAAGGACAACAAGGAAGGAGCTCCGGGAAGATCTCATGGCAGTGGGGACATTGGTTTCAGTCAATACCATAAGTAACGTACTCCACTGCAATGGTCTCCGTTCCAGACGAGCTCGTAAGGTACCTTTACTTTCAAAGCGTCATGTCAAGGCTCGTCTACAGTTTGCTCATGATCACTTGGAGGACTCTGAGACAGACTGGTTCAAGGTTCTATGGTCTGATGAGACCAAGATCGAGATCTTTGGTGCCAACCACACACGTGACGTTTGGAGACTGGATGGCACTGCATACGACCCCAAGAATACCATCCCTACAGTCAAGCATGGTGGTGGCAGCATCATGCTGTGGGGCTGTTTCTCAGCCAAGGGGCCTGGCCATCTGGTCCGCATCCATGGGAGGATGGATAGCACGGCCTACCTGGAGATTTTGGCCAAGAACCTCCGCTCCTCCATCAAGGATCTTAAGATGGGTCGTAATTTCATCTTCCAACAAGACAACGACCCAAAGCACACAGCCAAGAAAACCAAGGCCTGGTTCAAGAGGGAAAAAGTCAAGGTGTTGGAGTGGCCTAGTCAGTCTCCTGACCTTAACCCAATTGAAAACTTGTGGAAGGAGCTCAAGATTAAAGTCCACATGAGACACCCAAAGAACCTAGATAACTTGGAGAAGATCTGCATGGAGGAGTGGGCCAAGATAACTCCACAGACCTGTGCCGGCCTGATCAGGTCTTATAAAAGACGATTATTAGCTGTAATTGCAAACAAGGGTTATTCCACGAAATATTAAACATAGGGGTTGTATAATAATTGACCCACACTTTTATGTTTAAAATTTATTAAAATTCAACTGAGCAACATAACTTTTTGTTTTGTAAGATTTATGCTTCTGTTAATAAATCCTACTCTCGTTTGCAGTTTGAAGGCTCTAACTTATTTGCATCTTATCAAACCAGCTAAATCTGCAGGGGGTTGAATACTACTTGTAGGCACTGTATGTCCCCTGAAGAAGGAGTCACCTCCGAAACGTGCGTTGGGGCGGGCGGGTGGACCATTGAATCCTGGTGGGTGAATCAGGTAATGAATGATTATGTTATACTTTATTGACTCTCTAGCTCTTTCACCCTAATGAGTTGCCGTATGCTATTTATATATACCCATGATTGACAATGATTATTTATATGATCCCAGATGCCCCTGCATGTACAGATGTGTATGCATGTTGCAATTTTAACCCTTGTCAATCCATGCTTGTTATTTATCTAGTAAAGTTTTGTATTTAGCAATATGGACTTTCTAATTGTCTCCTTTTTGATGGTTTTGCCTTCCTCCTTTTATCTGTTAGAGGAAACAAAGGCTGATCTAAAAGTTTTTTCTTTTAACAGTATAACTAACTTAAGGCAAAATGAGTTGATCAGTGATAAAATTGTTTTCATAATTTATTCATGATATTTCATGATATTTGTGTATAAGATGAAAGTTTGTTTTGCTTTAATTTATATCCAATGATTTAAAATACACAGTAGAACACATAAAGCTTATATGTATACAAAAGTTTCAATGTCAGTGTAATTAATATTCACTAAAAAAGAACCACTAAGTGTATGCTGAACAGGAATTCACTGCTTGAGGGAATGATTAAAATTATTTTATTAGCTAATCACATTAGGTCTCATTCACATGTCAATTTTTCACGAACGTCTTCTGTGTTCTTCATGGATAAAATACATGCCCATTATAATCTATGGATCTGTTCACACTAGAGATGAACAAACAAATTACATTTTTACTGAATTCAATTAGAAAATTACAAAAATCCGTATTAGTCAAAATGCAGATTTTTTTTATAAGGGCACAGACAGACATACATATTTCTCGTGTGATGATCACACGTTGGCTTTCCTGACCTGAGCATGGCAGCTGAATAAAAATACATCACGCTATCATGCTCAGCTCAGGATAGGTGTTAGGCTAGTCTGTCCATACATCCTGTGATGCGATCTTCGCATGAGAAATACAGCCATCTATCTGTGCCCTAACTCCCTAATTATGTGAAGATTTAGCAAAATGGCTGCAATTGGACTCTATTTTACTAAACCACAAAGGACCATCAAAAGGTTAAAAAAAAATCTTTTACATATCTTACTTCTTACATTTGCATGCTTCCTTCAAAAAATAAAGTCACATATCCTTATACCAGTTAGGTAAAAAAAATGTCACTTTATTGTACAGAAAATTACTCTAAGACAATATACTTATGTCCCAAATTGTAGAGTGGCAACAATGCAATAAAAAGTAATGAAAAATAATAACATAACAGCAAAAGACAATAAGTTAATGCAGCATTATAATGGTATAGATCATCCTACGTAGTACTGATAATATAGCACTAAAGCTGTACAAAGCATACAGTGGGTACGGAAAGTATTCAGACACCTTTACATTTTTCACTCTTTGTTTCATTGCAGCCATTTGGTAAATTCAAAAAAGTTAATTTTTTTCTCATTAATGTACACTCTGCACCCCATCTTGACTGAAAAAGCAGAAATGTAGAAATTTTTTACAAATTTATTAAAAATTAAAAACTGAAATAAAGTGTGACAATTATTTTTGGAAATGTGGAAACTCCAAGTTGGGTCTCCATCTGGTGGGTTGTCTTTAGTAGAATTTGTTTCAGATGCCTATTATACTGTTTCTACTCTGTGGAAATTGATGCCACTTTAGTGGTGTGTGACAAATATTTTTTTAGAAATGTGGAAACTCCACGGGGTATGAATCCTGTTTTTAAGTCACTGCAAGTGGAAACGTGCATAAGGCATAGTAGACGACAAAGGTTTAAGCGTGTATTGAGGTATGTGGATCACATCAGGACAGATTTAGGATGGGTAATAATTTGAATACAGAAATACAGTGGGTACAGAAAGTATTCAGACCCCTTTAAATTTTTCACTGTTTGCTTCATTGCAGCCATTTGTTAAATTCAAAAAAGTTAATTTTTTCTAATTAATGTACACTCTGCACCACATCTTGACTGAAAAAGCAGAAATGTAGAAATGTTTGCTAATTTATTAGAAAAGATAATCTGAAATATCACATGGTCATAAGTATTCTGACCCTTTGCTCAGTATCGAGTAAAAGCACCCATTTGAGCTAGTACAGCCATGAGTCCTCTTGGGAATGATGTAACAAGTTTTTCACACCTGGATTTGGGGATCCTCTGCCATTCTTCCTTGCAGATCCTCTCCACTTCCGTCAGGTTGGATGGTGAACGTTGGTGGACAGCCATTTTCAGGTCTCTACAGAGATGCTCAATTGGGTTTAGGTCAGTGCTTTGGCTGGGCCAGTCAAGAATGGTCACAGAATTGTTCTGAAGCCACTCCTTTTTTATTTTAGCTGTGTGCTTAGGGTCATTGTCTTGTTGGAAGGTGAACCTTCAGTCCGGTCTGAGGTCCAGAGCACTCTGGAAGAGGTTTTCATCCGGAATATCTTTGTACTTGGCCACATTCATGTTTCCTTCAATTGCAACCAGTCATCCAGTCCCTGCAGCTGAAAAACACCCCCATAGCATGATGCTGCAACCACCATATTACACTGTTGGGATTGTATTGGGCAGGTGATAAGCAGTGTCTGGTTTTCTTCTAACATACCACTTAGAATTATCACCAAAAAGTTCTATCTTTGTCTCATTTGACCAGAAAATCTTATTTATCAGAGTCTGAGAGTCCTTAATGTGTTTTTTAGCAAACTGTATGCAGGCTCTCATATGTCTGGCACTGAGGAGAGGCTTCCGTTGGGCCACTCTGCTATAAAGGCCCGACTGGTGAAGGGCTGCAGTGATAGTTGACTTTGTGGAACTTTCTCCAATCTCCCTACTGCATCTGTGGAACTCAGCCACAGTGATCTTGGGGTTCTTCTTCTCTCACACCAAGGCTCTTCTCCCATGATTGCTCAGTTTGGCTGAACAGCCAGGTCTAGGAAGACTTGTGGTGGTCTCAAACTTCTTCTATTTAAGGATAATGGAGGGCACTGTGCTCTTAGGAACATTAAGTACTGCTGAAATTCTTTTGTAACCTTGGCAAGATGTGTGCCTTGCACACAATTCTGTCTCTGAGCTCCTTGGCCAGTTCCTTTGACCTCATGATTCTCATTTGGTCTGACATGAACTGTAAGCTGTGAGTTCTTATAGAGAAAGGTGTGTTCCTACACCCTGAAAATAGATTTATTAAAGATTCGGCACTCAACTTAACGTAACCGGTTAATATTTAATCCACAGTAGTGGTGAGAAATCGTTTCGTTCCTGAAACTCCTACCTTCATCAGTCACTACATAATAGATAAAGAAATAATAAATACAAAAAGAAAAGCGATTTTTTAAACCACAAAAAAACAAAGTATCTTAAACAAACAAAAGTATATACAAAGAAAGTGGTCGGTAGAAGCAACAATTTTAAATAGAATATAGCTTATACTCAAAAACTGTTCTAGACCAGCCATAAGGCCAGAATGGACACAACAATGATACTAATGAAGAGACATACCATAAGAGAACGGGAGAAGGTAAATTTACTCGGGTAACCGGAGGTGGTAAATGCTGGTGGAGTCTAATGAGTGATAGAAACCGTAATAAGATATGGTAACGGAATGTGAGTGAATTTGTGCTGATATAGAGTGTTACATACCAGGTGTATTGGAGGCGAGAGCCCTTTAGTAGGGAAATGAGGTCATCATCTGAAAAATAACTGCATCTAAGTCTGGTGTAGTATATATAAAAAATATACTAGTCGGCTAGTGGGAATGCAAAAAAGACATACATGAGTGAGGTGTATAATCCGGTCTCCGCTATGAGCAGTGATTAGGACGCGGTATCCGCCGCTAGTCCATGTGTGCCAGTAACAGGCATAGCGTGAGAAAAGATAAAGGGGAAGGGGCGGGAATAGCCGCTGAAAGCAGCCAATGACAGTGTTAGGTGTGAGACCTGAAGTGTCCTGAACGGAAGACGATGGCCGTGCGTGTCACAAACAGGTGCTGCGTTCCAGAAGTGATGCCGAGACCAAAACAGAGTCCTGAGGATCGGAGAAATGGAAAGTGATGTGCTCAAGAGTGGGAGCACTAAGTGTCCAATTAAAAGAGCAGGAGATCCCCAGACATAGGTGTCTTTTAGTATAGACAGCTCTAGAGGGAAAGAGGCATAATATTAGTAAATAATTAAGGCATACGTAAAGTATGATAATAAACGAAAAAGTGGTGCATGATATTTTTATATGATGAGCAGAGTCGTGATTATATGTAGACAATATGGGTAAGAACAGTCAAAATCAAAATTAGGCAAAAGCATATCACCAGTTATACATACATAGATCATTAGCCATAGGTAAACATATAGATTATATAGAGAAATGTGATCACTCATGACATATTTAAATTCCTGTGTAGATACACATGTACATATATGTAAAAATTAAACAGATGTGCAGATATATGAGCACCTAGAAAACACTAATATGCTTATCATTATATAGGGAATCTTACAAAATGTACAGAAGTAGTACATATTACCATGATGTATACATGATGTGGCTGCTATGTCTTATGAGCAAGCAATAGCATTTATATGAAGGATAATAGATCGTAGTCTCGATTCAGACCCTTGGGTGACAATGTGTCAAGATTTGAATCCAGTAGGCCTCATGGCGTTTTAATTGCTGTATGCGATCGCCACCCCTTCTTGGTTGTGGGACCTGTTCCAAAATTTGGAATTTAAGTTGGGCTATTGTGTGTCCAGCAGAGATAAAATGGAATGGAATTGGAAGGAGTATGTTTTTACATTTGATGGTAGATTTGTGTTTTGAAATACGATCCTTTGCTGGTAGGGTGGTTTCGCCAATATATAAAAGGCCACATGGACCCTATAGTGCATAAATGACAAATGAGGTGTTGCAAGTGAAATAGCCCCGAATTTTGAATGCTTTGCCCGTACGAGGGTGGTGGATGGTCTCACCCTTTATGACATTGGAACATTGAGTGCAGTTGAGGCAGGGAAAGGTACCTACTCTGGGTTGTCTATAAAACCTTGTATCGTCCTGAGTTTTGTAGGCCCTAAGTCGGCTCTGATTAGGGAGTCTGTTATGTTTGGTAGCTGAGGAGAAATAGCAAAAATAGCCAAAGTAGCAATACACCAGAGAGGCTGGAAACTACTGGGTTGCAGAACCCTAAACTAACCGCAACACTAGAAGAAGCCGTGAGTGTACCTACGGTGATCCTAGACGCCTCGTCACAGCTGGAGAGATAGCTACACCTAAGACAGAAAGATGAAAGCTAACTGCCACGTAGCAGAACCCCAAAGAAATAGGAAGCCCCCAAACATGTAATGGCGGTTAGACAAGAAGAAAATACGAACACAGACAGAAATTAGAATGAGCAAACGCTGGGTCCCAATTCTGTCTAGATAGAAAAGTATAGGAAAGAATTCTAACTGCAACCCAAAAAACCCTGACAAAAATACCAACACTTCTGATTAACAAAAAACCAGAGATCACACGATCTCTACCACCTAAATCAGATCTCTAGTGTAACACATACCAATTCAGCAAATAAAAAGTGACACAGGAATAGAGCAAAAGTGCAAACACAAACTGAGCACAAATGCAGAGCCAGACCCCAAAAGGGGAACAGGCTGAAGTCCACTGCAAGGCAGCAAACCAGCAAGAAAATCCAACCAGAGGAAAAAAAAACAAGTCACTTATCTGAATGAAATCAGGAATGCAAGCTGAGCTCCAACCAAGACCTGGAAGAACAATTGATTACCGGCAAGCTTGATGGGAGTTCAGGTCACTTATATTAGACCATTCGGACCCAGCTGAAAGCCATTCAGCAATTGGTTCATTACCCTCAGCAACCACCGGACGCAGCCCCAGCTCCAAAGTCGCCTCCAACGTATTCACAACAGGAGTCTCTGAGGTTAGGGGCGCGGTGAAATCAAGGGAGAAATGGTTTTGTAAATTCCAAAATTTCTGGATGGGCCTTATGAAGAAGGGGCCAGTGTTGGCGGATGGATTTTTGAAGGATATATACAAACAGATGGTAGGAATGTACGAAGGTAATTCTGCCCCTATTATCCCATTTGTTACGGGTGGGTGGAGTAATGGAAGAGTCCAGAACTTGTTGTGGATAGCCTCTTACTTGAAATTTAGTACTCATCTCCGTTAGACGTGTATTAAGAGTAATGGGGTTTGAAACAATGCGACCTGCACAGAGTTCCTCCACAGACGTATCCACCTCTGGTTCAGAACAAGACCGCAGTAGCCAACCAGCAATGTCAGCTTCTTTTTTAGGTCAACGAAGACGAACACAACAAGAAGAGACCAGATGGGGGCACAGACCGAAGGGGCAATTACAATCAACAACGGACTACACCATCCCAGGTATGTGCCCTCTCATGATCAATATTTCATCACGGACCTTAAGCATTGCTGAGTACAATATTCTTCAAAAGGGACTTTCATTTTGTCCCTCATACAAATACAGGACATTTGATCTAGAAATGGATCTCCAACGTTTCTTCCAATTACTTAGACTTAGGGTCTATTTTTCACAATCAGTGAATTCAACACCTTTTATACCTGATTCTAATGTACAAATCAATCGTCTTGCTGTCACTACTTTGGGCCTTAGGAGTAAGGGTACGTTCAGACCACGAACAGGTTCAAATGCCCTAGAAACATTTATCAATTTAATTCAGTCCTCATTTAACACTCTGAAATCAGATATAGACAAGGGCAAACTACGCTATGCACCCAACCTGTCGGCAGTGGACCACCATGCACTTAGATCACTACAGGAGGACACTAACATAATAATAAAACCTGCAGACAAAGGGGGAGCCATCGTGGTCATGGACTGGTCCTATTATGTCTCAGAAGCCCTCCGCCAACTCATTGATAAAACTATTTATCATAAATTATCACATGACCCTACTAATACAATCACACACCACATCAAGGATGTACTTGGACGATACAGTGAGTCTGGGGTCTTAGATAGAAAAACATTTCTCATAATCCGGTCATCTCGGTTTTCTACATGCTACCTAAGATCCATAAAAACCTCCAACAACCCCCAGGCCGACTGATTGTTGCAGCCTCTGACTCGATTCTCTCTCCTATTGCCATCTACCTTGAGAAAATCCTGACTCCTTTAATCAAATCTAGTCCTTCATTTATCCTTGACACCGGATTTTTTTTGGACATCATTCGCTCGATTGATCAGGTCCCAATTGACTCCCTTTGGTTACATTCAATGTCAAGGATCTCTATACATCAATACCTTACATGCATGGCATACAGTCTGTTCAACATCTACTTGAATCATCTGACTTCAGCACTGCACAAATCAACCTTTGTATAGATCTCTTGACAATCGTACTCACCAAGAACTACTTTATGTTTCAGGATGACTTTTTTCTACAGATACGCGGCACGCGATGGGCTCGAACGTAGCACCCCCTTATGCTAATTGTTACATGTCCCATTTTGAAGAGACAATTATCTACACCTGTCCTCTCTTCAAGGACAAATTCATCACGTGGAAACGTTACATTGACGATGCGTTTTGCATATGGGGGACACGTTCGAGTCCGTTCTCACTTTCCACCAATTCCTGAATCAGTCATGGCCTGGCCTCAGCTTTACCATTTCCCATGATCCTTCTAGAATCAATTTTTTGGACACATTGGTCATCAAGGTTACGAAGGGCAAATTATCCACGGACCTTTACATCAAGCCTACCGACTGCAACGGCCTACTCCACTTCACCAGTTTTCATCCCACAACCATGAAAAGTTCTATCCCAAGATCACAGTTCCACCGGGTGAGACGCATTGTTTCAAACCCCATTACTCTTAATACACATCTGAGATGAGTACTAAATTTCAAGAAAGAGGCTATCCACAACAAGTTCTGGACTCTTCCATTACTCCACCCACCCGTAACAAACTGGATAATACGGGCAGAATTACCTTCGTACATTCCTACCATCCGTTTGCATATATCCTTCATAAATCAATCCACCAACACTGACCCCTTCTTCATAAGGCCCATCCGGAAATTTCGAAATTTACAAAATCATTTCTCCCTTGCTTTCGCTGCACCCCTAACCTCAGAGACTCCCTAATCAGAGCTGACTTAGGGCCTAAAAAACTCGGGACGATACAAGGTTTTATTAGACGACCCAGAGTAGGTACCTTTCCCTGCCTCAACTGCACTCAATGTTACAATGTCCTAAAGGGTGAGACCATCCACCACCCTCGTACGGGCAAAGCATTCAAAATTCGGGGCTATTTCACTTGCAACACCTCATTTGTCATTTATGCAATAAAGGGTCCATGTGGCCTTTTATATATTGGCGAAACCACTCAACCAGCAAAGAATCGTATTTCAAAACACAAATCTACCATCAGATGTAAAAACACACTCCTTACAATTCCATACCATTTTATCTCTGCTGGACACACAATAGCCCAACTTAAATTCCAAATTATGGAACAGGTCCCACAACCAAGAAGGGGTGGTGATTGCATATGGCAATTAAAACGCCTTGTGGCCTACTGGATTCACACTCTTGACACATTGTCACCCAAGGGTCTGAATAAAGACTACGATCTATTATCCTTCATATAAATGCTATTGCTCGCTCATAAAACATAGCAGCCTCATTCATGTATACATCATGGTAATATGTACTACTTCTGTACATTTTGCAAGATTCCCTATATAATGATAAACATATTAGTGTTTTCTAGGTGCTCATATATCTGCACATCTGTTTATTTTTACATATATGTACATGTATATCTACACAGGGATTTAAATATGTCATGCGTGATCACATTTCTCTATGTAATCTATATGTTTACCTATGGCTAATGATCTATGTATGTATAACTGGTGATATGCTTTCTGCCTAATTTTGATTTTGACTGTTCTTACCCATATTGTCTACATATCATCACGACTCTGCTCATCATATAAAAATACCATGCACCACTATTTCATTTATTATCATGCTCTATTTATGCCTTAATTATTTACTAATATTATGCCTCTTTCCCTCTAGAGCCGTCTATACTAAAAGACACCTATGTCCGGGGATCTCTGTTCTTTTAATCGGACACTTAGTGCTCCCACTCTTGAGCACATCACTTTCCATTTCTCCGATCCTCAGGACTCTGTTTTGGTCTCGGCATCACTTCTGGAACGCAGCACCTGTTTGTGACACGCACGGCCATCGTCTTCCGTTCAGGACACTTCCGGTCTCACACCTAATGCTGTCATTGGCTGCTTTCAGCGGCTATTCCCGCCCCTTCCCCTTTTTCTTTTCTCACGCTATGCCTGTTACTGGCGCACATGGACTAGCGACGGATACCGAGTCCTAATCACTGCTCATAGCGGAGACCGGATTATACACCTCACTCAGGTATGTCTTTTTTGCGTTCCCACTAGCCGACCAGTATGTTTTTTATATATACTACACCAGACTTAGATGCAGTTATTTTTCAGGTGATGACCTCATTTCCCTACAAAAGGACTCTCGCCTGCAATACACCTGGTATGTAACACTCTATATCAGCACAAATTCACTCACATTCTGTTACCATATCTTAGTACGGTTTTTATCACTCATTAGAATCCACCAGCATTTACCACCTCCGGTTACCCGGGTTAATTTACCCTCTCCCGTTCTCTTATGGTATGTCACTTCATTAATATCATTGTTGTGTCCATTCTGGCCTTATGGCTGGTCTAGAACAGTTTTTGAGTATAAGCTATATTCTATTTAAAATTGTTGCTTCTACCGACCACTTTCTTTGTATATACTTTTGTTTGTTTAAAATACTTTGTTTTTTTTGTGGTTTAAAAAATCACTTTTCTTTTTGTATTTATTATTTCTTTATCTATTATGTAGTGACTGATGAAGGTCCGAGTTTCAGGACCGAAACGTTTCACACCACTACTGTGGATTAAATATTAACCAATTACGTTAAGTTGAGTGCCGAGTAGAGTTGAGCGATACTTTCCGATATCCTAAAGTATCGGAATCGGAATGGTATCGCCGATATCACTAAAATATCGGCGATACCCGATACCGATACCGGAAGTCCCATGTAAGTCTATGGGAACAAAATATCGCAACTAAAAAAAACCCATTCTTTCCTTGTAAACACTAAATATACACACATAGAATACATATATATATATATACATGTCATTGTGACATATATATATACATATATGTATAGTTTATACACTTCTACATAGTAAAATATCCTCTCATTCAATTGCCGGGTAAAGCCGGCTTCAGTGAAAAGACAGAAGCACCCGACATGAAATGACACTTGGTGTACATAGGGTTAACCATGTCTTTTCATGTCGTTTGCTATCTGATTTGCACAAACAATTAAATCAGACTATGTGTGCAAAATTTCACACCTGTAGGGGTTAATTAAAGGTGTAAATTCGTTGTAAAAAAAACGGACTTTTTTTGCTACGAATTTACACCTTTAATTAACCCCTACAGGTGTGAAATTTTGCACACATAGTCTGATTTAATTGTTTGTGCAAATTAGGCTGGAGTCACACACAACCACAAAAAATCGGTCCGTTTTAGACGGTCGACAATCGGATCAAAATAAAAACATCACACATCCTTCTGGCATCCGATTTTCCTTCAAAGATGCGATTTAATCGCATGTGTGTGTACCTTGTAACATCCGATTTTCATCCGACTTGCGAGATTTTCTCGCAGGCTTGCAAAACTGACATATAATGGATCCAAAAGAATAGTATTTAAATGCCAAAAGAAAGAATAGATATATACACATATATATATATATATATATATATATATGTCATTGTGACATATATATATATACATATATTTATAGTTCTTACACTTCTACATACTGTTATAGCCGCTAATTCAATTGCCGGCTTCAGTGAAATCACAGAAGCCGACATGAAATGATACATTGTTTCCACACATTTAACCATGTAATTTCATGTATTTTTATATATGTTTGAAACATACAATTACATGAGTATATGTGTGCTAAATTTCAGACATGTAGGGTTAATTAAAGGTGTAAATTCGTTGTAAAAAAAACGGACTTTTTTTGCTACGAATTTACACCTTTAATTAACCCCTACAGGTGTGAAATTTTGCACACATAGTCTGATTTAATTGTTTGTGCAAATTAGGCTGGAGTCACACACAACCACAAAAAATCGGTCCGTTTTAGACGGTCGACAATCGGATCAAAATAAAAACATCACACATCCTTCTGGCATCCGATTTTCCTTCAAAGATGCGATTTAATCGCATGTGTGTGTACCTTGTAACATCCGATTTTCATCCGACTTGCGAGATTTTCTCGCAGGCTTGCAAAACTGACATATAATGGATCCAAAAGAATAGTATTTAAATGCCAAAAGAAAGAATAGATATATACACATATATATATATATATATATATATATATATATATATATATATGTCATTGTGACATATATATATATACATATATTTATAGTTCTTACACTTCTACATACTGTTATAGCCGCTAATTCAATTGCCGGCTTCAGTGAAATCACAGAAGCCGACATGAAATGATACATTGTTTCCACACATTTAACCATGTAATTTCATGTATTTTTATATATGTTTGAAACATACAATTACATGAGTATATGTGTGCTAAATTTCAGACATGTAGGGGTTAATT
>JARQOD010000001.1:122770865-122835865 GCA_033576555.1 Oophaga sylvatica
TATGGGAAAAACCGGAAAATGGGGAATTTGTCATGTCACTGTCATGCCCGGGGTGGGGGTCTGTCAGGATTCAGCGGCCTTCCCTGGCAAAGTCTCCGGCGGTGGGGGCCCGGGACGGCTTTTGGCCGCCATCATCTTTCCCCGGGGTCACATGCAGTTTCCCCGGGGAAAAATGCGTGATGGGGGTTTTCCCCCCGGGGCCTTTAAAGCATCAGTCCGATGACTTTCCCCGGGGGAAGCAGGTAATCAGTTTGCTGCGTGCGATGACGGTCTCCCTGTCTTGCGATGTAGCGAGCGGGATCGTGTGGGACCCCGTTACTATGGATGGTCGGAAGGGGTATACTTTTGGGTTTTTTTTTTTCTTTTTTTACAGGAGATGGGTTGGGGGTCGCGGGAATAAAGGTTAAAAAAATTTAATAAAAAAGGTTTTGGTCTCTTTTTATTTTTAAAAATTTTTTTTGCTTTTGTTTTTTTTTATACATTTAAAAACTTTGGGATTTCACTCGCACGTATAAAACGGACAAGAAAAAATCGGATGATGGGAGCTGCCCCATAGATTAACATTGGTCCGAGTTCAATGCGATTTTTTCTCGCATTGCACTCGTCCGTATTTCTCGCTAATTTGACTCCGCCCTTAGAGTCACATCTTGATAAAGACTAACGTCGAAACGGATTGATCTGTCTCATTCTATCTATATGGAGCTGTATCAGCCTGAATAATCCTATGGAAAATGATTTTCCTTTTTTAAAATAACCAGTTAATTAAATCTAATTTTTTATCCTTCCAACCAACGCTGGATTTTTTTCCTTTCTATGATTGTCTGGTTGCTCTGCCTGGATCCATGTGGGGATTGGTTTTCGTCTACTTAGATTAGGGTAAGCTGACTGCTTTTTCTTTTGTCATATCCCTAACTGGTAGTGTTGAGCGATACGATACTGCAAATATCGGGTATCGGCCGATATTAGCTGTATCGGGCTTTCGATTCCGAGTACCGATATTTTCGTCATATCGGATACCGGAATCGGGATTGTCACTGTCACTGTCAGTGTCCGTCGGTCGGGTCTGTCAGGAGTCAGCGGCACTTACCTGGCAGAAGATCTCCGGCGGTCATGGGCTGGACTGCTTCTTGGCCGCCATCATCTTTCCCCGGCGGTCACATGCAGTTTCTCGCGATAACTGCAGTGACTGCTGGGTAATCCCGGCCGTAAAGCAGTCAGTCCGATGACGTCACCGCCGGGGAAGCAGGTAATCAGCTGTGCTGCGTTGCGATGACAGGCTCTGCCTGTCATTGCGATGTAGCAGAGCTGGATCGTCGTGGGACTGTCGTTACTATGGACTGCGTCGGACAGGTGGTATACTGTTGGTTTGTTTTTTTTCTTTTTTTACAGGAGATCGATGGCGTCGCAGGAATGAATGCATAATAAAATTAATGAAAACTGTGTTGTCTCTTTTATTTCATTAAAAGACTTTTTTCTTGCTTTGTGTTTTTTTTATACATTTAATAACTTTGGGATTAATAATGGATCGGTGTCTTATTGACACCTCTCCATTATTAACCGGGCTTATTGTCACCGTGCAATCAACGGTGACATTAACCCCTTATTACCCCACTTGCCACCGCTACAGGGCAGTGGGAAGAGCCGGGTAAAGTGCCACAATTGGCACATCTTTTGATGCGCCAAATGTGGGGCTGCTGTAGCCTGGTATTATCAGGCTGTTGAGGGCCAAAATCCATGGGCCTTGACAGTCTTTTAATACCAGGCCGAAGCAGTCTGCATTTTACTTGGCTGGTTAACAAAAATAGGGGGACCCCTACGCCGTTTTTTTTTCGAGGGGATCCCCTATTTTTGTTAACCAGCCAAGCTAAGCAGACTGCTGTGGCCTGGTATTATCAGGCTTGCAAGGTCCATGGATATTGGATCCTTACCAGCCTGAAAAACCAGGCCTCAGCGGTCTGCTTCATCTGGCTGGTTAACAAAAATAGGGGGGACCCCACGCCAATTTTTTTCGAGGGGATCCCCTATTTTTGTTAATCAGCCAAGATATGCAGACTGCTGTGGCCTGGTATTATCAGGCTGGCAAGGTCCATGGATCTTGGCTCCTTAACAGCCTGAAAATCCAGGCCTCAGCGGTCTGCTTCATCTGGCTGGTTAACAAAAATAGGGGGGACCCAACGCCATTTTTTTTTGAGGGGATCCCCTATTTTTGTTAATCAGCCAAGATATGCAGACTGCTGTGGCCTGGTATTATCAGGCTGGCAAGGTCCATAGATCTTGGCTCCTTAACAGCCTGAAAATCCAGGCCTCAGCGGTCTGCTTCATCTGGCTGGTTAACAAAAATAGGGGGGACCCCACGCCATTTTTTATTCGAAGGGAACCCCTATTTTTGTTAATCAGTTCCCTCTGACGTCACTGATTGTGTCCCTGGCTGACCTGAAGTGAAAGTGGAAAGCAATTAATTAAGCTTTCCACTTCCTCTCCTGTCAGCCAGGAGAGGAACTCATTCATTTGGGGGTTTACTGTGAGGCTGCAGCATTAGCTGCGGTCCCTGCAGTAAACATTAACCCTTTCTGAAGGATTACACCGTGGGACCTGACTGTGCATGGGATAGGTAAGAATAATTTTGCTTTTTTATTTTATTTTTATTACAGGAAATGGTTTTTGCAGTCAAAGAAAAGATGGTCAAAAACATGTGTCTTTATTTCATTAAAATGATTTTTAATTAAAGTGTGTGTGTTTTATTTTTATTTCATGCAATAGGATTAATAATTGATAGTTGTCTAATTGACATCTCTCAATTATTAACCTGGCTTAAGGTCACCTTTCAATTGCAATGTGGCTTTAACCCCATATTAACCCATTCACCACCGCTACAGGGCAATGGGAATAGACGGGCAAAGTGCCAGAAAGGGCGAATCTAATTATAGATTTGTCTTTTCTGGGGTGTCTGGGGGCAGATGTTAGTAGCCAGGGGGGGCCAAAAATAATGGTCCCTCTCTGGGCTATTATTATCTGCCCCCATTCGCTGGCTTTGTCTGTCTGGTTGCGAAGATAGGGCGGGAGCCCACGCATTTTTTTTAAACAATTTTACACCTCATATATATATATATATATATATATATATATACATGTCATTGAATTTGTGACACATATATATATATATATATATTTATATTTGTAGTTCATACACTTCTACATAGTATAATAGCCGCTAATTCAATTGCCGGCTTTTGTGAAAATGCAGAACCCGACATGAAATGACACTTGGTGTACATAGGGTTAACCATGTCTTTTCATGTCCTTTGCTATCTAATTTGCACAAACAATTAAATCAGACTATGTGTGCAAAATTTCACACCTGTAGGGGTTAATTAAAGGTGTAAATTCGTAGCAAAAAAGTCCGTTTTTTTTACAACGAATTTACACCTTAATTAACCCCTACAGGTGTGAAATTTTGCACACATAGTCTGATTTAATTGTTTTTGCAAATTAGATAGCAAAGGACATGAAAAGACATGGTTAACCCTATGTACACCAAGTGTCATTTCATGTCGGGTGCTTCTGTCTTTTCACTGAAGCCGGCTTTACCCGGCAATTAAATCAGAGGATATTTTACTATGTAGAAGTGTATAAACTATACATATATGTATATATATATGTCACAATGACATGTATATATATATATATATGTATTCTATGTGTGTATATTTAGTGTTTACAAGGAAAGAATGGGGTTTTTTTAGTTGCGATATTTTGTTCCCATAGACTTACATGGGACTTCCGGTATCGGTATCGGGTATCGCCGATATTTTAGTGAAATCGGCGATACCATTCCGATTCCGATACTTTAGGATATCGGAAAGTATCGCTCAACTCTATCTATGTGTGCAAAATTTCACACCTGTAGGGGTTAATTAAAGGTGTAAATTCGTAGCAAAAAAGTCTGTTTTTTTTACAACGAATTTACACCTTTAATTAACCCTACAGGTGTGAAACTTTGCACACATAGACTGATGTAATTGTTTGTGCAAATCAGATTGCAAACGACATGAAAAGACATGGTTAACCCTATGTACACCAAGTGTCATTTCATGTCGGGTGCTTCTGTCTTTTCACAGAAGCCGGCTTTACCCGCAATTGAATCAGAGGATATTTTACTATGTAGAAGTGTATAAACTATACATATATGTATATATATGTCACAATGACATGTATATATATATATATATATATATATATATTATATATGTATTCTATGTGTGTATATTTAGTGTTTACAAGGAAATAAAGGTTTTTTTAGTTGCGATATTTTGTTCCCATAGACTTACATGGGACTTCCGGTATCGGAATCGGATATCGCCGATATTTAGTGATATCGGCGATACCATTCCGATCCGATATTTTTAGATATCGAGCAGTATCGCTCAACACTACTAACTGGCCATGTGGTGTATAACACCTAAGCAGACACATATTGTTTCATTTATGAAGGAGGGACTCAAATTCACAGAGCCTAATTTTACAGGGGCATCAGGCAGCATTAATCTGCTTAAAGGGCCATTATTAATTAGTGAGTCTCCTAAATTTTTAAAGCCTATGCTGTGAGTGGATAGGCTGCCAAGAATTACAACGCACCCCAATACCCCTTTCACGAGATGTCCAGGAGGGCTTCCATAAAAAAATATTGCATTGAATGCAAGGCCTGCCCTGCTACCAAGTCATATGCACCCCAATAAGCATTTGAACCCATGTACTGGATGGCCCAGCAAAATCCACTTCACATTATTCATTTTGTACTCCCATTCTGTTTTTTTTTTGCATTGACTGCAAGGCCTGCCCTGCTATCAAGTCATATGCACCCCAATAAGCCTTTGAACCAACATACTGGATGGGCACAGGAAAATACACTTCACATTATTTATTTTGCACTCCCATTCCCTTTTCTATGCATTGACTGCAAGGCCTGCCCTGCTACCAAGTCATATGCACCCCAATATGCCTTTGAACCCACATACTGGATGAGCCCAGAAAAATCCACTTCACATTATTCATTTTGTACTCTCATTCTATTTTATTGTGCATTGAATGCAAAGCTTGTTCTACTACCAAGTCATATGCACCCCATTAAGCCTTTGAACCCACATACTGGATGGGCACAGGAATATCCACATCACATTATTCATTTTGTCCTCCTATTCTGTTTTCTTATGCATTGACTGCAAGGCCTGCCTTGCTACCAAGTCATATGCACCCCAATAAGCCTTTGAATACAGGTACTGGATGGGCCCAGGAAAATCCAGTTCACATTATGCATTTTGTCCTCCCTTTCTGTTTTCTTATGCATTGACTGCAAAGTCTGCCCTGCTACCAAATCATATGCACCCCAATATGCCTTTGAACCCACATACTGGATGAGCCTATAAAAATCCACTTCACATTATTCATTTTGTACTCCCATTCTATTTTCTTGTGCATTGACTGCAAGGCTTGTTCTACTACAAAGTCATATGCACCCCATTAAGCCTTTGAACCCACATACTGGATGGGCACAGGAATATCCACATCACATTATTCATTTTGCCCTCCTATTCTGTTTTCTTATGCATTGACTGCAAGGCCTGCCCTGCTACCAAGTCATATGTACCCCAATAAGCCTTTGAATACAGGTACTGGATGGGCCCAGGAAAATCCAGTTCACATTATGCATTTTGTCATCCCTTCTGTTTTCTTATGCATTGACTGCAAAGTCTGCCCTGCTACCAAGTCATATGCATCCCAATAAGCCTTTGAACCCAGGTACTGGATAGGCCCAGGAAAATCCACTTCACATTCATTTTGTCCTCCCATTATGGGTTCTTATGCATTGACTGCAAGGCCTGCCCCGCTACCTAGTCATATGCACCCCAATAAGCCTTTGAACACAGGTACTGGATAGACCCAGGAAAATCCACGTCACGTTATTCATTTTGTACTCCCATTCTGTTTTTTTTGTATTGACTGCAAGGCCTGCCCTGCTACCAAGTCATATGCACCCCAATAAGCCTTGGAACCCACATACTGGATGGGCATAGGAAAATCCACTTTGCATTATTCATTTTGTACTCCCATTCTGTTTTTTTTTCATTGACTGCACGGCCTACCCTGCTACCAAGTCATATGCATCCCAATAAGCCTTAGAACCCAGGTACTGGATGTGCCCAGGAAAGTAAACTTCACATGATACTTTTTGTCCTCCCACTCATTTTTCTGATGCATCGACTGCAAGGCCTGCCCTGCTGCCAAGTCATATGTACCCCAATAAGCCTTTGAATCCACATACTGGATGGGCACAGGAAGATCCACTTCACAATATTCATTTTGTACTCCCATTACCTTTTCTTATGCATCGACTGCAAGGGCTGCCCTGCTACCAAGTCATATGCACCCCAATAACCCCAATCCCCCCATACAAGAAACATGGAGGAGGGCCTCTTAACAAAAAATGTCCCATTAAAAAGTAGGGGTCTCCTAGACATGGATTGGCTATACACTAAGTGTATGGGCTGGCAATCATTTAGCCCTGTGGAGTACACCTCAACCTTTTCCATAACAATTGTTTAATGCCCAGCAAAAGCACCCACATTTGTTAGGATTTTGACAATGGCTGTAGCAGCACGGAACATGTTAACCCTGGTGATCTAGTGGCAGGGGACAATGAGCAGTGGAGGAAGGCCTGATTAAAAAGTATGCCCAATTTAAAGGAACGGGTCTCCTACACTTGGAATGCCCATATGCTGGCTGGCAAACATGTCCCCCTGGGGGTAGATATCAACAAAGAGTCTAAATTTTTTTTTAGGGGCATCATAAACATCTTGCAAAACTGTAAGGCTGTGGTTCCACAATCTGGAACCACAGCGCTTTGGACGGAGCGGAAAGTCCACTCCGCCCAAAGCCCCGCCTCCTAGTAAATGCGTGGTCAATCCGGATGTGTTCATGGAACACATCCGGAACACATCCGGAATGACCGCAGGCTTACACAGGCCTGTGTTATTTCCCTTGCAGCGACGCAGCGTCGCCGCAAAGGAATAGGACATGCTGCGGTCTGAAAAGACGCACCGCATGTCGTTAACGCAGGTCTGCCGCCTGCGTGTTTTGAAGCATAGTGGAGACGGGATTTCTTGAAATCCCCTCCACTAGGCTGTAACATCTGGACGCTGCGTGTTTGACGCTGTGCCAGCGCACAGCATCTAACACGCAGCAATTCCTGAAGCATACCGGATCGTGGAAACACACCCTAACATGGTTTCTTACACAGTTGCTGCTGGGAAGGTGCAGGTTTTTAGCAAAAAATATGGCGGACGAATCATTAGATAAAGTGATCAGGAAAAGGGGCATGGTGATGACAGGAATGGGAAAGTACATGATTAATAATAGCAGTGGCTATGGGAGAAATGAGATCATGGATACAGCCTACAAGAATTCGTCTTTAGCCACCATCAATTATGAGTTCTTGAATCGGTTTCATGCCCGTCAGAAGATCGGTGTAACAGATGCGCGTGTCAGACTCGATCTATGAAATGCCCATCCAAAATATGTTGCCAAACACGCATGTGTCGGTATAAAGGGCAAAGCGCAACATGTTCGTGAGATGCTGAATTAGAGAAAACAGATCAGTGTCAGAGGCAAACCAAACAAACTGATGGATGCTCGTGAAAAACTTAGTTTAAAGAGGAATGCACTGTCCTTAACTATACACACATCCGTGGCACAAGCTGCTTTATCTTCACCCATATTACCAATAAGATCCAATTGTCCCAGTGGAAAATTATTTGGCATAGTGTAACGAACACTGTTAAAGGAATGTCACTAAACGTATATAACCACGACCCTTGGAAACAGCAGATTTTGTCTTTACAAGATCTGAACGATGATGGTATTGATGACGACTTTGAAATTTACCACATCCACACCAAGAAGATGAAGATCACAGCTGCCAGAAATGTGCAAAAAAGGCCATGAATGTCTGGAAAATAATTTTCTCTAGGGCTAAGTTACCCTCTTACTAAAGTGGTACCGAATGATGCATACACAGCTCTCATGTCTACTCAGTGTGAGATGCTTGAAAGATGATGTATTCTGATTTGTCCATGTCCACTTTTTGAAAGCAAGCAGAAAAGAAGGATGATATAGCGAGAAGACATGCGATTTTGGTCAGTAAGGAGGTGATGTCAGGTACAGATAGTAGATCTGCGTGTCATCGGCGCAGTGATGATATTGCAAACCGTGCCATTACATCAGCTGTCCCAGGCCGAAGGTGTAGATGGAGAAGAGTAGGAGTCCTAGAAAAGAGCCTTGGGGAACACCGAAAGACAGGTGTCAAGGTCAGGAGGTGGTGTGGGAGAGGAAGACAATGAATGTCCCTCTAACAGTATTGTTTTTTAAAGACCCTGCCAATAACATCAAAAAGGCCGTTTGCACCACCGGTCTTGTCCACATCAGCAGGGGTAGCAAAACTACCATCCTTACCACCACCAGCATGATCAGGCACATGGCAGCAAAGCACCTGACTTTGCTGATTGAACACCAGGCTCCATGAACAGTGTCTGCGGGTGATAATGCTGCTTCTTCCGATGTTGTGCGTGCAAGCCAATCCCCTGTCCATGGTGCATGCAAAGATGCCTCTTGCCCTGCATCTGTAGTTGCACACAAACTCAACTAGCACCATTAACAATCACGTCCACATCCTTGTCCCAACGCAGCATTCAGTTGTCCATACCCCAGTCCTTTGAACGCAAGTGGAAATATGCAGCCAACACCACAGTACTAAATTCACACATTTCTCATCTGTTTGAGATGGAAATGTTGCATTTTAGGCTCGTTGAATACGGAAGCTTTCCGCAACCTGATGGCAGTGACCGTAGCAAGGTAATCGGTCCCCACCCGGCACTATTTCTCCCAGTCTGCCATCACAATATTAGACAAGCAAGCACGTGTCCCACAACATTACCCGTGCCATCAATAATGCAGGTCACAGGAAAGTGCACCTAACCACGGACACATGGACAAGTGATTGTGGGCAGGGACATTACATATTGCTGACGGCCCACTGTGTTTGCATGGAAAAAGTCATGACCCAGTCGGACATTGTGAGACCATGTTACAGATGTATGGAGAAGACAGTTTGAGGAAGGCTTTGTATGTCATATTTAGGGTTTTGGAATGTAGCCTATGGGCAATAGCAAGACAGTGAAGGGCAAGGCAGAGAGAAGAGGCTGTGGAATAACAGATTGACAGTTGGATTACTCTTGCAGCAGAGTTTTGGATAGATGTGAGTGGTGCAACAGCGCTAGAAAGGACGGTACAGAGTATAAGGTTGCAATACTCGAGGCGGGAGATCATGAGGGCGTGTACAAACATTTTTTAAGTTTCTTGTAATGTATGGATCCATGAAATGATTTTGAGTTGTAATGGACAGGAGGAGGCAAGGGCTTTGATATGTAGTTTGAAAGAGAGGGCAGAGTCGAGGATTACCCGAGGCCACGAACATGCGGGAATATTTGTCTCGGTGTGCCGTCCCAGCATTACACAGGCACATGTCCCACAACATTACTCGTGCCCTCCACAATGCTGGTACTTGGAAAGTCAACCTAACCACAAACACGTGGAGAAGTGCCTGTGGTCAGGAACGATACATCTCACTGAGGGTACACAGGGTTAATATAGTGGAATCCGAGACACACTCAGACCATGGAATGGTGTCCGTCCTCACAAACACAGAGTATTGGGTGCCCAATGTCAATCTGGGTTGCCCCCACAGTGTATGGCTCCTGCACCTCCTCCTCCTCCTTCGCCTCCTCTTCAGCCTCCAGCTCCAAAAGGTAGCATATCAGTCACAAGCTGGAAGGACTGCAACACTGCCTAATCAAAGCGGGAACAGGCTGTGCTGAAGCTAATATGCTTCTGTGACAAACGCCAAAATGCTGAAGAGTTTGTGGACAGCTCTGAAACAGCAGGCATATCGATGGATGAGACTGCTGAACCCACAGCCAGGCATGTTTCTGTGTGTGACAATGGGTGGAACCTGGTGGCTGCTCTTTGGCGAGGCGAGCTCACACACGTGTCATGCTTGGCTCATGCGCTTAACCTAATTGATCATTGTTTTTTAAAAAGTGACACAAAGCTGGCAGATCTGCTGGCAAAAATACAACGCTCTAAATACCATTTTAGAAAATCAGCTGCAGCTTCATCTGCCCTTGCCGTGATTCAGCAGTGCTTGCTGCTTCTGGCTCACCAACTGGTGTGTGATGCCTCCAGGCAGGGCCGGCGTCAGCACCCGGAACACCCGGGCAAGTACCGGGGCCCTGAGCAGGTGGCGGGGCCCACTCGCCATCTGGCACCCCGGCGCCCGTTAGCGGTGTTAGCGCCACCACTGGGCCCCCCCGCTTGCTCAGGGCCCCGGCAGCAGCCGGCGTAATACTCACCTCTCCCCATGCCTCCGCTGCCACAGCTCCGGGCTCCAGGGGGTGCCTGCAGGATGCCGGCGCTTCCTCTCACAGCAGCGCCGCTGAATGACGTCATCATTCAGCGGCTGGCTGTGGCAGTGAGCACGCGGACGCCGGACAGGTGAGATGTTTGTGTGTGTGTCTGTGTGTGTGTCTCTGTGTGTATCAGTGTGTGTGTATGTAGTGCGGTACTTTGTGTGTGTGTGTGTCTGCTGTATGTGTGATGGTGGTGGGGGGAGGGAAGTGATGATTGATGATGGGGAGGCAAATGATGATTGATGATGATGGGCAGGCATTGATGATGATGGGCAGGCAATGATATTGATGTGAGGCAATGATGATTATGGGCAGGCATTGATGATGATGGGCAGGCAGTGATGATGATGGGCAGGCAATGATAATTATGGGCAGGCATTGATGATGATGGGCAGGTATGTGATGATGATGGGCAGGCAATGATTTGATGGGGATGCAATGATGTTTATGGGCAGGCATTGATGATGATGGGCAGGCATTGATGATGATGGGCAGGCAGTGATGATGTTGGGGAGGCAATGATGATGATGGGGAGGCAATGATGATTATGGGAAGGCGATGATGATGATGGGGAGGCGATGATGATGATGGGGAGGCGATGATGATGATGGGCAGGCATTGATGATGATGGGCAGGCAATGATGATGATGGGGAGGCGATGATGATAATGGGAAGGCAATGATGATGATGGGCAGGCATTGATGATGATGGGCAGGCAATGATGATGATAATGGGCATGCAATGATGATGATGGGCAGGCAATGATGATGATAATGGGCAGGCAATGATGATGATGGGAGTCTTTCCACAGCGCCATTTCCTGAGCCGTAACAGTGCAGAATGCAGCACAGTGTAGAGGAGAGCTCCATATTTTGTATGGAGCTTTATATGGGGACCAGTATCCTGTATGGAGCATTATATTGGGTCCAGTATTCTGCATGGAGCATTATATGGGGGATGGAGGGGTGACATCCTGCATGGGGTATTATATGGGTGATGAGGGGAGACTATGTGGTGCCCATAATATTGTATGGAGGACTGTACTGACCAGTCTGTACTGTGCGCTGTGAGGATTTGGCGGTTTTTGAGCTATTGTACAATTTACAATAGATATCACTCATGTAATGGAAGAAGTGAAGTGTTTGGCATTGTACTATACCTATATTTCTCTGCCATATCTGTGCATCATGAATTGTGGTCTGTGATAAAGGGGCCCACTGAGACTCTTTTGCCCGGGGCCCATAAAAACCTGGAGCCGGCCCTGCCTCCAGGGCTTGGAACTCTACACTGCAGATGTAGGAAACGATTTCTGAGCAGTAGAGGGCAGTTGGTTACTAATCTACCAGCATCAACAAGGTTGTCAGTATTCAGTTCTGTCTTCACACATAAAATCTGATGTGTGAACATGGATGTCTGACATGTGTACCATCCTCCAAAACTTTGAGAATTCCACCAAGAGGGTGAGCGTCAATGACACCATAATTAACATCTCCATCCTGCTTATCTGTGTTCTAATTTGAATATTGAGAGTTATTATAGAGCGAAAACATTTACATTTCAACAGTTTCAAACACAACAGTCCTAAATAACAACGATAACAATAATCCAATAATTAAACCCAAACAAAACAATCCTGCTCGTGACAACTTACAATCTAAAATGAGGTGGGGGAGTTACAAAATAAAGGGGTGTATTTACAAGAAGGTATTTACAATTATGTTTGTACTATGATCTTACTGAGGTTTGTTGTAAGTTTTGTAGGCCTGAGGACAAGGAGCAGGAGAACAGCATGTTCAGCCGTCCCCTTGGTGACATCACGGAAGTCTTGCCTCTTAGCAGTCTGTGACGCATTGGGCTGACTTTATGTTATGCTGCCTTTCCCGTGACCCTCACACTCTCAAAATTTTGGATGACAGAAGGCAATACTGATTTTTGACACTTCTAGAGCCACGGTAATCGGAGAACTTTATATATCTTAGTCCTGAGGCAGACAGGTGTACTAAAATGTTGCAGCAACATAGGGCCCTTATAGCGGAATTATTAATAAAATTACTATCTCAAACACTGGCGGCAGAGGACACAGTTCGTTGTCCAACCAAAGAGTTCAGGTGAGAGAGACACAATTCAAATACAGCAGAGGCAGTGGAACAATGGCAAAGTTCTTGTAGAGTTATAACAGACCCTCTCATCACCCTGACACACAGTCGCAGAGTACTGTCTCAAGGAATGCAATGTTTCGGAAGATGCTGATGGAGTACCTTGCTGATGGCACCAACGTCCTCTGTCATTCCTCTGTGGCTTATAAATATTGGTTATCCAAGTTGGACATGTTGATGTCTCTACTGCGCATGTGCGCTGTACTCACTGTCTTGGAGCGCACGACGCCTCGCTCTCTGGCAGTTACTGGGCAAACGGGCATTGCTAAATGGCAGTACTGATTTTAGTGGCAGGAGACTACAGAAACAGTCCTTTGCAGCGCCACTAATCTAAGGACAGAGCATGCTACTCAGCCTCCTATGCGCTGCTTGTCCATGCAAAAAATCATTGCTGTCTTGCTCGCTTTCTCTCAAGCTGACCCCTGCTTCTAGGTCACAGGTCTGTTTGTCTGCTGCATTTTGATGCAGCATCGGCGCTTCAGTTGCATATTGCACTGAGCACCTTGCTGCTCAAAAGGTCACAGCAGGGGACTCACTCCTTCTCTCTTTTTTTTTCCCTCAGCTTCCTGGCTTGTTCCCTGTGTAAACACAAACCCTCGTTCTTTGTAATGGGGCCAATCCGTTCCCCTAATCCTTCTGCCAGTAAACAGGGGCGCAGCCAAAACAGGTCCAGAACGTACGCAGCACAGGTACCCATGGACCGGTCATCCTGACTCCGTACATATCTTGTAAATCAGTTCTTTAATGCAAGAAGCATAGAGGGTATGTACTTCCAAATTTCAAGATAAAATTGTACAGTACATCCACAACAGTTTAAATTTTAAGGGCTTTGTGGCTCACATCATTCCACAAGATGACACTAGTCTGATACTTTAAATTTTCGGTGAAAAATAATTTCACCACTGATTGGTTGTGTATGTTTAGAATTATGTAACATCATTGGTGTGATTAATTATTCATACCTATTACCGTATATACTCGTGTATAAGCCGAGATTTTCAGCACCTTTTTTTGTGCTGATAATGCTCCCTCGGCTTATACACGAGTCATTGGGCAGAAACCAGCGGGGGGGTGCCGCGGCAGGAGCCGGTGGCTGGGACATCATACTCACCCTCCCCATGCCATCGCTGATTGTCCCGGCAATTCTCCGTTGTACCCGGCTTCCTGCAGCTCTCCTGTGCTGAGTGGTGATGTAATGCCGCTCATTAAGGTCATGTAATATGGACGCGATGCCACTCCCATAACATTATTTAGAGCAAACTCAGCCCACGGTAGCAAGGATGCCAAGTCATCCTGCCTGGCTGAGACAAAATGTCGCAAGTATGTGACCAAGGTCTGGTTGGCTCTCTCTACCAACCCATTCGTCTCGGGATGATAAGCCGAAGAGAGATTTAACTCAATGCTGAGTAGATGACACAGCTCTCTCCAGAACGGAGACGCAAATTGGGGACCTCGATCACAGATAATTTTGTCTGGCATTCCGTGTAGCCGGAAAATGTGCCTGATAAATAATGCAGCTAAGGCCCGTGCGGAAGGTAACCGTGGTAATGGCATCAAGTGTACTATTTTGGAGAAGTGGTCGGTTATCACCCAGATGATGGTGCAGCCCCAAGACTTGGGTAAGCCCACCACAAAATCCATCCCAACCATCTCCCAGGGCCTGTCTGCCACCGGTAAAGGGAAAAGTAACCCTGCTGGCCGTTGTCCAGGGGACTTATTATTGGCGCAGGAGACGCACGCCTGAACGTATTCCCTGACGTCACGAACCATATGTGGCCACCAGTATGTCCTCGCCAGCAACTCAGATGTCCTCTTTGCACCAAAATGTCCACCCACCCTGGATGAATGTGCCCAAGAGAGTACCTCAGGTCTCAAATTGATGGGCACAAAAGTCTTGCCTGGAGGCACAGACTCAAGCGAAACTGGGGCCACAGTTCTTAGGCTCTCTGTGGGGATAATCAGCCGAGGCTCCTCCTCCACCTCCTGAGAGGACACCACGAAGCGAGACAGAGCATCGGCACGAATGTTCTTCTCCCCAGAGAGAAAATGGAGGGCGAAATGGAAACGGGAGAAGAACAGAGACCATCTGGCCTGACGGGAATTTAGCCTCTGGGCGGTCTGTAAATAAAGCAAGTTTTTGTGGTCAGTGAACACTTGAAAGGAAAGCAAGCCCCATCCAGGAGATGTCTCCACTCGGAAAAGGCCAACTTCATGGCTAGCAACTCCCTATCCCCAATGGAATAATTCCTCTCCGCTGGTGTGAAGGTCTTGGAGAAGAAGAAGCAAGGATGTTTACGACCTTGAGCACCCTTTTGAAAATGGACTGCTCCAGCACCAACAGATGAGGCATCTACCTCCAATATAAAAGGCTTATCAACCTCGGGATGATGTAGGATAGGAGCGCTAGCAAAATGGGACTTGATTGAAGTAAAGGCCTTGGAGACCTCCTCTGACCACAATTTGCGATTGGCTCCCTTCTTGGTGAGGGCTACCAAGGGAGCAACCAAAGTAATGAAGTGGGGAATAAATTGGCGATAGTAATTAATGACCCCCATAAAGCGCTGCACCGCTTTAAGAAAATGGGGTTCTTGCCAATCCATTACAGCCTGTAGTTTGGCAGGATCCATAGCCAATCCCGGAGTGGAGATGATTTGGCCCAGGAATGGCAGAGACTCCTGCTCAAACACACACTTCTCCAAATTCGCATATAGAGAATTTGCCCGCAAGAGGTCGAAGACCCTGCAGACATCTCTCCGGTGGGTGTCCATATCTGGAGAAAAGATGAGAATGTCATCAAGATAGACTACCAATGAGGTGGCAAGCATATCCCGGAAGATGTCATTTACGAAATCTTGGAAGACGGTTGGAGCATTACAGAGCCCGAAGGGCATCACAAGATATTCGTAATGTCCATCTCTGGTATTGAATGCCGTCTTCCCTTCGTCCCCCTCACGGATGCGGATCAGGTTATAGGCACCACGAAGATCCAGCTTAGTAAATACCCTTGCTCCCCGGAGCCTATCAAAGAGCTCAGATATTAGGGGCAAAGGGTGTTTGTTCTTAACGGTAGTGGTGTTAAGACCCCTATAGTCTATACACGGTCGTAATTCTCCATTCTTCTTCTGCACGAAGAAAAATCCTGCCCCTGCTGGTGACACTGACTTCCTAATAAACCCTCTTGCCAGATTTTCCTGAATGTATTGTGACATGGTCTCCGTCTCAGGAAGAGAGAGAGGATACACTCTTCCCCAAGGAGGCTCCGTTTTGGGCAAAAGGTCTATAGGACAGTCATAGGGGCGATGAGGCGGAAGAGTCTCCGCTGCCTTTTTGGAGAAAACGTCAGCGTATGACCGATAAACCTTGGGGAGAGAAGCAAGATCTATGGGTATCTCCGTGGTGGAAACCTGAACGTCCTCTCAGACATCTGTCTCTTCAATGATCACCCCAACCCAGTATTCTCACAGAGGACCACTCAATATGGGGAGAGTGGTGGCGAAGCCAGGGTAATCCCAACAAAACCTCATCTATTCCCTCAGGAAGAACAAAAAGGGATATATTCTCCTGATGAAAAGGGGACATAGACAGAGTAAGAGAGACAGTCTGGTGAATGATTTGTGAGGGCAGGATTGCTCCATTCAATACTCTCACCGATACTGGCTCGGCGAGCGTCACCAGCGGTATGGAATGGCAAGAGGTAAAGGAGGAGGACATAAAATTCCTCTCTGCCCCAGAGTCCACACAAAGCTTGGCGGGAAGAGTGGATGAACCTAGAGAGATTAACCCTTTAAGGAGCACTTTCGGAGCAAAATCCCTCGCGTCTAATGACCCTGCAGCCATGGTCACGGAACATGACCATTTACTCATTCGCTGGGAACATCAGTTGGCATAATGTCCTGGCTGCTGACACACTCTACAGACCATGGATACTCAAGTGGTCCGAGACTTAGATCCCACTCGAGTAGTTTCCACGGTCTCTTGGGAGTCAGACGCCCAACGGGAAATTCAAGAGGTTTGGCAAAGGTGGGGCCAGCCGAAACCTCTGCCTACACTGGGTCCGCTCTAACCTCCGCTCGTGAAAACGGAGGTCGATGCGGGTAGATATAGAAATGAGTTTCTCCAGTGTGGCAGGAATCTCCCTGGTTGCCAAAGCGTCCTTTACATGGTCTGCCAGTCCTCTCCAGAACACTGGAATAAGAACTTTATCTCGCCACTCTAATTCAGAAGCCAAAGTCTGAAATTGGACTGAGAACTGGCTGACCATGGACAAGCCCTGTGACATTGCCAGCAGTTGAAGTGCCGTATCGTGCGTGACCTGAGGTTCTAGAAAGACCTTTTTCAGAGCCTCCAAAAAACGAGGAGCACTCCGCACCACGCGATCGTCACGCTCCCACAGCGGCATTGCCCACTCCAATGCTCTGCCCGACAGAAGAGACACAATAAAAGCCACTTGTGCCCGTTCCGTGGGGAAACGTATTGCCAGAAGCTCAAGCTGTATAGAGCACTGACTCACGAATCCCCGACAATGTATACAGTAACCAGTAAACTTGTCTGGAAGTGGGAGGTGGGATAATGTCGGAGCAGAGGTGGCGGTGAACAAACTGGCTGCAGCTACGCTAGCAGCCTGAACAGCGACTACGGTAACATCCACAGCTGAGGTTGTGCGCTCAAGGATCGCCAACCTACCCACCAGCTGCTGGATGTACTGCTGTAGACGCTGGTCATCCGCCATTTTACTAGCCAGACCCTGGTGCTAGTATACTGTTAGGGTCTGCGGAACGCACCTAATAAATAATGTAGAGAGGTGCGTTTGCAACCCGGGGTCCACCGTGCAGGCAGAGCCTGCTGCTAGTAAGATGGCGTAAGTAGCGAACTCTGTTATCCCGCAGAGTCGCTAAAATAAATGCCATAGCGCGCTGTGGCAGTTAATGCGAACTCTGTTAATCCACAGATCGACTAGCGGGAATGCCACAGCGCTATATGGCGATAAGGGCAAACTCACTTAGCTTCAGTGAGCCGCAAAGTAAAATGCTAGGGCGCTGACAAGCGTTTTAAAGCGAACCCTGTTGCGTCACAGAGCCGCTGAGAAACCCTACTGTGTCCAGGTATACAGTTAACTGCTGTGCGGATAGCAGTCCGTGGTCATGCAGTCAGCAACACAAACAACTCCTCACCGGTGAAGCCGTTATTCTAGGGGCTTATTTCAGCCAAGCCCTGAACACGTGCATACGAATCTCCTCACCAGAGGTGCTGGTATTCTAGAGGCTTATTTGAGCCGAACTATAACCACATGCGTGCATGATCACACGGGCACAAAGCACATAATGCAATTTATACTAGCGCATGGCCGCCAGGGAATGCAACCCTTTTATAGCAGCAACTACAGGACCTGCCAGAAAAGGACCAATGAGAAACTGTTCCAGAACACATGTAGTTTCAGGACCTTCCTGGTGGACCAATAGGAGCTGCTGCAGTACCTGAGCATGTGACCCCTGATCTCCAATGAGAGATCTTACCCTGGGCATGCTCAGTCCTAAAGCTCGCCGCTGACCAGTACTGGCTACAATAGCAGAACCTGGAGAGGCAGCAGCAAGTCTCTGCACAGTATAAGACTGGGCGAGATGCTGGGACCGACGTCTTTGCTGAGCAGGCATTACTGCGGCCGGAGATGGATGGGGGACCGCAGCGGGACTGGTTCGAGACTCCCCTTGTGCAGCAGCGGGACTTGAACCCTAATACCTCTGTACTCCGGAATTAGTCCTTAGAAGTACTGTTGGTTTATCTGGATTTGAGTAGTTTAGGATGGTAGACCCCACACTTGCTAAGAAATCCCAAATCTAACCCTATCTCGGCATCAGCTCTCCCTACACTATCTCATTCTGGAGCTGAATGCGGTGAGCAGGGCAGGTCCAGTCTCTTATAACCCTGATAATGCTGTGTGGCCAGCCAATCACTGCATGGCCACAACAAAGATGGCTGTGGCGTTTCATTGCATGGCAGAAAATCCCTCTATTGTGACTGGGTCTGTAGAGTCCCCAAAAAAGCTGGGTGGAGACCCACGTTCCCGCAGAGTAATCCCGGAAATGTTCGGTGCACCCTGAGGGGTAGAATCATTACAAGTAGGTAGGGTTTAAAAATAGATATTTGTACAAAGCATTTTTTGTATTGGGACACCCCATTTAAGTCTGAGCTGACAAAATTGTGGTACAATATGGCAGATCCAAAAAAAATAGATCACATACTAGTGATGAGTGAGTTGCCTAAATTCAGATTTGTCAGTTTAATTGAATTGAGTCAATAAATTTGTGTTAAGGGTCTGCGGAACAAATATATAAAGTAGAGAGGTGCGTTCGCAGCCTGGGGTCCACCGTGCAAGCGGAGCCTGCTGCTAGTAGAAATGGCGCGAAAAGCAAACTCTGTTATCCCGCAGAGTCGCCAACATAAACGCCGTAATGCGCTGTGGCAATAAGTGCGAACTCTGTTACTCCACAGAGCCGCTAGAAGGAGAGCCGCAGCGCTATATGGCGATGTGTGCGCACTCACTAGACACAACTGAGTGGCAAAGAAAACACGCTAGGGCGCTGTCTAGCGTTGAAAGCGAACCCTGTTACGTCACAGGGCCGCTGAGAAAAAGTACTGTGTCCTGTCAGGCTCTCAGGTACACAGTTAAGTGCTACGCGTTCATAAAGCGTGATCATGTGCTAATGTCCTCGCGGGAGTCACCCGCAATCTATGGCGTCTGAATGCCAGACCCTGAATACGGCAATCAAAACTCCTCACCGGTTATGCCGGTAATCTAGGGGATCTAGGACACCGACCCTGACCAGCTACCATACCAAACTCCTCACCGATTAAGTCCGTATTCTAGTGGCTTATTTCAGCCGGGTCCCTATCCACACATACACATGACCACACTGGCGCATAGCATACAATGATTGATATTAGCGCTGGCGGCCCAGCCATGCTACCATTTATAGCAACAGCTACAGGACCTTCCAGGAACAAGGACCAATGAGAAGCTGTTACAAACAAACATAGCTACATGACCTTCCTGGCGGACCAATAGGAGCCGCTGCAGCACCTGAACATGTGACCCCTGATCTCCAATGAGAGATCTCACTCTGGGCATGCTCAGATGGGAAAACGCAGGACTTTGTCTCAAAGACGACTGCTCCAGCACTGGCTATAATAGCAGATCCAGGAAAGGCAGCAGCAAGTCACTGCACAGTAGAGGAGTGGGCAAGACGCCTGGACCGACGTCTCTGCTGAGCAGGCTCCACTGCGGCCGGAGATGAATGGGAGACTGCAGCGGGACGGGTTAGAGACTCCCCTTGTGCAGCAGCGGGAAATCGAACCCTAACAATTTGTTTCACATTAAATGTATTTGATTTGAATTGAATGTGCCTCATTAGGAGCTCTGGTTGTTTCAGATCCGAGAAGAAAGTAAGTGTGTGATGAACAAAAATTAAAATAAATAATACTCACCTCTATAAAACCATGGCCCACTACTAAAGCTCCTCCATCCAGTCCTCTGTGCAGCTCCCTCTGGCCTCTTTGTTACTTCTCCGTGGCAAGTAACAGCTTCTTACTTCATGTTCAATATGTACTGGTGCTTTGACCATTGAGTAAGCCTTTGATGTCACAATGCACATGATCACTTTGGTTATGGCTGGAAATTCTCATTATGCTTTGGACAATATACATCATTAGGTCACAAAGTGTCTTGTGACATCAGATGCCAGTACAGAAGATAACACAAGGCTGGTTGTAGTTGCATAGAGGAACAGATAGGGGTAGCAACAGTGGTACAGATTTGCTTCACATTGATTTTTTATTTTTACATTCTTTTCATCCCTCTCTTAGCCCTTTACAAATAAGTAACCTGGTATAAAGTGACTCACAAAAAGTTCCAATTCAAAAGAATCCATTTTATTTGCAGAGTTTGCTGCAAACTGAATTGGTCATCTGTACAATATATTAAATCTTAAAATGTAGATTACACCAGCAGCTAAAGAAAATAGGGAGTAGTTTTAATAGATCCTGGCAGACCAACAAGCACTGTGTGCTTGCTCGTACATAATAATAGCCAAAAGTGAAAAAATGATAGCTACTAAATATAACAAATGGAAAAGAACATAGTAAATTAGTAGGCAAATTAGTATATAGAATAGGTAGGATTGAGATAAGTAGTCCAAATAACAATCAGTATAGAGCAAATGCAAATGACCAAGGAGACGTAGACTAAATATTACAGTTATGGGCTCTAAATAGGCAGATCATAAACATCAGAAACTACCTATAGCCAAGTGGTGTGTATGATGACCAAAAACAGGTGCATATCACAAAATTAGAATATCATCAAAAAGTTAATTTATTCAATTTCTTCAATACAAAAATGAAACTCATATATTAGAAAGTCATTACAGAGTGATCTATTTCAAGTGTTTATTTCTGTTAATTTTGGTAATTATGGCTTACAGCCAATGAAAACCCAAAAGTCATTATCTCAGTAAAGTAGAATACTTTAGAACACCAGCTTGAAAAAATGATTTTAAAATCCAAAATATTGGCCTATGGAAATGTATGTTCTGTAAATGCACTCAATACTTGGCCCGGGCTCCTTTGGCATCAATTACTGCATCAATGCAGCATGACATGGAGGTGATCAGTCTGTGGCACTGCTGAGGTCCTATGGAAGCCAAGATTGCTTTGATAGCAGCCTTCAGCTCTTCTGCATTGTTGGGTGTGGTGTCTCATTTTCTTCCTGACAATACCACCTAGATTCTTTATGAGGTTAAGGTTAGAGGAGTTTGCTGGCCAATCAAGCTCAGTGATACTGTTGTTTTTAAACCAGGAATTGGCTCTTTTGGCAGCGTGAACAGGTATCAATTCCTGCTGGAGAATTAAATTTCCATCTACAATAAGCTTGTCAGCAGAGGGAAGCATGAAGTGTTCTAAAATTTCCTGGTGTCTACAGCGCTGACTATGGTCTTGATAAAACACAATGGATCTACACCAGCAGATGACATGGCTCCCGAAACCATCATTGATTGTGGATACTTCACACTAGACCTTGGAAATCAAGGTCCCAGAGTCCGGAGGAAGAGTGGAGAGACACACAATCCAAGCTGCTTAAGGTCTAGTGTGAAGTTTCCACAATCAGTGATGGTTTTTGGAGCTATGTCATCTGCTGGTATAGCTACACTGTGTTTTATCAAGACCAAAGGCAGCACGGCCCATCTGCCAGCAAATTTTAGAGCACTTCATGTTTCCCTCTGCCAACAAGCTTTTTGGCGTTGGAAATTTAATTCTTTAGCAGAACTTGGCACCTGTCCAAACAGCCAAAAGTACCAATACATGGCTTAAAAACAACATTATCACTGCTTGATTGGTCAGCAAACTCGCTTGACCTTAACCCCATAGAGAATCTATGGGGTATTGTAAAGAGAAGGATGAGAGACAACAGACCCCACAATGCAGACAAGCTGAATGCTGTTATCAAAGCAACCTGGGCTTCCATAACACCTCCGCAGTGCCACAGGTTGATTGCCTCCATGCCAGGAGGCATTGATGTAGTAATTTATGCCAAAGGAGCCCAGACGAAGTATTGAGTGCTTTTACTGAATATATCATTCAGTAGACCAATATTTCGGATTTTAAAATATTTTTTTCAAGCTGGTGTTATAAAGTATTCTAATTTGCTGAGATAAAGACGTTTGAGTTTTCATTGGTTGTAAGCCATAATCATCAACATTAAGAGAAATAAACACTTGAAATACATCACTCTGTTTTAATGACTCTATCTAACATATGAGTTTCACTTTTTGTATTGAAGAACTTAAATAAATTAACTTTTTGACAATATTTTAATTTTGTGAGATACACCTGTATGTATAAGTCAGGAGGCTGAAAGTAATATCTAGTAAAGTGCACTGGGATGCACTTTGCAATGATCCACATACTCCCATGACTATAACCATGTGAGCAGAAGCTTGGGGGTGCCCCTGGTAACCATATGAGTGAAAGCTGGGGGAGCTTGTGACGTCATAGCTGCTGGGTTTGGTGTCCTGTCGAGGACAAAAGACCTATGCTTTTCTAGGAATTGCATTTAGTTTTTGTCAGGGTCCTGGCCAGAGCACCTTGGGCTATATTTCTGGAGGACTTTATCTTCTTGCACATGGACAGCGCACAAGACAGGACTGAACAGTGAAGACTGTTAGAAAAATGCACAGTGAGAGCAGCACCCAACATTCCATTCCTGAGGACATTCATGGGAGTAAGGGAATCATTGCACAGTGCATTCTAGTGAACAAACTAAATCTTACATTTAGCCTCCTGACTTATATGCATTTGGACATTATACTCACCACTTGGCTATAGGTAGTTTCTAGTGATGAGCGAGTATGCTTGTTGTTCGGGTTTTCCCGAGCATGCTTGGGTGTACTCCAAGTATTTGGGGGTGCTCGAAGATTTAGTTTGTGTCACCGCAACTGCATGATTTGAGGCTGCTAGACAGCATGAATACATGTGAGGATTTCCTAACAAACAGACAATCCCTACATGTATTCAGGCTGTCTAGCAGCCACAACGACACAAACTAAATCTCCGAGGACGCCCAAATACACGGAGACCACCCGAGCATGCTTGTGAAAACCCAAGCAACGAGCATACTCGCTCATCACTAGTAGTTTCTTGTCCATTTAATTAGTGCTCGGAACTACATGTTATTTGAACTATGTATCCCAATCCTACCTACTATATCAACTAATTTGCCTTTACCTTTTTTTCATTTGTTCTATGTAGTAGTGCACGATCATATTTTTTTTTTACGTTTGGCTACATAGCAAATCATTTTGCCAAATCCTGGGCAACTACTTTAATGGTTTAATTTAAAGTTTTCTATGCTATTAGTAATTATCTTCGTATTGGAATTGATATCATTCTTATATTGTTATATGTCTTTGGACACCCAATATATCATAGGGATTACTATATCTGAACATTGGCCTTTTCCAGCCATCATTTAGCATACTAAATATTTTTCTACATACATCAGACCTCAAGTAATGCTGTAAAGATTATCTTTTATGTACAATAAGCCAACAGGCCATAACAGTCATTACATTGATTGTACCTGCTCTAAATTCAGATAAGTGTTTTTTAAGGCTGCTTTCACACATCAGTCTTTGGACGTCAGGCGCGATCCAGCATGTTTTTTTACCATTGACTTTCATTAGCGCCGGATTGCGCCTGATGTCATTGCGTTGCATCCGTTTTTGGCCAGATCCGTCGGAAATGTACATTCCGGTGGCCGGACAAGATGCTGACTGCAACATTTTTTTTTTTTCCGGAGCCGCCTGATAGTGCCTGAATCGGCGCTTCAGGCGGCCGGAAACAATGCAAGTCTATGGAACCGGACCAGTGTTTTGTCAAATCAGTCAAAAAACTGATCCGGAATCCAAGGTCTCTCTCTCTCTCTCTCTCCTCGGTCCGGACATTCGTGCCTGCATTTTCCACATAGAAATTTTATCTTTCCGGGTTGAAAAGGTCAGGACGGATCCGGCAAAAAAACTGATCAGTTGCATCAGTTTTTTTTAAAATCAGCGCCGGATCCGTCCTATCAGGCATAGGACGGATTATGCCTGACACAAAAAGACTGATGTGTGAAAGTAGCCTAAGGAATACGTTTCTGGTGATTTCAAATGAATCCCAGTGGAAATGCATTATTTATTCAAGAACAGAAAAACATCTACTAAAGTTCAATTTGCTTCGAAATCAAAACAAACTCCTGTGTATTTCCATTTGTGCCTTGGGATAATAACATCAATTCCTAAATGCAACATTACTCTTGCTTACACACTCTATATCTTTAATAAAATACTATGCCCTGGTCTAAGAATTATGATGATTGGAATCGTTACAGATTGAGATGTTCCACACTAGTTCAAAGAAAGGTACACAAGACTGAAGATGAAGTATGATTTACCAATGTGCTATGACCCTAGATAAATACACATTAAAATGGTCAACAATTCCTTTTCATCAAAGTGCTCTGCAGGAATTCATTTAATAAGACATTTCAACCTTTTTGTCGACATTTGGAGTCATGTTTTCATGTATCATAAACCAATAGTAATGCACATGAAAATTCATCAGTTTTCTAAAAGCATATGATGACCTGCTCCGTTCTCTTGCCATGTTCAGATGAAATAGAACTATAGAGAAGATAAAATCTTCATCCTTATCTCCATCTAAAGATATCTTTCTTAAATCAAAGGGTACAGGTTGTATTTATGTTTGTCCTTACTGACTGCTGTTTGTTGAGTTACATTGCAGGAATATAGATGTTTTTTTGAATTACATGTTGTGAAGGTACACGATTAGTGAATGTTTATAGCTTCCCCATAGCTTTTTTTTGTAGTAAGGGATCTCTCAGCGGAGTCTACAGTGCCTTTAAACTTCATAAAAACTGCAAAGTGTATCAATCATACGGGAAAAATAGGTAAAAATGACAAGTGTTAAAATTGTGGCAGGAAAATTATTTTACTAAAGGCTTAGGTTATATAAATCAATTATATAAATCCCTTACTGACTGGTTGTGTGTGTGATTCACAGGAACCCAATTTGATCATAGGCTTTTTAGGATGAGTTTATATTCAACAAGTAATTCTTTGCAGTATTTGCTGCACTATGAAAATATCCTTATTGACATTTTAAAAGAAAAAAAATCGAAGAAACAGTAACGTTTAAGAAATTGAACATTTTTTATGATAAATTTGAAAAATATTATTTATTTAACCATCATAATTTTTATATAAGTGTAACAGACTGCTAAAAAATATGCATAGAACATGTATTACCAGAAGGTCCAAAATGCTTTTTTTATTTTCTTTATGCATTTTGCATCTCAGGTAGATAACTGTACTGATTTAAAACTAAAACCAAAGTTAGTTACTTTCTCCCCTATTGCTATGACACACAGTCTTCATTCTGCACTAGAGTAGCAAAGTCTTGTAATTTTCCAGCAGTGTTAAGGAAATGTATTTGATATTTGATTATGAAGATATAAAAAATATGGACGCTTGTATTCAAAATAGACTCTTTGCTGAATATATATATCTATATATATATATATATATATACAGTACAGACCAAAAGTTTGGACACACCTTCTCATTCAAAGATTTTTCTGTATTTTCATGACTATGAAAATTGTTAATTCACACTGAAGGCATCAAAACTATGAATGAACACATGTGGAATTATATACTTAACAAAAAAGTGTGAAACAACTGAAAATATGTCTTATATTCTAGTTTCTTCAAAGTAGCCACCTTTTGCTTTGATTACTGCTTTGCAGACTCTTGGCATTATCTTGATGAGCTTCATGAGGTAGTCACCAGAAGTGGTCTTCCAAGAGTCTTGAAGGAGTTCCCAGAGATGCTTAACACTTGTTGGCCCTTTTGCCTTCACTCTGCGGTCCAGCTCACCCCAAACCATCTCGATTGGGTTCAGGTCTGGTGACTGTGGAGGCCAGGTCATCTGGTGTAGCACCACATCACTCTCCTTCTTTGTCATATACCCCTTACACAGCCTTGAGGTGTGTTTGGGGTCATTGGCCTGTTGAAAAATAAATGATGGTCCAACTAAACGCAAACCAAATGGAATAGCATACCCCCGCAAGATGCTGTGGTAGCCATGCTGGTTCAGTATGCCTTCAATTTTGAATAAATCCCCAACAGTGTCACCAGCAAAGCACCCACACACCATCACACCTCCTCCTCCATGCTTCACGGTGGGAACCAGGCATGTAGAGTCAATCCGTTAAACCTTTTCTGCGTCGCACAAAGACACGGTGGTTGGAACCAAAGATCTCAAATTTGGACTCATCAGACCAAAGCACAGATTTCCACTGGTCTAATGTCCATTCCTCATGTTCTTTAGTCCAAACAAGTCTTTTCTGCTTGTTGCCTGTCCTTAGCAGTGGTTTCCTAGCAGCTATTTTACCATGAAGGCCTGCTGCACAAAGTCTCCTCTTAACAGTTATTGAAGAGATGTGTCATGTGAGCCTGTTTTTCAAACTTTTCCCAATTTTTTGAACTGACTGACCTTCATTTCTTAAAGTAATGATGGCCACTCGTTTTTCTTTACTTAGCTGCTTTTTTCTTGCCATAATACAAATTCTAACAGTCTATTCAGTTGTACTATCAGCTGTGTATCCACCAGACTTCTGCACAACACAACTGATGGTCCCAACCCCATTTATAAGGCAAGAAATCACACTTATTAAACCTGATAGGGCACACCTGTGAAGTGAAAACCATTTCCGGTGACTACATCTTGAAGCTCATCAAGAGAATGCCAAGAGTGTGCAAAGCAGTAATCAACGCAAAATGTGGCTACTTTGAAGCACCTAGAATATAAGACATATTTTCAGTTGTTTCACACTTTTTTGTTAAGTATATAATTCCACTTGTGTTAATTCATAGTTTTGATGCCTTCAGTGTGAATGTACAATTTTCATAGTCATGAAAATACAGAAAAATCTTTGAATGAGAAGGTGTGTCCAAACTATTGGTCTCTACTGTAATATATATATATATATTATATAAATATATATATTATATATATATATGCACTCTCAAAAATAAAGGGAACACTCAAATAACTCATCCCAGATGTAAATGAGTGAAATATTCTCATTGAATACTTTGTTGTGTACAAAGTTGAATGTGCTGTCAACATAATCACACAAAAATCATCAATGGAAATCAAATTTTTGAACCATTGGAGGCCTTGATTTGGAGAGACCCCCAAAATAAAAGTGGAAACAAGTCAAAATGAAAATCAAA
The DNA here is from genome assembly GCA_033576555.1 of Oophaga sylvatica. NCBI lineage: Eukaryota > Metazoa > Chordata > Amphibia > Anura > Dendrobatidae > Oophaga > Oophaga sylvatica. The sequence continues at coordinate 122,798,388 of JARQOD010000001.1, forward strand.
ACAAGAAAAAAATAAAGTGGAAACAAGTTAAAATGATGCTCAGTATTGTGTGTGTCCTCCATGTGCCTGTATGACCTCCCTGCAATGCTGGGCATGCTCCTGATGAGGTTGCAGATGTTCTCCTGAGGGATCTCCTCCCAGACCTGGACTAAAGCATCCGCCAACTCCTGGAGAGTCTGTTGTGCAATGTGACGTTGGTGGATGGAGCAAGACATGCTGTCCCAGATGTGCTCAATCGGATTCAGGTCTGGGGAACGGGCAGGCCAGTCCATAGCTTCAATGCCTTCATCTTGCAGAAACTGCTGACACACTCTAGCCACATGAGGTCTGGCATTGTCCTGCATTAGGATGAACCAGGGCCAACTGCACTAGCATATGGTCTCACAAGGGGTCTGAGGATCTCATCTTGGTACCTAATGGCAGTCAGGCTACCTCTGGTGAGCACATGGAGGGCTGTGTGACCCTCCAAAGAAATGCCACCCCACACCATTTCTGACCCACTGCCAAACCGGTCATGCTGAAAGATGTTGCAGGCAGCAGGTTCACACTCAGGACATGTGACAGAGTCTGGAGATGCCGTGGAGAGCGATCTGCTGCCTGCAACATCCTTCAGCATGACCGGTTTGGCATGGGTCAGTAATGGCGTGGTGTGACATTTCTTTGGAGGGCCTCCATTAGTTCAAAAATTTGATTTCCATTGATGATTTTATGTGATTATGTTGAAAGGACATTCAACTTTGTACACAACAAAGTATTCAATTAGATTATTTAATTCATTTAGATCTAGGATGTGTTATTTGAGTGTTCTCTTCATTTTTTGAGCAGTGTATATATATATATATATATATATATATATATATATATGTTATATATTATATAATATATATATGCAAAGAAACACAGACATTGAATGAAGTGCTTATGTATCCCCTAACGTTTTGGTGCCCAAACGTAGGGCTAGGATGAAAGTTCATAGATGACCAGTCACAAACACGACCTACAATCTTAGAACAGACCACTCGAGGGTGGGAGTGCACCTCCTACTAGGTAAGAAAATCATTTATCTTGCTTATACCCTTTCAGTGTCTCCATGCTGAGATAAAGGTCAGTCGGCTGTCAGACTCTGACATAGTGACCGATCGCTGATAATTCCTAGTACTAAAAACTCACCCTAGTCATGATTTCTTTAATTGTCTAACTTATCTGCTTTGTCTCTCTGCTTTACTGTTTTGTTTGTTTGCAGAAATATCCTTAATTATCTGTGTATCTGCGTATATTGTCCAACCAAGGGAGAGGGTGTGTCTAGTGTCTAGCCATAGTGATATCATACTGCATATGGGCGGTCAGAACAGTACAGAGTGGGTGACATATTAACACCAAGCAATTGCCCTAGTTCTGATCTTAAATGGTAGATTAAATAATTTCAGGGTACTCACGTCTGCCTGCTTACCAAATGGTCCGAGTCCATGGTCTGGTAACATGACTAACAGGAGATAAAAAAGATTGTGGCATTGCTTTGCCCCTCTGTATATATAAATATATATATATATAAATGGCAAAGGGGTCACAAGCTAGTTGATCATTAGCTGTGCGTTTGACACTCCTGCCAAACCACAAGGTGGAGCCCTGGTTGTCTCGGTGACAGATGCAGTAAGCTAGGATATCCCTGCATGTCAGGCTGAAAGTTAACTGTCTTGTTAGAAAAAGGAAAGGATAAGTATTAACTGTTTCACTACTGACCAGTGTTGAGATGCTGTGCCCTAATTGTGTGCAAACTCTAGAGCTCAGCATTTCCCATGGTTGGCACTTTTTCAATGTACTAGAAACCCCCCTCCCCAGATTCAGCAATTTGACCCAGGTGTAGACTTTTTATCTCTTCAAATTAGGCTGGCATATAGATAAAGTGTGAAGTATTTTGGTGTGGAGGATTCACAGTTGAATAGTATTGCAAAGTCTGGTATCAGTGTTATCATAAGTTGTTTTCGGTTTGCATTGTGTATGATATGGTGACAGGAGGCGTACTAGCATATAGTTAAAGTTTTAAATTCATTCTGTATATATTCATTGTGAGATTAGAAAATTAGTTATAAACCGGTTTTGTTTGTTCATACTTAGAATTGTAAAGTTGGTGTTATGTTTAGGTAGCTGAGGAGAAAAAGCAAAAATGGCAATACACCAGAGAGGCTGGAACCTATTGGATTGCAGTAACCTGAACTAACCACACAACTAGAGGTAGCCGTGGAGCGTTCCTGCATTGATCCTAGACGCCTCATCACAGCCTGAGAGATAACTACACCTAAAGGCAGAAAGATGAAAGCTATCTGCCCCGGAGCAGATCCCCAAAGAAAATAGGAAGCCCCCAAACATGTAATGGCGGTTAAACAAGTAGATAGCACGGACACAAACAGAAAATAGAATGAGCAAACGCTGGGGCCCAATCTGTCTAGACAGAAAAGTACAGGAAAGAATTCTGACTGCAATCCAACAAAAATCCTAAAAAATACCAGCACTTCTGATTGCCAAAAAAACTGAGATCACACGATCTCTACCACCTAAATCAGATCTCTGGTGTAACAAAACTAAGCCGCAGCCACTGAAAAAACAGGAAAAAGCAAATGAACAAATAACAGTGGCTACAGATAAATTGAGAGGAGCACAGGCCCCAGGAGGGGACCCGGCTGACCTCCACAAAAGTGCAGAAAATTATGCAAAAAGCAAGCACAAAAAGAAAAGCAGAAAATATCTTATCTGAAAGCAGCAGGTGCAGGCAAGACTCCAGCAACTTCCAAATTAACCAGGAACCACAATTGAGACAAGAACAATTGATCACCGGCGACCATCATGGGAGGGAACCTCCCTTATATCAGTCCAGTTCGTGATCCCAGATTGCCATTCCTCGCTGAAAGGTTCAGTACTGTCTGTAGCCACCAGAGGGAGCCTCTGCTCAGAAACCATCTATAGCACATTCACAACATAGAGGTAGCCGTGGAGCGTTCCTACGTTGATTCTAGATGCCTCGTCACAGCCTGAGAGATAACTACACCTAAAGGCAGAAAGATGAAAGCTATCTGCCCCGGAGCAGATCCCCAAAGAAAATAGGAAGCCCCCAAACATGTAATGGTGGTTAGACAAGAAGAAAGCACGGACACAGACAGGAAATAGAAAGAGCAAACGCTGGGGCCCAATCTGTCTTGACAGAAAAGTACAGGAAAGAATTCTGACTGCAATCCAACAAAAAACCCTAAAAAATACCAACTCTTCTGATTGCAAAAAACACCTGAGATCACAAGATCTCCACCACCTAAATCAGATCTCTGGTGTAACAAAACTAAGCCGCAGCCACTGAAAAAACAGGAAAAAGCAAATGAACAAATAACAGTGGCTATAGATAAACTGAGAGAAGCACAGGCCCCAGGAGGGGACCTTGCTGACCTCCACAAAAGTGCAGAAAACTATGCAAAAAGCAAGCACAAAAAGAAAAGCAGAAAATATCTTATCTGAAAGCAGCAGATGCAGGCAAGACTCCAGCAAACTTCCAAATGAACCAGGATCAACAATTGAGACAAGAACAATTGATCACCGGCGACCATCATGGGAGGGAACCTCCCTTATATCAGTCCAGTCAGTGATCCCAGATTGCTATTCCTCGCTGGAAGGTTCATTACTGTTTGTAACCACCAGAGGGAGCCTCTGCTCCGAAACCATCTCTAGCACATTCATAACAGTTGGTTGTTAAAAATATTCATGTAAAGAGAGAATTTCTTATATGGTAATTGTTTTCACTTGTACAGATATCGTTGATAGCGTGAGATCAAAGTCCATTGTTACTGCATTTTCTGTGTGACACTTGACATATTTTTGTTAAAGTTAAAGTTTGTGAAAGCAGATATTCTTAGCAATTTATCTGGTATTTTTAGATTATTTTCTGGTCCACAAAATTTTTAATACCCTGATGGTGGAACAGACTAACTGTTAGCTTATCCCTTATCACTGTTCAAGTTACTAAATGTAATTAATATCACGAACCACACCCCTGGACAAGAGAGTATTTAGCTTCTCCAGTACATGCAGAATTTCAGCGCTTAGATAAGTTACCTCACATTAACTATTCAAACCCTGTGGAAACTTTTGTCTCAAGAAATGATGAACATGTCCTTAGACGCACTCAGAATTCGATGAATAGGATGAGTGGAGGTAATATAAGCCCAAAGTAGTGGAGCAAGGAGGAAATGCATGTGAGAAAGAATACTCTAATCCTGAAGGAGAGGATTAGATAAGAAGAATGAAGATGTGTTAATGAGTAGAGGCAGCGTTCCAGCCTCAGTATTTTGAGCACTTACAGACCTGAAGCATTTATAAATGGTAAAAATCTGAAGATAGACATGGAGAGGAATATGACAATGTTACTGAACGTTCTGCCGATTAGGCGCCAAGAAAGTGTGTCAGTTGCAGCAACTGCATTACAGCCATTGATACCTCCTATAAACATTCCTGATGACTTGACATAGCGACCACCGTCAAATACAGAATCAAACTACTTAAGACTGTTGTTCTGGCTGTCAGATGACCAACCCAAATAGTCCTACCCTATTCCCGTTATTTATGTAGATGGCACCCCATATAACATCTTCCTGCTCCACTAAAACTCCCTTAATTAATGCAGTCTATAAAAAGAATAAAAAAGATGAGGATGACATGGAGGTATATGATCAAGGAGAACAGGGAAGACAGGATCCAACAGCTCAAACTGATAATCCACAGCATCCCATGAACAAGATCCAGCATCCACCACTATATGGTGGTGAGGGGACATCAACATCATTTTTATCCTGCCCATGAAAACCTAAAAGCTTACACTCTGACACACAACCTCTTCCCCACAAAGACTTCTGGAAATACCAGGAGATAGATACTCTAGTGAGCAGCTTGCCAGACCCAGTAAAACAACCCATCACATTTTTTTAAGAGGATGCATGAAATACAGAAGGCGCATTCTGCCTCATGGACAGATTTAGAGAGGTTTACTGAAATTAAAGCCGGATGTTCCTTTTGGCCAAGGATGCTTCTAGCCCTTGAACCCACCAACCTGCATGTAGAATGGCTTGAATCACATGTAGCCAGAAAAGATTTTCTCCATAAGTTTTACATCTGGGCTAAGAACCGCCTACCAGCCCAGACCCGCAATCTCCAGGATGTCATGCAGGGAAGAGGAGAATCTGTGGATAGTTTCCACACCGATTTAATCAAAAATTTCAGGACCTCAGATTTATAATGCAAGTTAGTCCCCAATTGGAAGAAGCTTTGATACCAGCATCAGCCACTCCTAGGGCCATCACCACCGAGCTCCAGACCATTATAGGATATTGCCATTCTGAATCTGCAAACCATGAAAGAATGTATACTCTTACAGTCCACCAAAATAGCCAAGAGAAACAACACCTACCACCCAGATAGAGGTTGAGGTTAACCCCTTCAATTTCCTGGTGGGTACAGGTGCAGCCAGAAGTGTAATCAGGAACATTGATTTACCAGACAACTACACATAAGCCTATGACCTACACAGAGCATGCTGTCTCTACTAGTAGCCCCAGCCCTGCTGTCAAAACTCCAAACCAACACAGCTACAGTCCTTCCTTGGACTTGCCATCCCTGGATCCTGATGCATCTCTACACATGCAACCCATGTATGACTGTTTCAAGGACACTCTCTCCAGTCTAACCAAGGAAGCCATTGATGGATTGACATACTAAAAGCTGCAATCACATCCTCTCCTGCTCTAGAACCACCAGACTACAACAACCTGTTCTGCCTGTTTGTTATTGAGAAGCAAGGCCATGCAAATGGAGTCCTGACACAACCTCACAGAAGAAGACAACGCCCTCTGCCAGACTTGACCGAGTTGCCTGTGAATCACCAACCTGCATGAGAGCCATGTGTGCAACCCACATGTTGCTGGATAAGACTTCTGACATTATTCTGGGCTACTAGTTGAAGATAATGGCACCCCATGACATTACTGCCATTCTGGCCCACATCTGTCTGCCACCTACATCTACAATGCCCTATTCTGCTCACAGACAACGTCACCATCTCCAGATGTGCTGTCCTTAACTCAGCTACTCTCCTACCTCTGCCAAGGGGGAGGATAAAGATCATATCTCTGACACATTAGGGGAAGAGGTAGTCCACTCTGAAATGGCGCAACACGATTGTCTCACTCTCATGAGGCAAGAAACCTCCGGATTTGACTCAGTGACTGATGTATCTTTGGAAGATCCTGACCTGATGCTCTTTGTGGATGGATCAAGGTATGCAGATCAAAAGGCGATTCGCACACAGGTATAACAGTAGTCACAGAAGATACCGTGCTGCTAGCAAAACCACTGACTCCATGGAGACAGAACTGCAGGCCTTGACAGAATCATGCAAGATATCTGCTCAACACGAAGCTAAGACCAATCTGGAGGGCAAGAGACTTCATCACCCCTAATGGAATGCCTGTCAGACACCAAAAAGCCATACAAGAACAGATGGAGTCCTTGTTGATGCCTGGAAGAGTTGCGGTGGTAAAGGTGAAGGTGCACACTAGAGAAACTTCAAGGGAAGAAGTGGGCAGCAGACCTGTAAGAAGCAGCAGTGATACCACTTGACACAGAAACATTTGCGCTCCCTAATGAATCTGGAAACAGAGGAAAAGAGACAACCCTGGAAAAAGATGCTCTGACACTCCTGAAGCAAGCATCCAAAGAAGAAAAGGGGAAATGACCCATCATGGAGTCACACAGGAGTGAACGACAACTAAGGATGAACAAAAGAAAAGTTTAAGGCCTCAGAATGAAAATGCTGAACAGGAAATGGGAGCCATAGCACAAGACTTTTAGTCTTCCCCTTGGGTCTCACACACACACTATCAGATCCAACAAAAAATAGCCACTATAAGATCCTATTTGCAATACTCACAGTTTAGGATTATATTTCCCCACTATAAGCTGTCCATATGCAGACTAAGTTAGTTGTTAAGTTAACTAAAACGTGACTAAAATATGTTCTCAAGTTTCATCCATCCCAGATCCTGAGGACCTAGAAGGAGCCCATCAGATCCTGCCTGATGACTGGGTCCTCACCACCAAGAGTTCAGACGTACTCTTGAGCCTAGAGATGACAGCCCGTTCCAAGTCCTGTCTACTACTACAGCAGTCAATGAATCCACACTTCCCACTTCAAGGAGATGTCAGATCCAGAGGCCATCTACTAGAGATGGGCCGTCTTGTGCGCAGTGAAAAAAGCTTTAACATGCATTAGAACAGATCGATAGGCTCGATGAGATTAGTGGTTTGATTGTGCAAATCTCCAAAGGGGGGAGTGTTAAGGATATGTATTTGATATTTGATTATGAAGATATACAATTATGGATGCTTACATTCAAAATGGATGCTTTGATGAATATAATATATATATATATATATATATATAATATATATATATAAGAATCACAGATATTAAATGAAGTACTTATGTGTGCCCTAACAGCAGCTACTTTGAAGTCATGTATTTTAACATCTTGTTACAGTGCACTAGCACTCATAGATATTCAACTAACCACACAAAATTTCCTGCTTACAAAATCAATGTGAATACTTTTCTGCCCAATGATGACAAAAGTATTCTCAGAGTAATACCTTTATTGGCTAACCAGAAAATAATATGTTTGCAAGCTTTCAGAGCACAGAAGCTCCTTCTTCATGCAAGATTACAAATAGATTAATAAGAAAAAAAGCACATTTAAGGGATAGTACATTAGAACATTTGTTCATGAGGTGGGAAGTGTGACGAACAAATGTCCTACTGTACTATCCCTTAAATGTTGTGCTTTTTTTCCTTTTAATCTATTTGTAATCTTGCCGGAAGAAGGAGCCTCTGTGCTCTGAAAGCTTGCAAACATATTTTCTGGTTAGCCAATAAAGGTATCACTCTGAGAATATTTTGTCATCATTGGGCAGAAAAGTATTCACATCGATTTTTCTGGCTAACAAGCTATCGCAATATAATTTTTTATTGTACATCCTGCTTACAAAATACACATATTGAATACTCAATGAAACTTATTTGAAATAATTATGCAATACTAAGCTGCAACAATGCAGCATTCTTTCAAATCCACAGCTATAAATTAACGCATTTGAATGGCTTTTAAAAATGTTTTCAGTGGAGAATTTGCAGCAAAAAACTGCAGGAAGCACTCTTACATATTTTAAAAAGTTGTCAAGTTCAGTTATGAAATGAGCCACTTCTTAATAATTTTGACCTCCTGAATTCAAATCTGACAATTGAATATTTTTAGTTGCCTCTTGTTTCTAAGATATCAAAAGTTTTCCTTTTACTGTCACAGATAACACGACAACAAGTGCTGGACGAGGCCACAAATATTGGTCATAAGTCAGGCACCTTAACAGCTGTTTCATGTGGTCATTGATTTCATTCATGTGGACTTCATAACTAACTGGAATTAAAGGTAGTACATTGCCATTTTGCAGCAAGATTTCTTTTAGGCTTGATGAAGAGCCTCCATTCCTCTAGATTTTGACTTATTTTCAGATTTTCCATTAAACTGCTGATGTTGTTGCATGCCACAAGATTGACCTCAATAAAGAAGTTTTAGACAAAATCTTTATCATGGTTGTGGAACAAAGTTATCCAAACATTTCCCTAAAAGATTTCACTGCTGTAGCCTGGAACCTAAGAGTTCTGCCTTACTCTTGGACATGTTCAAATCTATACAAAGATCATTCAATTCACTATGTCTTATAAAGTGTGGTTCATGCTTCATGATACCAAGTGCCCTTTTTTTCCTCACTTGATTTGACTGAAAATGTTTCTGATGCTTTTGGAACTGGCAGTTCTTCTTACATGTGGTACTGGGCACATTGCAGATGGATTGTTTGGAAACTATAAAGTTCATTTCTTCTTCCTTGCAACTTCTTTCCTAATGAGGGTACCATGGAGAAATAGCAATTGGTAGTGTGATCAGTTGGCTCTCTGCAAATCATTGAGACAGCAAAAGGCATAGATAGCCTCTTCCCATGCAACAGCTGGGTAAGAAGTGATGCAGAACTATTCAGCATATGTCTGGAGCCCAACTCTTGTCTTGTCTTTTATTCTGCAGCCAAACTACAGGTTGTAGGCTTTCCTTATGATATTCATGATGATCAAGTTTCGCCTTTCGAAAGCAAAAATGACTTCCCCGTATATGTAGCAAAAACTATCCACTTTGTTTATGCAAGAGCAGGGCAAATCTGTCTGAAAAACATATAGAAACATGCTAAGAAATGTGCTAAGTAATCCTAAAATTATTTACCTTACCAAAAGAGCAACAGTACAGTATGTGATGCAACTGTAATTAGAATTACATCATACGAGCTAAGTTGGTATTTTTTGATTGGTCACCATGGGCGAACCTGTGGATGTTCATGACTGGTTGGTTCGGCTGAACTTTAAAAAAAAAAGTTTGGTTCTGGCAATGGAGCTTTTACCCGAACCTGGCCAAATTTCAGATGAATAGAGGGCCTGAACATCCGTTGTTTCCCATTCTGTCATCTGCGTGATAGTAAGTGAAACAGGTTTATCAAATTTATTTATTGAACAGAAGCTGGCTGATGAATACCCTCATCATAGTACGACTGCTCTCACTGCTTTCAGCGAGAGCAGGTGTAGGATGACGATAGTAGTCATCAGCCGACACCTATGACCAGTGGTAACTTTTTTACCACTTGTCAGAGCGGCTGGCTCACATGCTGTCATTTGACAGCGTGAGAACCACAGCGCTTTGACTGGCGGTAACAAACTTGGCCATCATATGCCAACTAGACCATTTTAAAACCTTCAAACATACAATAGCACAACTCAAATTTCATGTACTGGCGCAGTAAGGGGGCGCACACATCACAGAAAGCTAAGCATCATAGAAGACAAGCATCGAGTAAACGGCAGTTATCCATGGCAAGGAATTAACATTCACCTTCTCTCTTCACACAGGTAACCAAATCATTCATCCTCTGAATTGATCCTCTCTGCATGTATGCACTCCATTCATTGATTGCAAGCAGCTGAATGACACAAGCCCCTTCTGTCTTGCATGTGGAAATATATAGCAATGGTAACCAAATCATTCATCCTCTGAATTGATCCTCTCTGCATGTATGCACTCCATTCATTGATTGCAAGCAGCTGAATGACACAAGCCCCTTCTGTCTTGCATGTGGAAATATATAGCAATGGTAACCAAATCATTCATCCTCTGAATTGATCCTCTCTGCATGTATGCACTCCATTCATTGATTGCAAGCAGCTGAATGACACAAGCCCCTTCTGTCTTGCATGTGGAAATATATAGCAATGGTAACCAAATCATTCATCCTCTGAATTGATCCTCTCTGCATGTATGCACTCCATTCATTGATTGCAAGCAGCTGAATGACACAAGCCCCTTCTGTCTTGCATGTGGAAATATATAGCAATAGTACGCACTCCATACTTCTGATTGCTGCCAACCACTGCTGTACCATCTTGCAACATAGTTTAATGTGCCTGGTAAAACTTTAGTATAATTCATTTTTTGCACTGTGCTTAATACTTACTGCTGTGTATTCCTGTGACTGGGGCCTCTGTAGATGGTATAAGGTGGAAAGTGCTATAACATATAGATGTTGCCAGGTCTAGTGCCTTTGATGATCTAACCACCCCTGGTGTGCTGGCCCCAGCTGGCAAATTATCCCAAAGCAGCTCCCACAATCCCACTTTCCTGACCCTGTAGTGTGGACTATATATTTAGGAGTAGTCTAAGGGGCGCACGCAGTAAGGGGGCGCACACATCACAGAAAGCTAAGCATCATAGGAGACAAGCATCGAGTAAACGGCAGTTATCCATGGCAGTTAATCAGGGCAGGAATCAGGTAACCCACACTTTGCCTTCTTTTTAATTATGTACATTACCTCTATCCTCCTGTGTTCCCTTGCCATCCACATTCACCGCCCCATCCCCCCTCCATCACGACTCATACACATCAGCCCCTCTATCCTTCCCTCTCCCATGTTCAGCTCCCATGCACTCCTCACCTTCCTAAAAAACCTCAGACCATCTTGCCCAAACACATCACAGAAAAAACCTTCTTACAATTCCAACAACTACTTGCTCTTTATCTTCCTACTCCTACTGATTTCAGGGGACATCTCCCCAACCCTGGTCCACCATCCCCCAACCTCAATCCCTACCCTACCTCATATCGAAACCATAATAATATTATTAATATTACTTGCACTCCCTCATCTCCTTCTTTTAATTGTGCCCTCTGGAATCCACGGTCTGCATGCAACAAGCTATCCTTCCTGCACAACTACTTTCTGAACAACTCTCTTCATCTGTTGGCCCTCATGAAACCTGGATTCAGGATTCTGACACGGTCTCCCCTGCTGCCATTTCCTATGGTGGTTTACAGTTCTCCCATTCCCCGAGACCCACAAACAGACATGGTGGTGGAGTCGGCATACTCCTGTCCCCACAATGCACTTTCCAGGTCATCCCCCCAATTCCATCACTCTCATTCCCTTCTTTTGAGGTCCACACCATCAGGCTCTTCCATCCCTCTCCCTCAGAGTAGCGGTCATATATCGGCCCCCAGGCTCGCCCACCAGTTCCTTGACCACTTCTCTGCCTGGCTGCCGCACTTCATGTCCTCAGAACTACCAACCCTTATCCTTGGAGACTTCAACATCCCCATTAACAGTCCTACTTCCACATCTGCATCTCAGCTTCTATCACTAACCACTTCTCTAGGCCTCTCACAGCTTTCAACCTCTGAGACACACAAGGATGGCAACACCCTTGACCTGGTCTTTGTCCGCCTCTGTTCAATCTCCACCTAAATAACTCACCGCTTCCACTCTCTGACCACAACATTCTCTCCTTCACGCTCACAAATCCTCCACCACCCCAGCGCACTCCTACCTACCACACATTCAGAAATCTACAAGCCATAAACCCTCAGACACTTTCAGACGCCCTACACTCATCGCTGTCCCCAATCTCCTCTTTTTCCTGTCCTGATCTGGCTCTTCATCACTACAATGACATTCTTAGAAGCACCCTTGACCAAGTAGCACCGCTCACCCTCAGAACCTCCAAACACACAGTAAAACAGCCCTGGCTCACATTGCAAACTCGACTTCTTCAGCGATGCTCTAGGAGTGCTGAACGCCTCTGGAGAAAAACCCGCACACCAGAAGACTTCATCCACTTTAAATTCATGTTAAGAACTTATAATGCTGCCCTTTACCTCGCCAAACAGACCTACTTCACCACCCTGATCTCCTCACTAGCCAACAACCCCAAGAAACTTTTTGACACTTTTCACTCCCTCCTCAGACCAAAAGCACAAGCCCCTATCACAGACATTTGTGCCGACGACCTGGCCTCCCACTTTATAGAAAAAATAGATACTATCCGTCAGGAAATCTGCTCTCAACCACCAAGCACCGTGACTCCCATCCCTCCCTGCATTTCCCCTGGCTCACTTTCCACATTTGATCCCATCACAGAAGAAGAAGTCTCCAGACTCCTCTCTTCCTCTCGTCCGACTACATGCACTACCGACCCCATCCCCTCACATCTCCTCCAGTCTCTCTCTCCAGTTGTCACAACTCACCTAACTACAATCTTTAATCTCTCACTCTCCTCTGGCATTTTCCCATCCTCCTTCAAACACTCCATCATTACTCCGCTACTAAAGAAACCCGCTCTCGACCATTTCTGCACAAACAACTACAGACCGGTCTCCAATCTCCCCTTCATCTCTAAACTTTTGGATCGCCTAGTCTACTCCCGCCTTACCCGTTACCTCTCCACTCACTCCCTCCTAGACCCTTCACAGTCCGGCTTCCGCCCCCTACATTCGACTGAAACTGCACTCATCAAAGTGACCAATGACCTTCTGACAGCAAAACGTAACGGCGACCACTCTCTGCTCATTCTACTCGACCTTTCTGCAGCTTTTGACACTGTTGACCACTGTCTCCTACTGTCTAGACTCCAGTCACTAGGTATTAAAGACACTGTTCTCTCCTGGTTCTCTTCCTATCTTTCTGACCGCTCCTTCAGTGTTTCGTTCTCTGGCTCCACATCATCTCCTCTTCCTCTCACTGTCGGTGTACCCAGGGCTCAGTCCTTGGCCCCCTTCTCTTCTCTCTCTACACGGCCCCAATTGGACAGACCATCAGCAGATTTGGCTTTCAGTACCATCTTTATGCTGATGACACACAACTATACACGTCATCCCCCGACCTTACCCCCGCTGTACTACAGAACGCCACTGACTGTCTGTCCGCAGTCTCCAACATCATGTCCGCTCTCTATCTGAAACATAACCTCTCCAAGACTGAACTCCTTCTGCTCCCGCCGTCTACTAACCTCCCTAAATCTGACATTTCCCTCTCTGTGGGCGGCACCATAATAACACCACGGCAGCAGGCTCGCTGTCTGGGTGTTATGTTTGACACCAATCTCTCCTTCACCTCCCATATACAATCTCTTGCCCGCTCTTGCCGCCTACACCTAAAGAACATCTCTAGAATCCGCCCTTTTCTCACCATGGAAACAACAAAAACCCTCACTGTAGCATTGATCCATTCCCGCCTGGACTACTGCAACGCTCTATTACTTGGCCTCCCCATTACTCGACTATCCCCTCTCCAGTCCATCCTTAATGCAGCAGCCAGGGTTATCCATCTGGCTAATCGGTACTCGGACGCGTCCGCTCTTCGCCAGTCCTTACACTGGCTGCCCATTCATTATAGGATCCAATTCAAAGTACTTGTTCTCACCCACAAAGCTCTCCACACTGCAGCACCCCCTACATCTCCTCCCTCATTTCTATCTATCGGCCTAACCGACTGCTGCGCTCTGCAAACGACTTTCGACTAACCTCTGCACTAATCCGTACCTCCCACTCCCGACTCCAAGACTTCTCCCGCGCTGCGCCAATCCTCTGGAATGCTCTACCCCAAGAAATTAGGACTATCCACAATTTTCATGGTTTCAGGCGCTCCCTCAAACACATTTGTTCAGAGTGGCCTAACACATTCACTAATCAAAGTTGTTCTATGTTTAAGTGTGTATGTGTAGCCCATTCATTATCTCCATCCATCCCTCACTCCCTCAAGATGGCTGGACCATCATTGTAAATGCACCATTGTATATACACACCTGTACTTTGTATCTCCCCCACCTCATTGTAGATTGTAAGCTCTCACGAGCAGGGTCGGCTTATTTTGCTGTAATTATTGTATTGTTAACGTTGTTACTTATGACTTATGTTTTGAAACTGTTACACTGTAAAGCGCTGCGGAATATGTTGGCGCTATATAAATAAAGATTATTATTATTATTATTATTACTGGAGCAGGTCCCACGCCCCAGACGTGGGGGAAACCGCATCAAAATCCTTAAGTCCAGAGAAACGTACTGGATCTATACCCTTGACACATTGTCACCAAGGGGCCTTAATCGTGAAATCGATTGGATTGTTTAAACCCTGTATTTATGATATTTGATTAATGATTCTTTTCATCCTTTCTGACTCGTTGATCATTTTGCACTCTGGTGAGTTTATAATTACATTCACACATAAGACCACATTAATTTTTTCCACTCCCCCCTTTTTTTGTAGTTACACATCAGACTAAGTTTGCCCCCCACTGTTCTAGTTATATCCATTCTCCGTTCTCATCATATTTATTCCCCCATTATATCACCTCCCCCTTCGTTCATTTATTAGTTTCCACGTCCAACCTTATTATTTAGTTGCAGACATCCCTCCTTTTCATTATATTGCTTCCCCTTAGGTTCATTTCCAAACATTGTTTTCATTCAGTGATGCCTTCACATCTATGCAGCCACTAGGAACGCCTACATATCGCCCGCCCCTCTCCCTCCCTAGCGTCCCTGACAACCAGAACGCAGGCACTGTTCTCCTTACAATGGAAGAGCACAGTAGATCTGTAAGTTTCCCTGAATCTGATACTTCTCATCCTTGACTTTTCAATCATATCAATCTGATTAAGTGGCAGCAGGAGAAAAATGGTTTGGAGGCACATTCAGCTCTGCTACATCTGTGAGCAGCAGGAACTTATCAGCAGCTTATCTGCTCCATTTGGTCTAATCGCTCACTATCTATATTACTCTAGTCTATGTCTGCCATGTGTTTCCCCTTACATTCTTTTACAAACATTGTTCTCATTCAGTGATACCTTCACATCTATGCTGCCTCTAGGAACACCTACATATCGCCCGCCCCCTCTCCCTCCCTTAGCGTCCCTGACAACTAGAAGGCAGGCACTGTTCTCCTTACACTGTCGGCTATGGCACTTCCGGTACGGATGACGCACTTCCGGTCGGCAATTGCCTCCACATTTATACGCTCCTTCCTCATTCTGACAGCTCGCCAGCACAGAGCAAGGCGCCAGAGCGCTGCTCATACATCACCCCTGCAGGTATGTGCTCCTAATGGCGATCAGGACTTTTATTTTTATTGTTTAATTCATTTACTTTTATTGAATTGGCTGCTATGGCACACATTTTGACCCCTCTCCTATGATATGTACCTTTTACTTAGGTTCCATTTACACCTGGCTCACATAATTTGTTGAATTTACCTATAATAACAACCATATAGGTAACTATATAATTATATGGGGCTACTACATTTTATGCCATTGTACAAAGTAAGAATTATGGGGACTAACTTCTTCTGTTTGTACATCCCTATTTCTATAGGTTCAATACCTATACATGCACTAAGTATATGGCCGCTCATTATTCCTCATAAACCTTCAGGTATTATTCTCATGTTTGCAAGTATACCTTTTTTCAGCTCAGAGTCTACTAAAAGTATTGCTAATTTATTCCCTTTCATTCCTCATTACTAGCTTTATCAGAAATTCATTATTCCTATACCTCTTCTGATACATTACATTGCAGGTAATCCAGCTCTTTTCCTCCTGGAGTGCATTTTATTTATACTATTTCTATCTTTATCTCACTATACCTATCTGGTAGTTGGTTTCAACCACCATCTTTCCCTCTAAAGCACTTCACTTCATATCAATGCAATCAGTTGGTGCCTATTAGTCTCTGTGGTGCTTTGCATTATTTCTGTTAATTTGGTGTTTTTTAATTTCTACTTTTGTACATGTCCAGTGTTTACACCATTTTGATGTATAATGTGTTATTCATTTTGTTATCTTTTATTTTATAGCGACTTATGATTAAGACTCGGGAGAGTCGAAACGTCAAATGCTTTGTATGTCGCTTATACTTATTACTTTTTCCTTATTGATTGTATAAATAAATTTTCCAAGATTTTGCATAGAATTCCTATTAGAGTGTGCAGTGTATTACAGTCATATGAAAAAGTTTGGGCACCCCTATTAATCTTATGCTTAATGTTTTATAAAAATTGGTGTTTTTGCAACAACTATTTCAGTTTGATATATCTAATAACTATTGGACACAGTAATGTTCCTGCCTTGAAATGAGGTTTATTGTACTAGCAAAACATGTGCAATCTGCATTCAAACAAAATTTGACAGGTGCATAAGTATGGGCACCTTATCATTTTCTTGTTTTAAATACTCCTACCTACTATTTACTGACTTACTAAAGCACTTTTTTTGGTTTTGTAACCTCATTGAGCTTTGAACTTCATAGCCAGGTGTATGCAATCATGAGAAAAGCTACTTAAAGTGGCCACTTGCAAGTTGTTCTCCTGTTTGAATCTCCTCTGAAGAGTGGCATCATGGGCTCCTCAAAACAACTGTCAAATGATCTGAAAACAAAGATTATTCAACATAGTTGTTCAGGGGAAGGATACAAAAAGCTGTCTCAGAGATTTAACCTGTCAGTTTCCACTGTGAGGAACATAGTAAGGAAATGGAAGAACACAGGGACAGTTCTTGTTAAGGCCAGAAGTGGCAGGCCAAGAAAAACATCAGAAAGGCAGAGAAAAGAATGGTGAGATCACTCAAGGACAATCCTCAGACCACCTCCAGAGAGCTGCAGCATCAACTTGCTGCAGATGGTGTCACTGTGCATCGGTCAACTATACAACGCACTTTGCACATGGAGAAGCTGTATGGGAGAGTGATGCGAAAGAAGCCGTTTCTGCAAGCACGCCACAAACAGAGTCGGCTGAGGTATGCAAAAGCACATTTGGAGAAGCCAATTTCTTTTTGGAAGAAGGTCCTGTGGACTGATGAAACCAAGATTGAGTTGTTTGGTCATACAAAAAGGCGTTATGCATGGCATCAAAAAAACACAGCATTCCAAGAAAAACACTTGCTACCCACAGTTAAATTTGGTGGAGGTTCCATCATGCTTTGGGGCTGTGTGGCCAATGCCGGGACAGGGAATCTTGTTAAAGTTGAGGGACGCATGGATTCCACTCAGTATCAGCAGATTCTTGACAATAATGTTCAAGAATCAGTGACAAAGTTGAAGTTACGCAGGGGATGGATCTTTAAGCAAGACAATGATCCAAAACACCGCTCCAAATCTACTCAGGCATTCATGCAGAGGAACAATTACAATGTTCTGGAATGGCCATCCCAGTCCCCAGACCTGAATATCATTGAACATCTGTGGGATCATTTGAAGAGGGCTGTCCATGCTCGGCGACCATCAAACTTAACTGAACTGGAATTGTTTTGTAAAGAGGAATGGTCAAAAATACCTTCATCCAGGATCCAGGAACTCATTAAAAGCTACAGGAAGCGACTAGAGGCTGTTATTTTTGCAAAAGAAGGATCTACTAAATATTAATGTCACTTTTCTGGTGAGGTGCCCATACTTATGCACCTGTCAAATTTTGTTTGGATGCAGATTGCACATTTTCTGTTAGTACAATAAACCTCATTTCAAGGCAGAAACATTACTGTGTCCAATAGTTATTAGATATATCAAACTGAAATAGCTGTTGCAAAAACACCAATTTTTATCAAACATTAAGTTTAAAATTAATAGGGGTGCCCAAACTTTTTCATATAACTGTATATTACTCTATATGCCAACTAGACTCATGAATGTAAGGGAATTGAAAAAAGTAACGAGTCTAGTCTGTATATGAGCACAAATATGCAAATCACATGCATTTGGTCATGGGATCAGCCTCACTGAGAATACAGGGGAATTTGTGTCAGTGTGTGCATCTCACATAATTTAGTAGTTTGCGGTCACAGAGTGACTGCAGTCTTTTAATTTCAGCCAGAACAACCCTTTTAAATATATATGTAACGGGTCTGGGAGGCGGAACCTCTGAGCTACTATACAAAGGGGCGGTCCTTGTAAGGGAGCGGGTGGCGACCAGGGTGGACGGGCAGGTAGCCACAGCAAATAACCGGGTAGTCTCTGGATGAACGGGCAGGAGTCACGGCAAGTGACCGGGGAAGTCTCTGGATGAGCGGGCAGGAGGTCACAGCAAGTGACCGAGCAGTCTCTGGATGAGCGGCAGAGGTCACGGCAAGTGACGGGCAGTCTCTGGATGAGTGGGCAGGAGGTACGGCAAGTGACCGGGCAGTCTCTGGATGAGCGGGCAGGAGGTCATGGCAAGTGACCGGGGCAGTCTCTGGATGAGTGGGCAGGAGGTCACGGCAAGTGACCGGGGCAGTCTCTGGATGAGTGGCAGGAGGTCACGGCAAGTGACCGGGGCAGTCTCTGGATGAGTGGGCAGGAGGTCAGGCAAGTGACCGGGGCAGTCTCTGGATGAGTGGGCAGGAGGTCACGGCAAGTGACCGGGGCAGTCTCTGGATGAGTGGGCAGCAGGTCACGGCAAGTGACCGGGGCAGTCTCTGGATGATGGGAGGAGGTCACGGCAAGTGACGGGCAGTCTCTGGATGACGGGCAGGAGTCACGGCAAGTGACCGGGGCAGTCTCTGGAAGAAGTTAGATACGACCTGTGATGGCTGAGCCTCCCGGTAGGCTAGCAGGAAGATAGCAGATGAGCGCTCCCAGGTGAGCGAGCGAGAGTCACTGGAATAGCAGAAGATCACAGCCCGTGACGGCAGAGCCTCCAGGTAGGCTAGCAGGCAGGTAACAGATGAGCGCTCCCAGGTGAGCGGGCGAGAGTCACTGGAATAGCAGAAGATCACAGCACGTGACGGCAGAGCCTCCAGGTAGGCTAGCAAGCAGGTAACAGACAGCAACCTGGCAGGAATCAGACAGGTATCTGGCAATGACCCTGAGGACTGAAGCAGAGTAGTGAACAGTGCAACAACATTGCTCGGGCACTCCATTTTGGAGGAGGTGCCTTATGTAAGGTGAAGTCCTCCGGCCATTGGCCGGGGACTCCTTAGGACGACGCGCGCGGCCCCTTTAAGAGGGAGGGTAGCGCACCAGCAGAGCGGAAGGAGGATGCCGGACCCGGAGCAGAGGGGTGAGGGGAACAGCGTCCCTGCCTGGCAGAGGGCAGGGACGCCGGCGCTACAGTACCTCCCCTTTAGGTCCCCCCTTTTTTCAGGCCAGAGAAAAATTTAGCTAGGAGGAGAGGGGCATGGATGTTTTCCCGCGGCTCCCACGTTCTCTCCTCAGGACCAAACCCCTTCCAATCCACCAAAAAATAGGTCTTCCCTCTTACCCTTTTGGTGGCCAGAATATTCTCTACCTCAAATTCGTTTTCAGCTGAAACCGGAGCAGGACGCGTGCCTGTAGACTTGGAAAAAGAGTTAAGTACCACCGGTTTAAGGAGAGATACATGGAAGGAGTTAGGAATCCGCAAGTTGGCCGGGAGTTTCAATTTATAGGCCACCGGGTTGATCTGACTGAGGACTCCAGAGGACCGATGAACCGAGGACCTAACTTGTAGGAAGGAATCTTGAGCCGAACATACTTGGACGAGAGCCAGACCTTATCCCCAGGACGGAATTGAGGAGGATCCAGACATTTTTTGTCAGCATGTCTTTTCATACGCTCGGATGACAGAAGAAGTGCGGACCGGGTACTCTCCCATATGGCGGAAAATTTGTTAACAAGGGATTCTGCAGCCGGATTGTCCGCTGAGGTGGAGACGGGAAAAGGGATCCGAGGATGCTGACCGAAGACTACAAAAAACGGGGATTTGGAGGAAGATTCGCTCTCGTGATTGTAAGAAAATTCGGCCCATGGCAGGAGATCCACCCAGTCAGAATGGTGGGCATTAACAAAGTGCCGGAGGTAACTGGTCAGGATCTGGTTGATCCGCTCCACTTGACCATTGGACTGTGGGTGGTAAGCGGAGGAGAAGTCCAGGGTGACGTCTAACAATTTACAAGTAGCTCTCCAGAAACGTGAGGTGAACTGTACCCCTCGATCCGACACGATGTGCCGGGGCAGGCCATGAAGTCGGAAAATGTGGTGGATAAAGTCTTTAGCCAGCTCGGGTGCAGACGGAAGGCCTGGCAGGGGAATAAAGTGAGCCATCTTGGAAAAGCGGTCAGCGACCACCCAAATGACCATATAACCAGCAGAGACAGGGAGATCCGTAATGAAGTCCATGGCTATATGCTGCCAGGGGGCAGTGGGTACAGGAAGCGGAAGAAGGCGACCGGCAGGCAGGCGTCTCGGAACTTTGTTGCGGCCACAGGAGGCACAGGTAGCAACAAAGTCTATTACGTCCTTGTGCAGAGTAGGCCACCAGTAATGCCGAGAAATAAGTTGGAGGGTCTTTCTCTGACCGGCGTGGCCAGCTAATTTAGACGAATGACCCTAGTGTAGGATTCTCTCCCGATCGGTTACCGATACGAACGTCTTACCGGGAGGAAGACGGTTTAGACTCACGGGCGCCACTTGCATGACTCTGGCAGGATCGATGATATGTTTAGGTTCCTCCTCGAGATCCGACACCAGGAAGGATCGGGACAAGGCGTCCGCTTTGATGTTTTTGTCAGCCGGGCGAAAATGCAGAACAAAATCAAAGCGAGCAAAAAACAAGGACCACCGGGCTTGGCGAGGGTTAAGCCTCTGGGCATGCTGGAGGTAAGCCAAGTTTTTGTGGTCAGTGTAAATAATTACCGGATGAAGAGCCCCTCGAGTAGGTAACGCCACTCCTCCAATGCCAGTTTGATGGCCAATAACTCTCGGTCTCCTATGGAATAATTGCGCTCAGAGGAGGAGAAGAGTTTGGAGAAGAAGCCGCAAGTTACCATCCTCCCGGAAGATGATTTCTGAGTAAGTACCGCTCCGGCTCCAGAGGAGGAAGCGTCAACCTCCAGGAAGAACTGTTTGTTGCCATCCGGGCGATGAAGCAACGAGGCGGAAGAGAAAGCCTGTTTTAAGGAAAGAAAGGCCTCCTCTGCTTCGGACGTCCATTCCTTGGGGTTAGTGCCCTTACGGGTGAGCGCGGAAATTGGGGCAGTCCGGGAAGAGAAGTGCGGTATGAAGAGACGGTAATAGTTAGCAAAGCCCAGAAACCGCTGAATGGCCTTCAATCCCTCCGGTCGGGGCCATTTCTCGATGGCAGACAGTTTCTCTGGATCCATTCGTAGACCGGTCTGAGAAATAATGTAGCCCAAAAACGGAAGCGAGGTTTGCTCAAAGAGGCACTTTTCGTATTTAGCGAAGAGGTGATTCTGCCTGAGCCTGAGCAGAACCTGACGAACGTCCCTCCGGTGAGTCTGGAGATCCGGAGAGAAGACCAAGATGTCGTCCAGGTACACCACTATGCAGGAATAGAGAAGGTCCCGGAAGATGTCATTGACCAATTCTTGAAAGACGGCGGGAGCATTACAGAGGCCAAAGGGCATCACTAGATATTCATAGTGGCCGTCCCGGGTGTTGAAGGCCGTCTTCCATTCATCCCCTTGACGGATACGGACAGGTTGTACTCCCCACGGAGATCCAGTTTGGTGAAGATTCTAGCCCCCCGCAAACGATCAAATAATTCTGGAATGAGCGGAAGGGGATACTTATTCTTCACCGTGATCAGGTTAAGTCCTCTATAATCTATACAGGGACGGAGAGAGCCGTTTTTACGAAAAAGAAGCCTGCTCCCGCCGGAGAGGTGGATTTCCGGATGAATCCCCTGGCCAAATTCTCCTCGATATATTCGGACATCGACCGGGTCTCAGCAGCGGACAATGGGTAAATATGCCCACGGGGAGGCGTAGTACCAGGTAACAGGTCGATAGGACAGTCGTATGGTCTGTGAGGAGGTAATGTCTCTGCCTCTCTTTTATTAAAGACATCAGCAAATGACCAGTAGGGAATCAGAAGTCCAGGTAGATTAGTTGGGGTAGGAGAAGGACAGACGGGATGAACAGGAACCAAACACGTCTTATGACAATCCTGTCCCCAGCGAAGAACCTCTCCGGTCTGCCAGTCGAGCACGGGTCCATGTCTCTGGAGCCAAGGTAGACCTAGTAAGAGGGCGTGAGAGAGTCCAGGCAGAACATGAAAAGAGATGCTCTCAGAATGCAGCATTCCCACTTGCAGAGTTATGGGTTCGGTGATGAGTTGGATGGGGCGTGGTAAAAGACCCCCGTCCACAGCAGCGACTGATAATGGTACAACCAGAGGTTTGGTGGGAATGCGGTATTTTTCTACCAGGGACTGTGACATAAGATTCCCGGCTGCTCCAGAGTCAAGTTGGGCTAGTTCAAAATAACGATTCTCCCCACAGAGAATTGAGACTGAGAGCAGCAGAGATGGAGAGGCTTTCTCCTTGTCTAGGTCGACCTCTCTGAGCGAACCTAGACACAGGCGTTTCCCGACCTCTCCGGACAGGTACAAATCCGATGCTCCTTACTGCCACAGTAGAAGCAACTCCCCTCGGCACGGCGTAAGTCCTGACGGGTTTTGACCATCTTGGTCTGGTCGACCTGCATAGGCTCAGGAGAGTCTAATTGGGGAGAAACGGAGGGAGTGACAGGTTTCTGAAACGTAGGAGCTAGACGTGGAAACCTCCTCTCACGGGTGACCTCTTTGGCCCGCTCCTGGAACCGTAGGTCAATCCGGGTGGCGAGAGTTATAAGTCATCGAGAGTGGTAGGAATGTCCCGACCGGCGAGTTCATCTTTAATACAGCCGTACAAACCCTCCCAGAAAACAGATACCAGAGTGTCGTTGTCCCAGGCCAGCTCCGAGGCAAGGGTACGAAACCGTATGGCATATTGGCCCACGGTGAGATTTCCCTGACGGAGGCGTAGCAGAGATGATGCGGATGAGATCTTTCGTCCGGGTTCGTCAAAGACTTTCCGAAAAGCAGCGAGAAAGGCAGACAGGTCGGACACCAGAGGGTCTCCTCTCTCCCAAAGAGGATTCAGCCAGGCCAGGGCCTCCCCGGTGACATGGGACATGATGAAGACAATTTTGGCCCGGTCGGAGTTAAACTGGTGGGAGAGAAGTTCAAAGTGCAGAGTGCACTGATTAATGAAGCCCCGAGCCTGAGCGGGGTCGCCTCCGAAGCGAGGAGGTGCGGAGAGCCGGGGTCCGTGACAGGAGCCCATGGTATTGGGTAGCAGGGGAGCTGCCGGATTGCGAGTCATGGCACCAGCGGTGGTTGCTGGTGGAGCTGTCAGAGTGTCCAGGCGAGAATTGACATTCCGCAGGTGACCCAGGATGGACTCCTGTTGGGACTTCTGACGGGACAGTTCATGACACAGGTCCGAGATGGAGGGAAATTGGGCGCCACCGGGTTCCATGGCCCGAGCAAACTGTAACGGGTCTGGGAGGCGGAACCTCTGAGCTACTATACAAAGGGGCGGTCCTTGTAAGGGAGCGGGTGTCGACCAGGGTGGACGGGCAGGTAGTCACAGCAAGTGACCGGGGAAGTCTCTGGATGAGCGGGCAGGAGGTCACGGCAAGTGACCGGGGCAGTCTCTGGATGAGTGGGCAGGAGGTCACGGCAAGTGACCGGGGCAGTCTCTGGATGAGTGGGCAGGAGGTCACGGCAAGTGACCGGGGCAGTCTCTGGATGAGTGGGCAGGAGGTCACGGCAAGTGACCGGGGCAGTCTCTGGAAGAAGGTAGATACGACCTGTGATGGCTGAGCCTCCCGGTAGGCTAGCAGGAAGATAGCAGATGAGCGCTCCCAGGTGAGCGAGCGAGAGTCACTGGAATAGCAGAAGATCACAGCCCGTGACGGCAGAGCCTCCAGATAGGCTAGCAGGCAGGTAACAGATGAGCGCTCCCAGGTGAGCGGGCGAGAGTCACTGGAATAGCAGAAGATCACAGCACGTGACGGCAGAGCTGTCCAGGTAGGCTAGCAGGCAGGTAACAGATGAGCGCTCCCAGGTGAGCGGGCGAGAGCCACTGGAATAGCAGAAGATCACAGCACGTGATGGCAGAGCCTCCAGGTAGGCTAGCAAGCAGGTAACAGACAGCAACCTGGCAGGAATCAGACAGGTATCTGGCAATGACCCTGAGGACTGAAGCAGAGTAGTGAACAGTGCAACAACATTGCTCGGGCACCTCCATTTTGGAGGAGGTGCCTTATGTAATGTGAAGTCCTCCGGCCATTGGCCGGGGACTCCTTAGGACGACGCGCGCGGCCCCTTTAAGAGGGAGGGTAGCGCACGCGCGCGCGCCCTAAGCACAGTGGCAGGAAAGGAGCGCGCGCCGCCAGCAGAGCGGAAGGAGGACGCCGGACCCGGAGCAGAGGGGTGAGGGGAACAGCGTCCCTGCCTGGCAGAGGGCAGGGACGCCGGTGCTACAATATAATAATAAATTAGGAAGCTTTCATTTATCAATATAAACAAAGAAAATGTATCTATTGATTTTCCAGAAAGCAAATTTGTCCAATTCCCTGTGAATTTTAAAGCTAGCAACTGTATAACACTATATTTACAACATGAACTGAATTATTTATTTTATTCAACTGAATTCACAATTTTACACATCATTACAATGATTTTCCAGAGACTAATTTCATTATCAGGTGTTAATAAACACTGTCAGCAGAGTATTATGATTGGTAATGGTTCTGTTACTCAGGTCAGCAACATTGTGTTTTAGTAGACTACAGCAAATTGCTAAAATGCTTATATGTGTATAAATTGACTCCCACACTAGTTCTTTAAGACTATTGTTGTAAAGTCATTAATTAGCATATAAAGCTAGAACATTTAGTTATAAAATAATGTCAATGTGATTGTCTACAGACAATAAAAGACTATTAACATAGATAGATAGACAGATAGATAGATACAGGGTGGGCCATTTATATGGATACACCTAAATAAAATGGGAATGTTTGGTGATATCAACTTCCTGTTTGTGGCACATTAGTATATGGGAGGGGAAAAACGTTTCAAGATGGGTTGCGACCATGGTGGCCATTTTGAAGTCAGCCATTTTGGATCCAACTTTATTTTTTCCAATGGGAAGAGGGTCATGTGACACATCAAACTTATTGAGAATTTCTCAATACAAACAATGGTGTGCTTGATTTTAAGGTAACTTTATTCTTTCATGAGATATTTACAAGTTTATGAACACATAAAATGTGTTCAAAGTGCTGCCCATTGTGTTGGATTGTCAATGCAACCCTCTTCTCCCACGCTTGACACACAAATGGCAACACCGCAGAAGAAATGCTAGCACAGGCTTCCAGTATCCGTTGTTTCAGATGCTGCACATCTTGTATCTGAAGGCAATTGTCTATGCTGTGAAGAAACGAGATGTGCAGCATCTGAAACAAGGATACTGGAAGCCTGTGCTAGCATTTCTTCTGCGGTGTTGCCATCTGTGTGTCAAGAGTGGGAAGTGGGTTGCATTGACAATCCAACACAATGGGCAGGACTTTGAACACATTTTATAAGTGGTCATAAACTTGTAAATACCTCATGTAAGAATAAAGTTACGTTAAAACCAAGCACACCATTGTTTTTCTTGTGAAATTCTCAATAAGTTTAATGTGTCACATGACCATCTTCCCATTGGGCAAAATAAAATTGGATCCAAAATGGCCAACTTCAAAATGGCCACTGTAATGACAAGGTGAAAATATCATGTATGACTTTTCCGGAACATTCCAGAATCTTCCGTCCTCTATACTCTCTAGAAGGATTCCTAGCAGCACAGAGCCAAGCGACCCCCCCTCTCCCCTTTCTGGTCACACACTGCAGCCTGTGACACTGCTCTTCACTTCCTCCTTCCTGCTATACACACGCTGAGTGTAACCTGAAATGGCAGTGCTGGATTTTCCCACCTCACCGCCGGGGTTCTCTTTGTGTCCAACATGTGCATTTTCTCTCATAGACAATAATGGGAATTTATTCATTCAGACATAATGCAATGTGAGATTGTGATAGAAAAATAATAACTACATGTCCGAGATATTCTTCGACTGGGCTATTTAGCTTGTGTTTTTCCTGGTTCCAACCCAACAGAATCTGAGAAATGGATTTCTCTTAAACGGTGTGAGCTATCTACGCTATGTTGGGTTGTGGATGAGTGCCAGCGACAAGCTGGAAAAGGTGGTACTATGTGCGTTTCTATATGAGGTACCCTCTGCAAGTTATGATCGTTATAAGTTTTCAGTACCAAATCTGCCACATTGAGCTAGGGGAGGGGGCCAGTAAACCAGCCCCTTTAGTGAGGTCTCAAGTCTAGATGTATAAGTCTGCAACTGAGCCCCCCCTGGTCATTTTAGCCTGGGATGCCGTGTCCGTCGGATCCCAAATGAACTACGACATGTGGCTTCTCCCCTAGCCTGGTTTGCCAGAATGTTCTAAGTGCCATGTGAGTGTTTCTTCTTTAACACTGTTTTATTTTAATTGCTTACACATATTTTTAACTGTCTCACTTTGTAAAACCTTTGTTAATATTTTGTAAACACTGCCTATCTTTTGGAGTAAAAATATAAAATTACTAGTTCGTCTCTATGCTCTATAACAAATTTGCCCGTGAAGTATGCTATGCTACTAAATTGGGGTGGCCTCTGCCCCACATTCTAGACCCAGAGGCTGGTGAGAGTTTGTGTGCTGGGTTGGATATAGCTGGCAGTGACGGAGCTGGTTTTATAAGTGTATTGCCTGGCTGCGGCTAGGAGTAGTTATAATCCCCTCACTGCAGCGTGCCCAATAGCCAGTACACGTGCAAGCGGCCCGTCCGGCAACTAATTATCCTAGGTGCAGTTCCCTGACTGACCTGAGGGTAAGGGGGGCACCAGAGAGCAGCAAGTTCCTAAGTGGAACTGGGAAGTGGGATAAATATAAATCCCTGCAGATCGTGACATATTGGTGGCAGCAGTGGGATCATAATCCGTGATCCCCGGGCCTCTGTGTGCCGTTATTCTTCACATTGGTGGCAGTGGAGGAATCATAATCCGTGATCCCCCGAGCCTTCATGTGCCTTTATTTGTGACATATTGGTGGCAGAGCAGTGGGATTATAGAGCATTAGTGATCTGGTCTGAGCAATTATTGCTCTCACTAAAAAACTTGCATGGTTCTTCCAGGGACCCAGTAGCAAAAGTTTTGGAGAACGAACTCAGTGTTTAATAGTTCTGAGACAATTAGGTGAGTACTTGCGATTACCCCTTCCCTTTCTCTTTGTTTTTCCATCCTATTTTTTATTTGGCAACCATGGCTATGAGGGGAGCAGACTGGTATAATCGGTGTACCAAGGAAACTCTTCTCACCATGTGCGAGTGGAGGCAGATCATCCCCATGGACCAAAGCAAGGCCCAATTGGTCCTGGCCCTGATGGCACGGGACTATGCTGAGTGCGCGGCGAGCGCAGGAGCCGACCCAAGCGGAGATGGCACTGCAGCTGAGGTCCATCCACCGAATGCTGGCCTCACACACAACCAGGGTGGGTTGGACCCCTACCTGCAAGCGGCCTTGGGCGAACTCCCCACCGACTACCATGTTGGACGTCTGAGGCTGATACAGCAAGCTCAGGAGAGAGCCGAGCGAGAGGCCCAGGACCAGATAGCTCAACGAGAAGCTCAGAGAGCACATGAGCTGGAGCTGCTCTGACAAATGGTGATGCCCTCCGCAGCACGGAGCAGTGAGCCCAGCAGCGCTCAGAGTCCGAAGCCCCGGCCAGAGCATTTTCCCGTGATGGCAAAGGATGGAGACTAGGACACTTTACTGTGGGCTTTTGAGAATGCCTGCAGACAGTACCGGCTGCCTAGGGAACAATGGGCAAGGTACTTGATCCCAGGGCTAAAAGGCAAAGCTCTGGAGGCATTTGCTTCTCTCCCGTCAGATGAAGATGACAACTATGACGCCATCAAGCAGGCCCTGTTCTAGCGATGTGGTGCAAGGACTCAGGACCCACTTTGACCATGGATCCATGGACTGTCAGTTGACACCTTTGAGCAGCTGAGGGACCTGGTAATCAAAGGCCAGTTCCTGAATCTTTGCCCAGATGAGGACCGATAGTTCATACTGGACCAAGAACCAACATACAAGGACAAAGCAGCGCAGATCGCCGACAACTATGAGGCCAACCATAAGCCAGAGACACGGAGGCCAGTCACCGCCAGCTGGAGAGGGGTAAGCCTGCAACCAGCCCCAGTTCCCCTGCCAGCCGTCCCTCCGGATGCCCTGTACCCTTTGCCAAAGCCAGGCCTACATCAGACCATTGCCAGTGTTTCTCCTGTAAATGGACTGGACATATCAGCGCCACCTGTCCGGGGAGGCAGAAGAACCCCCCCCAAGGCCTCCGGGCCTAACGCCTCTGTTCTTTTTGTGGGTGGTTTGGTTGGGAGGATCATTGACAAAGTGCAGCACGTCCATGTGGGGACCCGTCTCGCTACAGGCCTCAAGGACACCGGGGCTGAAGGAACTCTCATTTGATCCAAACTGGCGGCGCCTGAAGAGTTGATTCCGGGGAAAACCCTAACAGTTACTGGGTTTGGGGGTGTACGCTGCCCCTTGCCGATTGCCCGGGTTTTCATTGATTGGGGTGCAGGGAGCGGGGTGAAGGAAGTGGGGGTGTCCGAAAACCTGCCCACTGGTGTTTTATTGGGGACTAATTTGGGGAGGATGGTTGCATACAAGTTTTCATTGTGCATTCATATACCAAGCAGCCGCCCCCTCCATGGATTGGTAGGTTGTGAGCCGTTGTCTTATCGGTATTCTTGCACCTGTGTTGCCGCCATCTTAACTATATGGGTCCACTGCACCCTGATAGTGCATTTGTTTGAAGGCCTGGGAAGGTGAGCATCTCTGCCTTTTTGCTGTGTTTTTGAATTTTTGGAGGATTTTTAAGTCATCTTTTAGTGCTATTGCTGTTTAGTGTGAGGATGGTTGCATACTACGTCCCTGACATCCCTCCCCAATCTAATAATAAGGGTAACGTTAACCCTGATGATGATGATGATGATGTTGATGATGTAAATGTGCCAACTGAAGTTGGTAACCATTCTTTCCCTAGGAATGATGCTGATAGTGATGTATCTGTGACGACTGAACCTATTAACCCTTTTTCTGAAACGGTAGATGTGTCCACAGTTGCAGGAGTGCTCAGCCACGTCGCTCTGCGGAGAGAGACGGCTGAGGAACCCCTAGCAGGAGCAAACGACGGTGCTCAAGGAAATGGGGAGGTGTATGCGAACCGTGAGAAAGATGATGCCATGCCACTGACCAGTGCCACCGAGGAAGGTAACTGGCCCATTAATAGCACTGCTCCTGAAATGTTGGGGGTTGATGGGGAAGTAGGACCCATATCAGCGCAGACTGATGGGTCAGTAGAAATCCCCGGGAGACAGCATACGTAGCCGCTGTCACCCGCCGTCAGAGTGCCCGGATCGCAGGTAGCGCCCTGCCTTCTGGACCCTCCTCCGCTACAGGAGTGACTGAACCAGAGGTGGACCCAGATCAGGTCCCAGAGGGTCCCAGTGAGGAAGTAACCCTGATGTCCCTACTGGCTGCCTCCAGTCAGGAGTTCCAGGCCGCTCTGCACTCCGATGCGAGCCTGGAGAACTTGAGACACCTCACCGAGACCCCCACCTCTGTGATTGTTAAGGAGAGGGTATTCTGGGAACGAGGAAGGTTGTACCGAGAGACAGTACCCGGAGATTCCCAAAAGGAGTGGTTGAGGGAAAAACAGTTGGTCGTACCGTAACAGTTTCGAGGTGAGTTGTTGTGGATTGCCCATGAAATTCCACTTGTTGGACACTTGCGGATCAGCAAAACTAAAGCACGCCTATTTGAACACATCTATTGGCCCAACATGGGGACAGATGTGACCAACTACTGCCGCTCCTTTATCACCTGTCAAAGAGTGGGGAAAGCAGGGCCTGCTCTTAAGACTCTCCTGATCCCGTTGCCAGTGATAGAGGAGCCTTTCTAGAGGATCGTGGTGGACATTGTGGGCCCGCTGGCCATCCCCAGAAGCTCTGGAAAGCAATACATCCTTACTGTGGTAGACTACGCTACCGGGTACCCGGAGGCAGTGGCTCTGTCCTCAACTAGGGCAGATAAAGTGGCAGAAGCACTGGTGACCATCTTTTCATGGGTAGGATTTCCCAGGGAGATGCTTACCGATCAAGGGACCCAATTTATGTCTCGCCTAATGAAGGCTCTCTGTAAGAGAATGCAGGTGAAGCGTCTGGTATCGAGCGCGTATCACCCACAGACCAATGGCTTGTGTGAGTACTTTAACAGTACCCTCAAACAGATGCTCCGCATGCTGGTTGAGACCCAAGGACGCGACTGGAAGCAGTGTCTTCCACACCTACTATTCGCCTACAGAGAAGTTCTGCAGGCCTTGACGGGGTTCTCCCCTTCGAGCTCCTGAACTGCAGATGAGTCCGGGGACCCCTTGGATTGGTAAGAGAATCCTGGGAAGATGAGCCAAACCCCACGGAAGTGTCCATAGTGGATTATGTCATGCATTTCCGCGACAAGATGCAGACCTTGACACAGTTGGTGCATCACAAAATGACGCAGGCTCAGGCTGACCAGAAGCACTGGTACGACCAGAACGCCCGGGAGTTGATCTACCAGGTGGGTCAAAAGGTGTGGTGTTATGTTTTGGTAGCTGAGGATGGCAGGAGCAAAAAACCGCAAAGGCAGCCAAACACCAGAGAGGTTAGGAACTAATAGATTGCAGACCGCTAAACTAACCGCACAACTAGAAGCAGCAGTGGGACATTCCTATAGTGCCCTAGACACCTCGTTACAGCTGGAGAGATTAGCTACCCCTGAAGATGGAAAGAGGAAAGCTAACTGACCTGGAATAGAGCCCCAAAAGAATAGGAAGCCCCAAACATATAATGGTGGTTAGACAAGATGAAAACACGAACACAGACAGAAAATAGAATGAGCAAACGCTGGGGCCCAAAACTGTCTAGACAGGACAGCACATGAGAGAATACTGTCTGCAACCCAGAAAAACCCTAGGAAAAACTCCAACACTTCTGAATCCCAAA
The DNA here is from genome assembly GCA_033576555.1 of Oophaga sylvatica. NCBI lineage: Eukaryota > Metazoa > Chordata > Amphibia > Anura > Dendrobatidae > Oophaga > Oophaga sylvatica. The sequence continues at coordinate 122,829,786 of JARQOD010000001.1, forward strand.
ATGCTGAGACCACACGGTCTCGACCACCTATATCAGATCTCTGGTGTGAACACGCAGCTACCCAGCAGTAAAAAATCACAAGAGCTGAGCAAATGAACAAATACAAAAAGAGAACAGAGACCAGCACAAGCCCCCAAAGGGGACTCGGGCAACAAAAACAAGGAAAATCAAACCACAGAAAAAAAACAGAAAGTAACTGTTAGGGTCTGCGGAACGCACCAAATATAAGATGTGGAGAGGTGCGTTTGCAGCCCTGGGTCCACCGTGCAGGCGGAGCCTGCTGCTAGTAAAATGGTGCAAGAATCAAACTCTGTTATCCCGCAGAGTCGCCAAAATAAACGCCGTAACGCGCTGTGGCAATATGTGCGAACTCTGTTAATCCACAGAGCCGCTAGAAGGAGTGCCGCAGCGCTATATGGCGATGTGTGCAAACTCACTTAACACAACTGAGTCGCAAAATAAACATGCTAGGGCGCTGTCTAGCATTGAAAGCGAACCCTGTTACGTCACCTAGCCGCTGAGACAAACTTCTGTGTCCTGTCAGGCACCCAGGTACACAGTGAACAGCTAAGCGAACATAGAACGTGATCATGCGCTAATGTCCTCGCGGGAGTCACCAGCAATCTATGGCGTCTGAACGCCAGGCCCTGAATACGGCAATCAAACTCCTCACCGGTTATGACAACAATCTAGGGCATCTAGGACACCGACCCTGACCAGCTAGCATACCAAACTCTTCACCGATTAAGTCGGTATTCTAGGGGCTTATTTCAGCCGGGCCCTAACCACACACACGCATGACCACACTGGCGCTAAGCATATAATGATTGATATTAGCGCATGGCGGCCCAGCCTTGCCACCCTTTTATAGCAACAGCTGCAGGACCTGCCAGAAACAAGGACCAATGAGAAACTGTTCCAAACACATGTTGTTTCATGACCTTACTGGTGGACCAATAGGAGCTGCTGCAGTACCTGAACATGTGACCCCAGATCTCCAATGAGAGATCTTACCCTGGGCATGCTCAGAAGGGGAAACGCAGGACTTCGTCCCAAAGACGTCTGCTCCAGTACTGGCTATAATAGCAGATCCAGGAGAGGCAGCAGCAAGTCTCTGCACAGTACTGGAATGGGCAAGACGCTGGGACCGACGTCTCTGCTGAGCAGGCTCCACTGCAGCCAGAGATGAATGGGGGACCGCAGCGGGACCGGTTCGAAACTCCCCTTGTGCAGCAGCGGGAACTCGAACCCTAACATTACCCCCTTCTTTGGGCCTCGCTGCGCTCAAAGGCAGCGACGAGCTGCGGAGCGTGAACATGCTCGGCAGGCTCCCAGGACCTATCCTCAGGCCCATAACCCCTCCAATCCACCAAATAAAATTTTTTGCCTCGTACCACCTTGCACCCAACAATGGCGTTCACCTCATGATCGTCGGTAGATGAACCCGACGTCCCGGCAGATAACTCGGAAAACCGGGAAATGGCCACGGGTTTCAGGAGGGACAAATGAAAGGTGTCAGTGATACCAAGGTGAGGCGGAAGGGCTAGGCGGTAAACCACCGGGTTCACCTGCTCAAGAACTTTAAAGGGGCCCAAAAAGCGAGGTGCCAACTTGGTGGACTCTACACGTAGCCTGATGTTTCGGGCAGAAAGCCACACTAGGTCACCCGGAGCAAATGTAGGAGCGGGGCGCCGATGGGCATCGGCCGAAGACCTCATCCTCTCTTTGGAGGCCTGAATGGCATCCTGGGTGCGGTCCCAAATGTCCCGTGCCTCCACAGCCCAGTCTGCCACCCTGGAATCGGTGGAAGACACGGGCATGGGCACTGGTACCCGCGGATGCTGACCGTAGTTCAGGAGGAATGGGGTCTGTCCGCTGGAGTCAGCCACAGCATTATTTAGAGCGAACTCAGCCCACGGTAGCAAGGATGCCCAGTCATCCTGCCTGGCAGAGATACAATGTCGCAAGTATGTGACCAAGGTCTGGTTGGCCTTCTCTACCAACCCATTCTTCTCGGGATGGTATGCAGAGGAGAGATTCAACTCAATGCTTAGTAAACGACACAGCTCTCTCCAGAACCGAGACGCAAACTGGGGACCTCGATCACTGACAATTTTGTCTGGCATACCGTGTAGGCGGAAAATATGCCTAATGAATAATGCTGCCAAGGCCCGTGCAGACGGTAACCGTGGTAACGGCACTAAGTGCACCATTTTGGAGAAGTGGTCAGTTATCAAACAGATGATGGTGCAACCCCGAGACTTGGGTAAGCCCACCACAAAATCCATCCCGACCATCTCCCAAGGCCTGTCTGCTACCGGTAAAGGGAAAAGTAACCCAGCTGGCCGTTGTCGAGGGGACTTATTCTTGGTGCAGAAGACGCACGCCTGAACGTATTCCCTGACGTCACGGGCCATCTGCGGCCACCAGTATGTCCTCGCCAGCAACTCAGAAGTCCTTTTTGTCCCAAAATGTCCACCCACCCTGGACGAATGTGCCCAAGAGAGTACTTCCGGTCGCAAGTTGGTGTGCACAAAAGTCTTGCCCGGAGGCACAGACTCAAGCGAAACCGGAGCCACCGTTCTTATACTTTCTGTGGGGACAATAAGCTGAGGCTCCTCCTCCACCTCCTCAGAGGACACCACGGAGCGGGATAGAGCGTCTGCGCGAATGTTCTTCTCACCGGAGAGGAAATGGAGGGTGAAATGGAACCGGGAGAAAAACAAGGACCATCTGGCCTGACGGGAATTTAGCCGCTGGGCTGTCTGCAAATACACCAAGTTCTTGTGGTCCGTGAATACTTGGAAGGGGAAGCGAGCCCCCTCCAGAACATGTCTCCACTCGGAGAAGGCCAACTTCATAGCCAGTAACTCCCTTTCCCCGATGGAATAATTCCTCTCTGCTGGTGTAAAGGTCTTGGAAAAGAAGAAGCAGGGATGCTTCCGACCCTGGGCATCCTTTTGAAAAAGGACTGCTCCAGCACCAACAGAAGAGGCATCCACCTCTAAGATAAATGGTTTATCGATATCGGGGCGATGTAAGATGGGAGCACTGGCGAAATGCGACTTGATGGAGGAGAACGCCTTGGTGACCTCCTCTGACCACAACTTGGGATTAGCTCCCTTCTTGGTGAGGGCTACCAAGGGAGCTACCAAAGTGGAGAAGTGGGGAATGAATTGGTGATAGTAGTTAATGAACCCCATAATGCGCTGCACCGCCTTAAGGGAGTGGGGTACTTGCCAATTCATCACAGCCTGTAGTGTGGTAGGATCCATAGCCAATCCCTGGGTGGAGATGATATAGAACAGGAAAGGTAGAGACTCCTGCTCAAACATGCACTTCTCCAACTTCGCATATAGGGAATTTGCTCGCAAGAGGTCGAAGACCTTGCAAACATCTCTCCGGTGGGAGGCCATATCTGGAGAAAAGATGAGAATGTCATCCAGATAGACTACCACCGAGGTGGTCAACATATCCCGGAAGATGTCGTTCACAAAGTCTTGGAAGACAGCTGGGGCATTACAGAGGCCAAAGGGCATTACCAGATATTCATAATGCCCATCCCTGGTGTTACATGCCGTCTTCCATTCGTCCCCCTCACGGATGCGAATCAGGTTATACGCACCCCGCAGGTCTAGCTTAGTAAATACCCTTGCTCCCCGAAGCCTGTCAAAGAGCTCAGAGATTAGCGGCAAAGGATACTTATTTTTCACGGTGATAGCGTTGAGACCCCTATAATCAATACACGGACGTAATTCTCCGCTCTTCTTCTGCACAAAGAAGAACCCCGCTCCCGCTGGTGACACCGACTTCCTAATGAATCCCCTTGCCAAGTTCTCCTGAATATATTGGGACATGGCCTCTGTCTCAGGAAGAGAGAGGGGATAAACCCTTCCTCTAGGAGGCTCAGCTCCAGGCAAGAGGTCGATAGGACAGTCATAGGGGCGATGGGGCGGAAGAGTCTCCACAGCCTTCTTCGAGTAAACGTCGGCATAAGACCAATAGACCTTGGGAAGAGGAGAGAGGTCTATGGGTATCTCAGTGGTGTTGACCTGCATGCTGTCCCTAATGCATCTGCCTTTACATAAATTACCCCAACCCAGAATTGTCCCTGAAGACCACTCAATATGGGGAGAGTAGTGGCGGAGCCAGGGTAATCCCAACAAAACCTCATCTATACCCTCAGGGAGGATAAAAAATGATATATTCTCCTGATGGGAAGGAGACATAGACAAGGTGAGTGGGACAGACTGATGGGTGATTTGTGTGGGCAGAATTGCTCCGTTCAACACCCGTACCGATACTGGTTCAGCCAGCAACACCAAAGGCATGGTGTGGCGAGAAGCAAAGGAGGATGACATAAAATTCCCCTCTGCCCCAGAATCCACACACAGCTTGACGGGTAGGGTGGTAGAACCGTGGGTAATTATCCCCTTGAGGAGCACTTTAGGAGCAAAACTCATGGCGTCCAGTGACCCTGTTCCTACGGTTACTGGGCGCGACCGTTTATTCAGCCGCTGTGGACATCGGTTGGCAAAATGTCCCTGCTGCTGGCAAATATAACAAATCGGGGATGGACGAGTAACACGAGATTTAGATCCTGCAGGAGCAACCTCCTGAAGGTCGGGCGCCTGAACGGGCGACTCCAGAGGGGTGGCGAAGGTAGGAGCCAACCGGACACTCTGCCTTCACTGGGCACGTTCCAGCCTCCGCTAGTGGAAAAGGAGGTAGACGCGGGTGGAAATAGCGATAAGCTTCTCCAGTGTGGCAGGAATCTCCCTGGTAGCCAAGGTGTCTTTCACATGACGCGCCAGTCCTCTCCAGAACACGGGAATGAGGACTTTATCTGGCCACTCTAATTCCAAGGCCAGAGGCCGAAATTGGACAGCAAAATGGCTGACCAAAGCCGAACCCTGGGTACTTGCCAGCAGTTTGAGCGCTGTATCGTGGGTGACCTGAGGTCCTAGAAAAACCTTTTTCAGAGCCTCCAGAAAATGAGAAGCGCTCCGCACCACATGGTCGTCGCACTCCCACAGCGGCGTTGCCCACTGCAATGCTCTGCCCGACAGAAGAGCTATCACAAAGTCCACTTGTGCCCGATCCGTGGGGAAGCCAGAAGCTTGAGGTGTATGGAGCACTGACTCACGAATCCCCGACATTGCTTGCTGTCACCAGCAAACTTGTCTGGAAGCGGGAGGTGGGGCAATGTAGGGACAGAGGTGGCAGAGGAAAAATACTTAACCAAAAAGAGGCCAATTTGTAAACGCTCATTCATATATATAATGTCAAATATCCAAGAAAGTATATGCATGGATTCATGCCTATATACATCTATATATGCGCTTCTCCTGTATACATATGGATATTGATTTATATAGCATAGACTTATAGTTTGATTCCAAATGCATATGTGTGCACATTCGTATATATATATACCAGTACTATTTACTGTTATAGGCTTTCCTACCTCCTTATACTTGTATCTTTGTTAGATATGCATTTATGATATGCTGTGGCTATATATTTGAGCTGTCCATTTTTACAATATTTAGTGCAGTTTTTGTGATTCATTTTTTGAGCACTTAATATCTGTGTTTTTTTTTGCATTATGTATCTTTCGTTATTATTTCCATATTGATGGGATAACAAAAACACTACATTTATAACTCATTTATCAAGTGCACTGTGCACTCTATTTTGACAGCTCTATATACATGTATCACAATATAGTCATTCTTTCTTGACATTTTATTAAGTATCCTTGATAAATGACTTCATGTATATACAATCTCTGTGAATAACGGTATCTAGGTGTTTTGCCTTTCTTTTGTCATCAATTTTGTGTATAACGATTGTTATTTCTCTTTTACAATTGTTCTGCAATTCAATAAAATTATTTTTGTATTTTTCTATAAACTGGCTCTGTTCTTCATATACTTTCTTGGATATGTGGCAGAGGACAAATTGGCTGCAGCTATACTAGCAGCCTGAACAGCGACTGCGGTAACATCCACAGCTGAGGTTGTGCGCTCAAGAGCAGCCAACCTACCCCCCCCCCCCCCCCCCCCCCCCCCCCCCCC
>JARQOD010000001.1:122843365-122848736 GCA_033576555.1 Oophaga sylvatica
CACCCCCAGGACCAAAAAACAGGTGATATCCTTCTTGGGCACTGCAGAGTACTCTATATGTTTAAATAATATGCACGTCACTCCTTAAATAATTTGTGGTGCCCGGATGTGGGATGCCAGTCCCTGAACCATATATATGAAAAAATCCGGCACTCAAGAGAAATATATTCTTGCAAAAAATAATATTTTATTTGTTGAACACTCCAACATATATCATAACGTTTCGGTCAACATTAGACCTTCTTCAGACCTAAACGGTGTGAGCTAACTATACCATGTTTGGTTGTGGATGAGTGCCAGCGACAAGCTGGAAAAGATGGTACTATGTTCTTTTCTATATGAAGTACCCTCTGCAAGTTATGATCACTATAAGTTTTCAGTACCAAATCTGCCACTTTGAACTAGGGAGGGGGCCAGGAAACCAGCCCCTTTAGTGAGATCACAAGCCCAGATGTATAAGTCTGCAACTGAGGCCCCCCTGGTCATTCTAGCCTGGGATGCAGTATCCGTCGGATCCCAAATGATCTACGACGTGTGGCTTCTCCCCGTATCATGGCTTGCTGGAATGTTCTAAGTACCATGTGAGTGTTTCTTCTTTAACCCTGTTTTATTTTAATTGCTTGCACATATTTTTAACTGTCTCACTTTCTAAAACCTTTGGAAATCTTTTGTAAACACTGCCTATCTTTTGGAGTAAAAATATAAAATTACTAGTTTGTCTCTATGCTCTATAACGAATTTTCCAATGCCTGAAGTATACTATGCTACTAAATTGAGGTGGCTTCTGCCCTACATTCTAGACCCAGAGGCTGGTGGCAGCGTGTGTGCTGGGTTGGGTATAGCTGTCAGTGACGGAGAGGGTTTTATAAGTGTAATGCCTAGCTGCGGCTACGAGTAGTTATAATCCATCACTGCAGCGTGCCCAACAGCCAGTACACGTCCAAGCGGCCGGTCCGGCGACTAATTATCCTGGGTCCAGTTCCCTGACTGACCTGAGTGTAAGGGAGGGCGCCGAGAGCTGCAAGTCCCTAAGTGGAACTGGGAAGTGGGATAAATATAAATCCCTGCAGATCGTGACATATTGGTGGCAGCGGTGGGATCATAACCCGAGATGCCCGGGCCTCCGTGTGCCGTTGTGACAGCCACCATGGTCATAACCCATCTTGAAAAGTTTTACCCGTCCCATATACTAATGTGCCACAAACAGGAAGTTGATATTACCAACCATTCCCATTTTATTTTATATGTATCCATATAAATGGCCCACCCTGTAGATAGATAGATATATAGAATGATAGCTACAACCACAAACAGACACAAAATGCAAAGATTGAGTTCATTTCTCTACTTTTTATCTGGTTTCGGGAGTGATTTTTTTATTGCCCACACCATATCGGATACCGGAATCGGATTTGTCACTGTCACTGTGAGTGTCCGTCGGTCGGGTCTGTCACTGTCAGTGTCCGTCGGTCGGGTCTGTCAGGAGTCAGCGGCACTTACCTGGCAGAAGATCTCCGGCGGTCACGGCCTGGACTGCTTCATGGCAGCCATCATCTTTCCCCGGCGGTCACATGCAGTTTCTCGCGATAACTGCAGTGACTGCTGGGTAATCCCGGCCGTAAAGCAGTCAGTCCGATGACGTCACCGCCGGAGAAGCAGGTAATCAGCTGTGCTGCGTCGCGATGACAGGCTCTGCCTGTCATTGCGATGTAGCAGAGCTGGATCGTCGTGGGACTGTCGTTACTATGGACTGCGTCGGACAGGTGGTATACTGTTGGTTTGTTTTTTTCTTTTTTACAGGAGATCGATGGCGTCGCAGGAATGAGTGTATAATAAAAGAAATGAAAACTGTGTTGTCTCTTTTATTTCATTAAAATACTTTTTTCTTGCTTTGTCTTTTTTTTTATGCATTTAATAACTTTGGGATTAATAATGGATCGGTGTCTTATTGACACCTCTCCATTATTAACCGGGCTTATTGTCACCGTGCAATCAACGGTGACATTAACCCCTTATTACCCCACTTGCCACCGCTACAGGGCAGTGGGAAGAGCCGGGTAAAGTGCCACAATTGGCACATCTTTTGATGCGCCAAATGTGGGCTGCTGGGGGGTGGGGGGGGTGGGGGGGGGGTGTGGGGGGGTGGGGGGGTGGTGGTGTGGTGGGGTGGTTGGGGGTGGTGGGGGGGGGGGGGTGTGGGGTGGGTGGGTGGGGGGGGGTGGGGGTGGGGGTGGTGCGGGGGGTGGGGTGGGGGGCTGGGTGGGGTGGGGGTGGGTGGGGGGGGTGGGGGTGGTGGTGGGGGGGGGGGGGGGGTGGGTGGGTGTGGGGTGGTGTGGGGGGGGGGGGGTGCTGTTGGGGGGGGGGGGAGGGGGTGGGGGGTGTGGGTGGGGGTGGGGGGGTGGTGGGGTGGGGGGTGGGGGGGGGGTGGGTGGTGGTGGGGTGGTGGGGGGGTGGGGGTGGGGGGTGGGGGGGGGGGTGGGGGTGGGGTGGTGGTGGTGGGTGGGCTGGGGGGGGGGTGATGGTGGGGTGGGGGGGTGGTGTGGGGTGGGTGTGTGTGGGTGTGGGGGGGTAGGGGTGTGGAGGGGGGTGGGGGGTGGTGTGGGGGTGTGGGGGGAGGGGGGGTGGTGGGGCGTGGTGGGGGGGTGGGTGGTGTGGTGGTGGGGGTGGTGGGGGTGGGTGGGGTGGGTGGGGGGGTGGGGTGGGGTTGGGGGGGCTGGGGGGGGGTGGGGGGGGGGTGGGGTGGGGCTGGGGGGGTTGTGGTGGTGGTGGGGTGTGGGTGGGGGGGTGGGTGGGGGGGCGGTGGGGGGTGGGGTGTGGGTGGAGGTGGGGTGGTGGGGTAGGGGGTGGGGGGGGGGGGGGGGGTGTGGGGGTGGTGGCTGGAGGGGGTGGGTGGTGGGGTGGGGTGGGTGGGGGTGGGGAGGTGGGGGGGGGGGGGGGGGGTGGGTGGGGGTGGGTGGGGGGGGTGGGGGGTGGGGGGGGGGGGGGGTGGGGGGGTGTGGGTGGTGGGTGGGGGTGGGGGGTGGGTGTGGGTGGGGGTGGGGGGTGGTGGGGTGGTTGGGGGGTGGGGGGGTGGGGGGGTGGGGGGGTGGTTGGGTGGGGGGGTGGGGTGGTGGTGGTGGTGGGGTGGGGGTGGGGGGGTGGGGTGGGGGGGGGGGGGGTGGTGGGGTGTGTGGGGGGTGGGTGTGGGGGGGTGGTGGGGGGGTGGGTGGGGTGGGGGTGTGGTGGGGGTGTGGGGGGGGGGGGTGGGATGGGTGGCTGGGGGGGGGTGGTGGTGGGGTGGCGTGGGGATGGGTGGGTGGGGTGGGGGGGAGTGGTGGGGTGGGGGGGGGTGGGGGTGGGGGGTGGGTGGGGGGGTGGGTGGTGGGGGTGGGGGCTGTGAGGGGGTGGGGTGGGGGTGAGGGGTGGGTGGGGGTGTGGGGGGGTGTGGGGGGTGTGGGGGGGGGTGGGGGGGGGTGGCTGGGGGGGTGGGGGCTGGGGGGTGGGGGGGGGTGTGTGGTGTGGGGTGGGGGGGGGGGTGGGGGTGTGGGGGGGGGGGGTGGTGGGCGGGTGTGGAGGTGGGTGGGTGGGTGGGTTGGGGTGGGGGGTGGGGGGGGGGGGGCGGGGGTGTGGGTGGTGGGTGTGGGGGTGGTGGTGGGTGGGGTGGGGGGTGGGGGTGGGGGGTGGTGGGGGGTGGGGTGGGTGGGTGGGGGGCTGGGGGGGGTGGGGGGGGGGTGGTGGGTGGGGTGGGGGGGGGGGGGGCGGTGGGGGAGGGTGGGGGGGTGGGTGGTGGGTGGGGTGGGGGGTGGGGTGGGTGGGTGTGGGTGTGGGGGGGGGGGGGGGGGGTGGGTGGGGGGGGGGGTGGGGGTGGGGGTGGTGGGGGGGGTTGGGGTGGGGTGGGGGTGGGTGGGGGGGGGTGGTGGGTGGGGTGGGGGGGGGGTGGGGGGGTGGGGGGTGGTGGGGGGGTGGGGGTGGGGGGGGGTGGGGTGTGGGTGGGGGGGGTGTGGGGGTGGGGGGGGGGGTGGGGAGGGTGGTGGGGGGGGGTGGGGGGGGTGGTGGGTGTGGTGGGTGGGTGGGTGGGGGGGGGGGGGGTGGGGTGTGGGGGTTGGGTGGGGTGGGGTGGGGTGGGTGGGTGTGGGTGGGGGTGTGGTGGTGGGGTGGGGGGTGGGGGGGTGGGGTGGGGCGTGGGGTGAGGGGTGGTGGGTGGGTGGGTGGGGGTGGGGGGGGGGTGGGTGATGGGCGTGGGGGGTGGGGGGTGGTGGGGGTGGGTGTGCGGTGGGTGGGGTGGGGGTGGGGGGGGGCGGGTGGTGGTGGGGGGGGTGGGGTGGTGGGGGGGGTGGCTGTGGGGGGTGGGGTGGTGCTGGTGGGGGGGTGGCTGGGTGGGGGGGGGTGTGGGTGGGTGGGGTGGGGGAGTGGGGGGGGGGGTGGTGGGGGTGGGGGTGGGTGGGGGGTGCGGTGGGGTGGGGGTGGTGGGTGGGGGTGGGGGGGTGGTGGGGGGTGGTGTGGGTGTGGGGGGTGGTGTGTGGGGGGGGGGGGGTGGGGGGGTGTGGGTGGGTGGGGGGTGGGTGTGTGGGGTGGTGGTGGGGTGGGTTGATGGTGTGTGGGGTGTGGGGGGTGGTGGGTGGTGTGGGGTTGGGTGGTGGGGGGGTGGGGGGGGGGGGGGGGTGTGTGGGGGCGTGTGGGGGTTGGGTGTGGGGGGTGGGGGGGGGGGGTGGGTGGGGGGGGGTGGTGTGGGTGGGGGGGGGGGTGGGGGGTGGTGGTGGGTGGGGGGTGGTGGGGTGGGGGTGGGGTGGTGGTGTGGGGGGGCGGGTGTGGTGGTAGGGGGTGGGGGTGGGGGGTGTGGGGGTGTGTGGGGGTGGGGGTGGGTGGGTGGGGGGGGTGGTGGGTGTGGTGTGGGTTGGGTGTGGGGTGGGGGGGTGTGTGGGGGGGGGGTGAGGTGGGGGGTGGTGGGGGTGGGGGGGGTGGGTGGGTGTGGTGGGGGTGGTGGGGCTGGGTGTGGTGTGGTGGTTGGTGGTTGTGTGGGTGGTGGGGGGTGGTGGTGTGGGGTGGGGTGGGGTGGGTGTGGGGGGTGAGGGGTGGTGGAGGGGGGGGGGGGGCTGGGTGGGGTTGGGGGGGGGTGGGTGGGGTGCTGGTGGGGTGTGGGCTGGGGGTGGGCTGTGTGGGGGGGTGGGTGGGGGGTGGGGGGGGGGGGGGGTGGGGGGGGTGGGGTGTGGGGGGGGTGGGGGGTGGGGGGGGGTGGGGGGGGGGTGGGGTGGGGGGGGGGGGGGGGTGGGGTGGGGGGGGGTGGGGTGGGGGGGTTGGGGTGGGGGGGGTGGGGGTTGGGGGGGGGGGTGGGGGGGGTGGGGGGGGGGGGGGGGGGGGTGGGGGGGGGGGGGTTGGGGGGGGGGGGTGGGGG